>CM067377.1:1200000-1800000 GCA_034510155.1 Eucriotettix oculatus | reverse complement strand
TCGACCTCAGAAAACCAGGGGTCCACCAAATCCCCTGTTCCTGCGGTCTAACATATATTGGCCAAACCCTACGGACCGTGGAGGAAAGGAGGACAGAACACCAACGGTACCTACGGCTGAAGCAACCGTCAAAATCAGCCGTGACGGCTTGGGCCATGCTACGAAAGTCCCGTACGCCAAGAGATGGGCCGCACATCCCGGGGAGTACAGCAGCCAACGAGGCAGCTAGCGCGCAGGGGTTGTCGGAGGCGGTTGCAACGATCCAAAAAGGCAGCGGGGAGGATACCACGAGTTTCCCATCCCTACCACCTACGTACCAGGGCCAATCACCTGAAGAAGATGGCGGTGCAAGCCATCGAAACGTTGTGGCAAATGAACGACGCTACCCGGTTGGAATCCCGAGAAAACTTTATCCATAGAGTTTGGAGTTTGGCGATGAACATAAGAAATTAGGAAGAAGTAGCTCGAGAGTGAGAGAAGTTTGCAATATAATCTGGGGGTAAACTGAAAAGAAGATATACGGCAGTGAGCAGAATGTGCCACAGAATTCCTAGATAGAAGACCACGTACCGACTGCAAAATTCATCACTGGTAGAAGTCGCCTGACGAACGCGGAAGCAGCCTGAATTGAGAAAAGGAAGGAGGAAGCTGCCGTTTCACAGAGGAAAAACAGGTGCGTGTCTGTGACTGTCTGAAATGTATTATGACTGTCGTTCTGCTGCAAAATTCCCCACAAAATGACCCTTATGAGATTGACTATAAGCTGAGCTAGTCGTGTTAAATTTTTAAACTGGTTCCAAGTTTTGTAATTATTGTTTTTTTGTCTTCTGTTAGTAAATTAAATTTTTCTTGTTTATTACATCTAACCAAATAATTTATTTTGATTTAAATTAAAATATAAACCCCCAGTTTCATTATACCACACACACTTCCCTGTAATGGTAATTTTACAAGAGAGAATGATATGGAGGACTTCGTCCAAGAGAAGGGATAGATTAATAGCTTACGTTTATCTAGATCTTTGACGAGTAGTCTTGTTTCTACTAGTCTGCCTTCCCTTTTATTCATTTCACAAAGTCCATAGCTTACTCTAAAAGTTCGTGAATTGTATTTATAGAGTAATTGTATATCATAATTCATATGGTATAAATACAAATAGGAAGGAGCATATATATTCTTATGTCTTAAATATCTTCCTTAATTTTTTCATGTCATACAATTTTAAATGCATAGAAAGTTTCCTTCGAGTCTTCAGAGTCAACCACACGTTCAACAACCCCCGGAGCCCGTTCTGCACTCGCATTTATTGTCCCTTCAAGGTCTGAATGCATACTGAGCATTTTACGCTCTTTCCGGGGCCGCGAGACATCTTGTACCGAGGACACACGAGACAGTCAGAGGAGTATCGTACTCTAGATAGAGCGGCAATTCCAGGATTTGCTTACAG
The DNA here is from genome assembly GCA_034510155.1 of Eucriotettix oculatus. Taxonomy (NCBI): domain Eukaryota; kingdom Metazoa; phylum Arthropoda; class Insecta; order Orthoptera; family Tetrigidae; genus Eucriotettix; species Eucriotettix oculatus. The sequence goes on along the minus strand of CM067377.1, from coordinate 1,798,553 downwards.
GCGGCAACGTGATTGGCATCCTCACTCCTTTAATATCAATTCGGTCGTAGGTCCATAAGAGGCGAGCAACAAAAGCAAAACTAAAGCGAATTTTTATTTACGCAGTAATTATTTTCAAATATATAATATACAAATATATGCGAACATTAACCCCTTTAGTGGTGACTAAATTTCCCCTAGACAGCAAGTTCACCGCGGAAATCTTCCGGCGTAGAACGTTTTGGGCAGTGGAGCAAGGACGGAAATATTTCGGGTTTACCACTTACGAGGTTAAGAAAAGTGACTATTTTTTTAAATCTATATTGCGAGTTGGATACGAAGTTGTATCAACATATTTCACAGGATATGTTTTAAAAATATATACTTTTTTACTCTCAAAAGTTGGAGGAGAATATACATTGTTTTTCCTCGGATCTAAATTCTGAATATGTTTTTTCTATATTCTGGGTGCGAATGAAGTTTAAAAATGAAACAGTTTCTCGTTAAGTTATAGTTAAGATATAGCATTCGCTACTCTAGACTTCACAGCGTCACAGGTCCTGACTTCATTATCCAATATAGGCACTACTAAGTACAGACACAAGCGCATCATGTTACACTATCGGAAGGCAAACTAGGATTTATGCCAGGAAACCCCAGATAGAAACATGAACCACACAGACATCATCAACAACGTGCTGGAAAAAGATCAATCAGTTCATTCCGTTACCGCTGCCATTTATGACGTGATATCCGAAACAATATCAACTGTTAATCCACATCAACACAGGAAAGCGCTTCAAAACACAAATGAAGACATCAATAGTGAACTCTGAGTCACACTGAATGAGGGAATGGGACAAGCTACACGCTTCACGTGGCAGGCGGCGAGACACTTCACACCTTCACAGTGCCCTTTATGCACTCCTGATGGTTACCGTTTTCTTGTCATGGTGTCCATGATGACTCAGGTGATTGGGTAGACCCAGACATGACGCGTAGATGGCGTCTTGAACTCTCTTCAAGTGTTCCAAGAAATAAATGAAATTCTCATTTACCTTGCAAATAATTTTAATTATTGGTTTACAGTAATATCGTCTGCCACAGTTATTTCGTGTTTATGACAACGGTTCTTCCAATCCCCGAGCCGGATCTTTCAAATGCATTTCAATTCTCATCATCTTCGTCTTCCTTGGCCATTCAGCTCTGCGTATCGAATTTCTAGCAGTTTTAATCCCTAACCATGAGGACACAAACATCCAAGGCCCATGTCAGGAACCTCTGTGCTAAAAGGCACCGACGCTAGTCACTACGCCACAGGAAGTCAGCTCTCTTTCTCTTCTCCTATAAGGCTGCAAAATAGTTCCAGTGCATACAAACAATCAATCAATTTTGAGAAAGTGATCAGTCAAAAATCCAGAACGTTTTCTCTTGATTTCTTAATCCCTTCAAACAACGTTGATCTTGCATGTAGTACTTCTTATTGGCCGTTCATAATAATTTGTCTTAATTCTCCTACAGCGTTTTCTGCGTTTCCTTATCGGAAACGTCTTTGTCAGTCCTCAGCTAGTGTTTTATTCATACCAGACTCGGGAAAAGTTCACTGCAGTCGAATTTTTTTCTGCATCTGTAAATAAAAAGAAGTGGCGCTGTGGGACTCGCCATTGTGAGGTTTCCTTGAGTCGTCGCTGCTGCTGACATCATAATAAGGAGAGACGCAAAGGCGAGGACGACGAGCTCCATCTTGGAAGCAACTGAAAGAAATCTGCCTTCCTCAGGGATTTTTTCCCTTCATTCTATCCTGTGCGGTTTCTCGTTGGTGAAAAAACACCTGGGAAATAGTCACTTGAACTGTCCGTGGTTCCTTCAGTCACTTCTGACGTCAGATTTCTGCATTTTTTTTATCTTCAATTCTAATTAGGGCTGACCTTCTGTAGAGGTTATGTTTAAGCCTCTTTTCTTAATATTTTATTCGTGTTCTCTTCAAAATCCTTACTAGTGTGCTTCAGTTAACATTATCAAAAGCTGTATCTAAATCTACAAATGAGTTTATAATTATTGATAAAAAAGAAAAACAAGACACTTAACTGTTAAATTCTATTTATGATGGTTTAATTATAAATAGTATTTCTGCTAGTCACATGCATGTCTTTGTTTTGTTGGAATCTTTGTTCATATCGTTTCAGTGTGGCCTGAGTACTGACGAGGACCTTAGTGCAAGTGTTGATGACGGCCACGGCTGCTCTCATCTAAATTGTATTTTCTCTTGTTATTATGTGTGACGAGGGACGTTTATTAACGTAATAATTTACATGATTGGCAACAAGTATTGTCAACTTGAGAAAGTGTTCGTTGAAATGATATATTTCCTTTTACTCTCTTCAAACACTTGATATGATGTTTTAATTTTACGAATCACTATCGTTAATTATAATTTTGAACAAGTTGACATAGTCAAGGTCAACAACACACACACACACATTGCCGCCCTTTATTGATGAATAACATTTCGGTTGAAACTAACGTAATGTCTACTTACTTACCTCATAATTGTAACATTTTCTAAAATTAACTTAAAACCTGGGAATTATAATAATTTATATTTCAAAAAAAATAATTATTTTAATATTTCTAAATTTATATTTCTTATAAAACTCTGAAGAAATTTAATTATTCGGGGTAGTTTTGAAAGGAAGGAATCATCCTGCAAGAAGAAGAAATAAAAACCCTAAGGGTTGCCGATGATATTGTGAAAAGCAGACTCCTCTAATGAGGTTAAATTTTATACTTAGTGGCCTAAAAACTGGGAAAGGAAAATAAACAACTATCAGCATAAATGGCGAAATGTATACATACAGCAGAATAATTTTAATGCAAAAGGAAAATCTGACCAATGATAAATTCTGAACACAAATTTATTAATCTTGACTGAAACATAAAGATTGAATAAGTGAAGAATAAGATCATAAAAAACATTAATAATAACTAGAAACTCATTATATGTAAATATTGGTACAGTAAAACAAATAAATGAAATAATGAAATTAAGTCAACTAATGAAAGAACGTAGAAGACATTTCACTTCACTATTTAATGTAGGATGAAAATTTGTTTTTGGTAATAACTTTAATAATGTAACTTATGATAAATGATTTAATCAGTCTCTTTGTCAGTATTTTTATAATTTAAATATTACGACGTTTCACTCTCATTTGAGATTTCTTCAGGAAAAAATTTAGCTGTGCATGGAACTTGACTCCATGATTCCTTCGGCCGAATAGCTTCATCAACCTCGTCAACCATTGTCGATCTACCTCCAGAACTTTCCCTACTCAAATTCACCACCGTCCGTTTATCAGCAATCACAGCATCATGCAGAATTGTTCTAACCATGTTATTTCTGGCACCCTATTCATTTATCAAGTGTCTCATTGGCGGGCAATTCTTATGGTTCACGAATTTATTCAAAGTCTCTTGAACCAGTTACCTTGATCTGTTGTACGAGTCACGTCGTCAGTGTGCGGACCTGCGACATTCTGGCTCGGGATTTGTACTAATAGAAAGGAATTGTGATGCAGAGGAGTATTTTGACGCCGAGGGCAACGACAGAGGACTGACCGGGAGACGCTTAGCCAGAAGGCGCGAGCTTCCCTGTTACAGCCGTAAAGCAGGAAGATCAGAAGCCCGTGGAACGTGCCCAGAGCATGGTAGTAGCTGAGCACGTCCTCCAGAACTAGAAGACGATCCGGAAGATGATCCCTGCTCCCGTCAGCAGCGACGTCTTAAGGGCGAAGTTAATAGGTCAGCGTAGAATCGGTTGGACTTGATTTGTTTCTGAAATTCACGGACCTCTGTCTGTATAGGGAGCAGAACTTGCAGATTTTGAAAAACATGTTGAGGTTGCCGAAAAGCACCGCATAGCTGCAGAGTACGAACAGCTTTTGGCCGACCTGCACGTGGCTGTCCACGTAGAAGAAAGCCGCCGACAAGGCCGCGGGCAAAGCCCAGCCCAACAGCGAATAGCGAAGGAGGACCATACGGGCTTCGTCAATGCTGAGAAAGTCAGGAGGCCACAGATCCATGATGGACACCGTGATGAAGTGCAGGTAGGCCGTGAGCCACAGAGTTGAGCCCAGGTCCATGGAGACGTCGAGGCGCACGGCCTCGAGGTTCGCACGCACCACCGCAACCTCACCAGCGCCGTCATCATGTAGGTCAGGGGTGGCCAACTTTTCTGTATATAAGATCTACTGTTTATCTGAAAAGTGTGTCATAGGCGTAGTCTAAGGGGGAAGACTGGGTGTGAAATGCATACTATGTTTCAGTATAAGGTGCATTAGAGCAAGGTAAGGGTACATAAGTAACATATGTTCAAAACTATTTTTTGTCCGAGACTTCAGTGGAAAGGCAAGGCCACTACACAAGCTGTTGCAAGGGGACGCCAAATTTATCTGGAGCAGGGAACAGCAGGAGTCTGTAGTGACATGCATTGAAGTGCAAAGAACTTTCGACACTCTGTCACGAGCCCTTGTTTCCAACCCAGTTCTAAGGTTGTTAGACCAAAATGCTCCGACTGAATTGAACACTAACGCCAGCGGCCACTGACTTGGTGATGTACTCCAGATATTCAGTAAAAAAGAGAAAGTCATAGTGTACGCCTCGAGAACACTTAGCAAGGCAGAGAGGAATTAATCGACGACAGAGAGAGAATGTCTTGCTGTTGTTTGGGCCATAAATAAATTCCGACCGTATCTCTTTGGCAAACCGTTCACGGTTGTGACGGACCACCATTCCCTCTACTGGCTAACTTGCCTCAAGGATCCTTCTGGACGACTCGCTAGGGGAGCTCTACGACTTCAGGTATATGACGTCACGATAAAGTACAAGAGTGGACGAAAACATCAGGATGAAGACTGTCTCTCCCGAAATCCTGTCGATTACGAAGAACCGAAGGCTGAGATCCTGGATTCTCTTAACTCTTTGACTAATAATCCCGTGGAACAGAGAAAAGATTCGAAGCTAAATGAGATTATACGAGCTTTGAACTCTTCCCAAGGTGTGAAAGGGGACTTCGAAATATTTAATAACGTACTACACAAGAAAAATTAAGACTCATTGGGAAGATGGTTGCCAGCCATCCCCAAGCAACTGCGTCTGGAAATCATGTGGCAGTTCCACGACGCACCAACCGATGGTCATCTAGGAGTCGTCAGGACGTATGATCGAATCCGTCGGCGATTTTCACTCCGCGACAACTTGAGGACGTCAGACCCTATGTAAGCCACTGCAGAGATTGTCAGAGAAGAAAGACTACCTGGGCGACTACTGCCGTTTCCTATGGCCGACGCACCATTTCAACGCATCGGAATTGAGCTAATCGGAAGATTTCCAACATCATCCCGTGGAAACAAGTGGATTATTGTCTGCACCGATTACTTAACTCGGTGGAAGCTTTCGAGATCGCTACCTTCGTCGTTGAAGAAATAATACTTAGGCATGGAGGTGCAAGAACCATAATCACAGACCGGGGAACGGTATACATGAGATAAATAGACTGTGTGAAATAAAGCACCGAATGACGACTGCTTACCATCCTCAAACAAACGGGCTTACCGAGAGGCTAAACAAATCATTGGCCGGCATGTTGTCCATATACACCGACGTCGATCAGAAGAACTGGGACGCCGTACTTCCATCGTGACGTTCGCCTACAACACCGCCAAGCAACAAACAACAGGATTCACACGATTTTTCCTGGTTCACGGTCGCGAGGCAGAAACGACAATGAACACGATATTCCCTTCCAATCCAGACGATGTGAATGACCCTTACATTGGTCACTTAATAACGAGGGCCGAAGAATCCCGACAACTAACCAGCGTACGTACGCTCCAAACTCAAGAAAAGGACCGACAACGATACGACGCAAGACATCGTCCAGTTTTGTACCAGCCAGGGGTTCTAGTCGGCCTCTCAGAAAAGCTCCTTAAACGGTACTTTGGTCCGTACCATGTGTTACGACGTTTATCCGACGTTAAATATGAGGTCGAGGATTACGATCCTAATTCGACATGCAGAATGCGCCGTGACACCATCCACGTACTGAGGATGAAGCCATACCACGAACCCGACGCTCAAAGGGAGGTTCAAGACCAAACGCGACCCGATGGCGACGCGGAATTTTACGGAGACGAAGATGTAGAAATGACGACTGCCAGCCCAAGTCCAGGAAAAACTGGACCTACTTACGACGAGATCTAGAGGACTCAGTGCAGCTCAGAACTAACAGTGAGACGCTGTTTTTCCAAAGGAGGGAGCAATGCCACATCTCAAGTCCTGCAGTGATGGCAGAGGGGTATAGAGCCGGACTGCAGAAACGTAGACTTGGGTTGGAGTACCACCCGACTTAACCATTTTTGTTTACTTTATTTATATTGTTTGCCTTTACTTTCTAGTATTTTCTTTTTCGAGACTGTTCTGCTTCTGGAATATTCCATGTATGTATAAATTGGACTGGATTCCAAATCGGGGTAAATCTTACGCAGTACGAGCTTTGTACAGCACTTCGCCGTTCAATAAACGCATATAACCTCTACGTGTGTGTTATTGAATCTCATGATCCCTCACAAACGTGACTCGTTATAAAATCTTCTTCAAATTTTCTGGCTTGTAAGATTAATTCAGTTTGTAAAATTATAATTTTATTTTCTAATGCCTTTTGATCCACATGAAATGTGACTGAAATTTTTGGCTAATGCTTTCACACTTCTATTTTTAAAAGAAGAAGATATAAATTCCAAACTTTATTTATTTCAAACTCCTGGAATCTTACCTCAAAGTCTTCAATTACGTTTTTGATTACCGCGATGTATTTTTCGATCTTATAATTAATATTATTATGTTTTTGTACGTTATCCGCCATATTTGGAAAATGATTCAGATTATTTTGTTGCACATCTTCTATTATCGAAATAAATTTTGTTTTATATGCGTCTAGGCAGCTGATCATATCAATTACTGTTTTATTTTTAACCTTGTAATTCTTAATTCAAATGAATTAATATTGAATTAAAATCGGTTAGAAATGCTAAGCCACTAAATCAGGTTTCATCAATTAAATTTTCACTGTTTTCATCTTGTTAGTGAAAAAAAATCTACGATTTCAGGCAATAAATCAAGAAACGGCTGCAAAAATTTATCTCTACTTAGCCACCTGACATCAGTATGTAGTAATAATTGAGGATGGCCTTCATCGACGCCATTGAGGGAACATCCTCGAATTGAATTAAAAATTTTGAATGCTTTGCCCATTACCTTTTTTGTGGTTAGTCACTTGCTAGCTAACACTTGCTGGTGAATTATGCAGTGATAGCTCAAAAAGGCTGGGAATCCATCTTCATCTCTACTTGCATGTGGGGAGTTTTCTCTCGCAGGCATTTATTCCCAGAGTGACTGCGGAGGTTCACCTGACTATGTCCGGAATGCCTCGTACTCTTTTTCTTTCCAAAGTTCTCACATGCTCAGACACCTACACCTATTTTGGGAGGCATACGCACTGGGGGCGAAGACCTTGGGCATAAGGCAAGAGTTGTCCGCTGATCCCATTGGATCAGTCGGCCAACGGCCTTCTAAAACTGGTGGAGATACGGAGAATGGAATGCTGCGACCCAGAGCAAACTCGTCTCCCATCATTCGGAAGGACATTAGTATAGTACCCAATGCCCGACCTACATGATGCAGGTTTCCTAGGATTTTCCCTGCAGCTCTTTAGTTGAAACACCGTGTAGGATCCTTAAACTATAGCCTGGGTCAGCCCTAGTCAACCCTTGGGTATCTTGCTCTACCTTCTTCATGCTATTAAAGGGCAGCTGCCTTATGTAGCTGTTAACCTCCCAAAATAATATTCATTTCGACATAGGGGTAAAAATCCATTTATGAGCTTATCATTGTAGCTGCGCTATCCGTTGTTATTGAGTTGAATTTAAAAAGTGGCACTTTCAAATCATTGAGCAAGTTTTTAAAGGCTTTGAATATGTCTACGCCTCTAGTCCTTTCCTTTAAAGAAATCATACCCAAAAATTCTTCTTTAGATGTAAAACCCATATGATCGAAAACAAGTAATTGTGCTGTATCACTTATATCTGTCCATTCATCACACTGAAGGGAAAAACAAGAGAATCAATTAATATTATTGTATAACTGCTCTTTTACATTCCTACTCATCTTTTCAATTCGTCGCATCACTGTGTTTCGCGACAATTTCATCCTTGTTCTTAAAACCGTTAAAAAGTGAATCAAAAAGCTTTCTTCACAAATTCACCGTAGTTAAATGGCTGACTTTGAATGATCACTTCAACCTTGGCTTTTTAAAAACGCTTTTTTGATTTGTTAGTTGAGTTTTAAGATCCCTAACTTTATGTTTTCTAATTACAGAACTTGGTGGATAATCTGTTTGATACTTGTTATCTAAAGCTACAAAATCTCTCTTCACCATTACCCTTTTTAGCAAGTTACCGAGGTAAGGCATATTATTATCATTCACCCTTGTAAAAGAGTAATCGACTTCCCATTCTTCATTGAAGTGATATGTTTTAGATTTTTTTGGTTTCTTTTGTTCATGAGTATACTAGAATGGAACGAAATATGACAATTTAAAAAATAAATATTGAATTAAATAGATTCCTAGAAAATTCTAAAACTCCTGAACTGCAGCAATTATTTCCGTTACATTGAGAGAAATAATAACAATACTGCATATTACGATGGGAGTCAACAATACAAGTATATTAAAATCTAATATAGATATATTCAAATTTACAAGAAGTATTTTAAAGTTACAATATATTTTTTACGGTTTACAATACTGACTTCTTAATTTAAATAGAATTATTGTTATTCCTAATATATTTCTAATACTGTCCCTTATTTTTGTCTCGGTGTAATGACCGCAGTTTAGAGATCTGTTGCCGAAAATTCTCACTTAGCAAGTAAATAGATACGTAATAAAAGTAATTTAATTTAAAACAAAGAAATGGTACTTACATTTTAAACAGAAGAAAAATTGAAACTCAATGTGGTCACCGAGGACAAATAATATTGATTAATAATAATATGGTTAAAACGAAATAAAAGAAGCTACCAAATATTCAGTGACAAGTGTAAGACATAAGTCAAAATGGGTGAGCGGAGATCACAGTGTCAGGCTTTCAGAATTGTAATTCATGACCTTTGCAAATTCCCAGAATGCATTAACCTATTGCTGGAAAGTTTTGTCTTCTACAATCGTTTCCAAGTCCATGGTACACGGAATTCCACCCCAGACATTACAAACGGTCGACCAAGATTATCCCCACGCTGGACTTGTTGGCCATCAGCAGCTTGGCAGGAAGGTATCGCAGCTGCGCACAGTCAATGCACGTCACCAAAGTCGGGACCAAAACGAGCGTCGGGTTTCCGGTCCCGTAATAACGCAAGTGAAATCACCGTAGGTCACCGTCCCAGAGAACAAAGGCACAGAGTTCAGTGAGATTGTCAGAAACCAGTACAGTTGACGTCTTTATTGAAGACGTCCTTGAAATAAAATCGGATGATTAGGATAGAATCGAATGTAAATATAGAAGCGCCTTCACATATTTTACAGGAACTTAATGAGAGGAGATAAGAGAATTTGCAGACAGGAACTCGAGTCTGGAAGGCGTAGCCAGTCTGTATCAGACTTGCCTCTGGAAGTCTCGGAGAAGCACTGACAAGCAATAAGTATGGGGATCGACTCCCAAGGGCGGCTTCACTCCACAGTCTTTGCCGTTGTATGCGAGACACAAGCAGTGGGAGTGGACGAACAAGGAAGGAAGCGTGGACCAGGCCAGAGGAGTAGAAGTCGGATCCCTGAAAACACAGTCGAGAAGCTCGGAAAATGATTTTAAGTATCTTATATTAAAACACCGTTTGTAATTTTTCTCGTGCCCGTGTTTGACCTGACTATGCCCCACGAACACGTCCTTTGAATTGGAGACATCTTGGAGAATAAATGATTTTGTTACTCCATGGATGCAATATAGTTTCTAATGTAGTCGTTACTGTGGATTGAGTGGTAAGGATGAATCTCTGCAATACATTCATCAAATAGTAGGCATCCCTGACGAGTTTCCACACGTACGTCAGTATGATATTCATCAGGATCAGGAGGAAGTAGCAGTCTGTAATCCCTCAGTATGTGTCGCACTTCGTCTTCCTAAGGTAGCGTGCAGTGGACCAGGCGCTTCTCGGCCAAGCAGATAGACTGCAGTTTATTTGGTATTGACATCTCTTTCAGGCCGTAGTCGCTGCCCTGATTGAACTTTGACGCCAGTATCTTGGTCAGGCGGCTCTTCACACATGTCGTGTCCTGCAACATCCGTGGTCAAATCAAAAGCGGGATGCAACGTGCGTCACCCATCAGGAGGGTGGTCAATGCTTAAGTAAATCCTGAAATAATGTTGACAGACTTCTTACTACCTCATAAAAGCTTAATTTTTCCCCTGATGGTACTTACGTTTAGTTTCATATAGAGGTCCTCGATGGGCGTCCCCGGATATTGAGAGCAATGGCCGTTTAGGTCCTCGAGGATGGATTCTTCTGTGATGCGTCCCAAATCCTTTGAGATTTTTCTCTCCGTACGAAGATTAGGGAGGATGTGGGATGTGGTAGTTATGCGGAAGTGAAAAGGCTTGCGGAAGGGTTGTATCAGACAGGTCTTAGGACTGAATACCACAACAACAACTGTAATAAACATTTAAAAAATTTATTTTAGAGAAATTAATTTGATGCCTGGAAATTTGAATATAATATTATTACTTTACGAAATATACTTACATGAATTTAGGAGGAAAAAAAACGGGTTCCAACAACTCGCAGCGTAACAATCCTGAGATTATACAAGAAGTATACGTGATTTGTTTATCCAAAGGTTGTTTCAAAAAAGAAAAATGCTCTTTCATATTTGAACCTTGCGATTTGTTTCACCGATGTAACAAGATCTGTAATTACAAACTTCAGTTTTACATACAACAGTGTTTATTTAAAATTGTGTATCGCGCGCGCACTTGCCATGTAGGGATGGGCCTGATGCTGGATGGAATACGCACAGGAATCACTTTTTCCTTCCGCCGTCTCCGGCTGTTTAAAAATATTGGTCGAAGGTGTTGATTACAGATTTTGTAAATCTATATATGCTTATGGAAGAGCAAATCCTTATGACGTACAGTGGCCAAAAATATAAGAGTTGCTGTTAAACGTTCTTCAGCGCTGATATTTTTCCTCATGTGGTTGTCTTGTTTTCTTATTCTTGATCCTACTTTTCTAAGTAATAATTGGAAAGATGAAGTGCTCATTCGTAAGTAATTAATAAAATCTTCTGTGTAATTTTCTAGTAACTCATTTATCAGCGGTAAATCACTGAAACGTTGTCTGTACTCTTTTACCCAACCAAACCTTACTTTTTTTACCATTTGAACTTAAGAATTATCACGCTATTGTCAATACATTATTGGCATTTTGCCTTAGAAATTCCTTATCCAGTTAAAACGAAATAATAATAGTTAAAATCGTAAAAAATTGTAACATAGTTTCCTGACTTTAAAATTTACAATAAACAAAAAGACGGCCAAAAAGTCAGCATATAAATTAATGACAAATTATTCAAAAGCGAGGTTTCATCTCCATTTTGAGACTTCCTCAGGCGTAAAATTTAGCAATACTCCTCGACTCCCTCAGCCGAAAACACTATTGAATTTTCATGTGAAGAATTGAGTGTCGCGCATGGACCATCTCTAGCCCCTGACGGTTACGGAATGGAGACGAAACGTCGCTTATTTATTTATTGTAAAAATTGTATTTTGTAAAAGCTGTAATTGTAAAAGCGAGCCCTACGCGGGTTCTGCTCAATTCACAGAACAAAACTGTGCCACGCCCCCAAAAACTGTTTGTCTGACGTCCGCTGGGATACTCCTTTACACGTGCATTCTTTCCTTCACGTCAGCCAGCAGACAGAGTCTGTGGAATGGGAGGATTCAACTCACTCGTTGCGTTGCTGTTGACTGCGCTGAACGACTATCTGGAAGATGGCGGCATCTAGTTCCTTCCTTCCTCTACCCCCTCCCAAGCAAAGAGTATCTTAAAGAGAGAGGCAATACCAGGCCTTGTCACGTTATCCCCTCCCCTGTAATCACCAACATTTGCGAATAGAAAATTATATATTTTTAACGTTTAATTGAGAAAAGTACTGATATAACTTCGCATCCAACTCGCAATACCGATTTCGAAACATGCTCAATATTTTTAATATTCCCATTTGAATGGATTCTTTTGTCTTATGTATTTGGAAATACTAATACATGGTGTAAACAAAAAATCCACTTAAATTTGTCTTTTGCTGCTGTAAAAAAGACTTTAGCGTACTCAAAAAGCGCTGCCAGCGCCTCCATTGCCTCTCTATCTATTCAAGATACTCTTTGGTCCCAAGCATAAAGCAGCCCACAACCGTGTTGCGAACATGCCATGTTGATGACAAAGTTGGGCGACCAGGTCGGAGTAAAATCAAGAAGTCTTGATTTCTTGTGGGCGGAGCCTAATGTTGGCAACCTGTTTTTTGTAATTTATTTATAACGTTCGCATCGACTTCCTGGTCATTAGCGACCACACTGACAACTATTTACATATTATTATACAATTGTATTTACTATTATGAATTTACATAATAAAATACTGGTAACATCCATTTTTCTGCTCGTTACCACTAACTAATTATTTATCTTCTTTACATTTGATTTTGAGATTTTAACAAAAGAGAACACAGAATACAATACACTTAAATCAAAAATATTACTGTCCTTACAAAATTTATTAATGTCTTTTTGGTATTCATGGGAGTCCAAAAGAGATTTGTAGTTTTGCCCTGCAGGTATTTTTGTCTGTGTTGGTGGTATTTGGGGGCATTGATTGATGACATGGTCTATATTTAAGGCCATATTACACAGATCACCAGACTGAAGGTGGAATGGATCTATCCAGTAGATGTGTGTCCAGTTCTTATTCTGGTGATGGCCACCTGTTCCTTCCTTCCAATATCTGTGTTGTTTTAGTCTCTGGTGTTTTTGTGGAGATCACTGGATTTTAAAGTTTTCCATATATTGCGCCATTTTTTGTTATCTTGTTGTAGGTATATTTGAACATATCGTTCAGGGTATGAGTTGCAGTCGTCTAACATATTCCTTTGTGTGCTATATGATAAATCAGTCTGAATATCCAGAATTATCCATGGAGGGTGTTTTATGGTTCTTATTTTTTCTATTTTCGTATGTTTGATATTTAGCTCCTCGAGCATTCTCTTGACTATAGCATATATGGGTATGTAGCGCTGGTGGTCGATATTAACTGGATATAATAGGGTTATTGGATGTAGCTGCTTTGAGAGCGTATTTCATAATTTGGATCCCCCTGCGATGTTGTAAGGTGGGTTCTTTAGCTTCAATAAGAATGCTACCTATGCGATTGATGTGAAAGAATCCTGAGACCTTGGTTATGCATTACTTCGAGTTTTTTGAGATGGCTTTTATTTGCTGATCTGTATATTATAGACCCGTAATCTATTTTGGAGCGTACTATGGCTTTATAGGTTAACAGTAATAGTTGTTTGTCCTCACCCCAATTGTTGTGGGATATACACTTGAGGATATTGAGTCCCTTTTTACCATTCATTGATTGTGTGTAAAATATGCTTCGACCATGTCAGTTTGGCGTCAAAGTGCTTTCCAAGTATTGTAGTGCTATTAACAAATCTTAGATTTTGATGTCTAAGTTAATGCTTCTTGAATATAAGTATCAATGCTAACTAAATGGGATGTTGTTGAGTGTCCTGGTTGTTAGAAATGCTGATGTTCGAATCTAAATACCACCCGAGACGAAGGTTAATAATTTTTTTCCAAAATTTTACACATATTACATGTTAAAGATATCGGCTTATAATTACCGCTTTTTGTAAGGTCTTTTCCCTCCTTCGGGATGGGGATAACAATGGCTGATTTCCATATGCAAGGAAATACCTTACCTACCCATATGATGTTATATATTCTAAGTAGGATTTCCTTTCCTTCAGTTGGTAAATTTTTGAGAAGTATATTTGGAATGTTATCAGGCCCAGGTGACGAGTCTTTTTTATGCTTCCAACGATAACATGTGCTCTTTCATAGATATAGGTGTATTAATTTGCTCTTGGAGGTGATTATTTTCTCCTTTATAATTTGACATTCATTCTCTTTCTTTGCTTTATAGTTTAAAAATGTTTTACAGTAGTTTTCTGAATTTTGAATATTTGGAAAACTTGCTTAAAGGTTCGTTAGCAATCGCATCTGGTTCTGTTATAATTTGATTATTGTCCAATTGTAGGTAGTAGATTTGGCACTGTTTTTTATTACCTTGTATAGAATTAATCTTTTTCCAGGAGTCATTTATATTGTAATTGGCATTTATTCCAGAAACATAGAATGTCCAAGATGCTACTTTACTTTTTTTAATTATTCTTCTTGAAGTTGCTCTAAATTTTTTATATTCAATTTTTTCTGTTGTTGTATGTTTCTTATACCTGTTAAATGCATGTTTGGAAATTTTGAGGACTTTTTAACTTTATCGTTCTACCAGGGAACAGTCTTCTCTCTTCTTTTCGGCTTAATTTGTTCGATAGATTCCTTTGCTGCTTCTGTGATGATATTAATAAATGATTCGATTATACCATCAATATTGTCTGGTCTTTGTAATATGTTATTGTTCTTTAAATTATTCCTAATCCTCTCTTTGTAATAGCATTTATATCATTTGATATTACCGCTCTTGGATTCTCACCAATTTGTCTCTTGTAAACATATAATCTCGGGGTTGTAGATTTTGCAGCTCAATTGTATTCTTTCAAATCTGGGGAAGAAACATTGACATTCCATTGCAGGATGTTGACGGTATTAGCCATGTGTCAGCATTATTGTAAGGGTTTTTCGATATCTTGTTGGTCGAATATACAACTTTGTGGGAGGTAAAGATTGCACACAGTTATTTATTGCTGGGCGAGTAATTTAATCGCTAATACTTCCAAATTAGAGTTGATATTAATTTGTATAGCGGGGAGTTTATTACCGATGAAAATTGATACACCACCGCTAGCATGTAAACAGTTTTTTCGAATTAGATGTAAGGCTTGGTATCCCGGAAGAGAGAAGTAATCTGCTTTAAAGTTAGTTTCCTGTAAAGCAATTATTTCGGGTTTATATAGTTCTATTTTTCTTTTTAGACAATTTTTTCTGGGAAACAAAGCATTACAGTTGCATTGCAATAACTTCACATCTGATTGTATGGTTGGAAATCAAGTCACGAGGAAGAATCCGGGTCCGTGCTGTATTGATTTAAAAGTTTTTAAATCAGTTTTATTAATCTTGTAATATTTGGTTTTAGAGTTCTGTCACTGGTTAATTGATACAATGTGTTTAGGATTTCCATGGTGCGTTCTGGTGATATTCCATAATCCTTTATAATAATGAGGGGATTTTTTGAGCTGAAAATATTTCAAGGTTTTGTTCAAAACTTAGTTGGCAATTGTTATCTTCCATGGCGAAATTTTCTTTGCATAGATCAAACACTTCTTCCCAATTTGGTGAATATGAGTTATCGTTTAGAGGTTTGATTTTTTTATAGATGTTTGGAAGACGTATTGATTAACTTAGGGAAATCCATATTATCAGAAACGTCAGATTGTGGTGCAGATAAACTTGAAGAGGTGCGTTTTCTGTTGCACTGATTGTTGAATGTATTTTCAGATTTATTATTGATGGCTGTTGTTTCTACAGTAGCTGATTCTCTAAAATCCATCTCTAGAGTCAGCAAATAAACTTTAGGGGATGTATTTTCTATTCCGTTGATTATTGAAGTTATTTTTGGAATTGATATTGGTAATTGTTGGTTCTATTGTTGCTGGTACACTTAAATCCGAATCGTTATTGTTAATCTCTTTGGTAGGAATATTTTGGCTAGTATCGAGCGGATTTCTATTAGGGCAAACGTTTGCGTAGTAATCTTTCTGTTTGCATAAATAACAGGAGTCTGATTCTGGGGCAAAGAAGATTCTACATTGAGTGTTATCCACGCTGATTAAGATCGATTGTGGAATATCTTTAACGAAATCCGGATCAATATAGAATTGACGGCGGAAACTTAGTATGTGTGTGAAACGAGTCAGTAGAAGACGCTGTAGCGACATGCATTGAAGTTCAAAGAGTAGCGGAGAAAAGAACTTCAGTGGATGACGCGCGGAGTGACAGTTCTTTGCCGCAACAATGAATTCAAGTTTTTTGGAGTAGTCTCGGATTTAAATACGTGTAACTTTGTACAAACATGATAAATAGTTAGATAAAACGTTGTATATGTTATAATATATTATTGCGCGTTATAAATCACATATCAATAATAAGTGGTGACCCCCGATATGATCGTGAATATAGAAGCTGTTGTGCGACATCATACAACTTTTTTTAATATTATGGCAGAAAACGTCGCTGTTTCGGACGCCGCCCATGTGGCACGTGTAGCCATAAAGGCACCAATATTCTAGGGTGCGAATCCAGAGATTTGGTTCCAGCAAATGGAAAGACAGTTCTCCCTCGCTGGAGTTACGGCGGAAACCACTAAATTTCACCACGTGGTGTCGGCGCTTCAACCTGAAGAACTGGCTGTCGTGGGTGACATAATCTTAAACCCACCCACGGGTGGATAACCCGTACCGTTTACACTCGCAATATGCCGACACCGAAGCAGAGCGTCTGCGAGAGCTGATTTCCGGCATGCATCTGGGCGACAAGAAGCCATCACGTCTGGCTGCTGAAATCTCTATTCATCCAGCGGTTGCCCACTAATGTGCAGCAGATCCTGACGATATCAAATGATGCTTTGGACAAGCTGGCGGAGATGGCGGATGGCATTATGGCAGTTGCTACCGGTACAATACAGGAAGTAGCTACTCAGGATTCTTCCTTACGTGACATGCTGATGGATATATCCGCTCGTATTACACGTCTCGAGACACGTTCGAGATGAAGCTCCCGGGAGAGAAACACCGAGGCTAAGATACAACGTTCAGTCGGCAGAGGTCGAACGGGAACCACTGTTGGTATCACCAGCGTTTAGGACAGAGGGCTACGATATGCACACTTGAGGCGAAAAACTAGACAAGCCGTCACTCGCGTCTTCGAGTGACCACAGGCCCATGATTCAATGTTTATATCTCGCGGATCGTACGACGGCAACCAGATATTTAATCGACACTGGAGCCGACGTATCAATGATTCCGCCAAAAAATAAACACTTCGTGCCAGGCAAGCTACTACTGTTCGCAGCAAATGGAACCGCCATTCCTACCTACGGACAAAAGTTGGTGAAACTTGCGTTAGGTTTACGCAGAGTGTTTCATTGGCCATTTATTGTGGCGGTGGTGGCGCAACCTATCATTGGCGCGGATTTTTTATGCCATTTTGGGCTTCTAGTGGACATTCGGAGAGGATGTTTGGTGGATTCAATCACGCAACTTCGTTCACGTGGAACGCTGTGGAAACATTAAAACAGTCTGTAGGGATTCCAGTTACCATGCTTTACTGGCCAAATTCCCCGCTTTAACTGAAACAGCTGCAGCCCCGCGAGAAGTTCGACACGACGTCACACACTGCATCCAGACGACGGGTCCGCCAGTATTCGCACGTCCACGGCGATTGCCACCGGATAAGTTAAAAGCCGCAAAAACGGAATTCGAATATTTGGTGGCGACAGGCGTCTGTAGGCCGTCTAAAAGTTGCTGAGCGTCCCCTCTCCATATGGTACAAAAAGCTAATGGTGACTGGCGACCATGTGGGGACTACAGACGACTAAATAGTGTCACTGTTCCAGACCGGTACCCAGTGCCCCATATGCAAGACTGCATGCAAGTGTTGGCAGGAAAGAAAATTTACTCCACGCTCGACCTTGCGAAGGCATATCATCAGATCCCAGTCCGAGAAGATGACATCCCAAAGACCGCGGTGTCTACGCCATTTGGCCTCTTCGAATATGTCTTCATGCCTTTCGGTCTGTCAAATGCATCCGCGACGTTCCAACGTTTCATCCACCAGGTCCTTCGTGGAATGGATTACTGTGTGCCATATTTCGATGATATTCTCGTAGCGTCCGAGACTAAAACTCAACATGCGCATCACCTCGAGCTAGTGTTCCAGCGGCTAAAGGAATATGGCGTAAGCTTAAACGCAGCGAAATGTGCGCTAGGGAAATCTGCCGTGCAGTTCTTAGGCCATGCAATAACATCCGATGCAGTTACTCCGTTGCCCGAAAAAGTATCGGCAATCACCAACTTCCCCAGGCCAGAGACAAAAAATGTAGTTCCGCCGATTTTTAGCGATCCTAAATCTTTATAGACGTTTTTTAAAAGGCGCAGCAAAAGTGCAGGCGTCGCTCAACAACGACCTAAAATGCGCAAAAAAGAACGACAAGACCCCTATCGTGTGGACTGAGGAGACAGTTGTCGATTTTGAAACATGTAAGAAAGGGTTGTCTGAAGCGACATTATTATATCACCCGAACCCAGAGGCTACGTTGGCGATAGTGGTGGATGCATCGGATAAAGCAGTAGCTGCCGCCCTCCATCAGCGTCACCAGCCTCTAGCGTTTTACTCAAAGTGTCTCAGTCCAACACAGCAGAAGTATAGTGCATGGGACAGGGAACTCCTAGCCACCTACTGGCAATTAAGCATTTTAGGCACATGGTGGAAGGTCGCGCGTTTGTGCTCTTCACTGACCACAATGACGTAACAGCCTGAAATACCAGCAAGACCTACAGGTAGATTTTCCCCTCCAGACGTTAGATTCCAGTACATCGATTTCGTAGGACCTCTTCCTTCGTCAGAGGGGTTTAAGTATTGTCTGACTTGCATTGATAGATTCTCCAAGTGGCCAGAAGTTATAGTATATTGCTGCGCGTTATAAATCACATAGCAATTAAGCTCTAATGAATGTAATTTTTGTTGATTGAATAACGTTCAATTTAGACAGTTCTTTTAATATTGACTCATTAGGGATAATCGGGGTAGCGTTTGAAATGATAATTCTGGTTTGTTTGATTATAATGGGACGTAGAGAATTATTTTGATTTTTTATGGTGATCGATTTGAATTTTGAGGTTAGATCTTCAATATATTTTGAGGCTAAGAATATGCATAAACGACTATTAGATATTCTGGATATAAACTTGATCTTATTTGGATTAATATAATTAGAAAGAGCTATGAGGTACTCATCGATGGGTCCATTCTGCAGCGCTTCTAGAAGTGTGGCCAGAGATTTATCAGGCGTTGTCTCCGCAGGTGCTAAGCTTGCGTAGGACATTCTTGTATTTTCATTGTTATTCATTCTTGTTTTGTATTGATGTAGGAACTAAACTAGTAGGCGCCACAAATCACAACACACTGGGAATATCACTAATTTAAACGTATTTACTAATCTTTGAAGCAGGCACCGGGGCGAGTCCCTTTCCCTTGCCGGCTGTGGGAAAAAACACCGATTAAACACAAATCAGCTCTAGGGCACGTCTCATCTCCTTGGCAACCTTGTTGAAGCGTCTGTGGATTGGTATACGGCCACGTTGTCGACATTATTTTTTGTGACCGTTATAAGGAGAGCGCCTGTGCTTGGTACACGATATTTTAAACTTTTTCTTATTCAGTAATAATGACGTTTAGAGGCATTTTTTTGATTATTATAAAAACGCCTGAATTGTGGAAGATGAAATAAGACTTATTAAGGACAGAAACAAAAAACGAATTGCGTGGTAGAAGTTATTTCTTGAGTATAGGGAAATATACAATACTATAAATGTTGATTGTTTTAAAAACGAATAAACAATATAGAAGTTGCTACAGAAGGGAGTTCAAAAATGTGAAGATAGCCTACGGTTTGGAGCGGGTGCGTAAGAGGAGTACGTGCCCACGTTGTGGTATTTTGAAGAGTTGAATTTTCTGCGAGACCACGAGTCTCAAATTCGCGGAGTGTCTACACTTGATGTCGAAGAAGAAATAGAGGAAGGAGAGGTATGTACTATAACTTGTATGATTCCCGTTTGTTTGTTACTTCTAAATACTAGTAATATTTTTAGAGTTTATAAAAGTAAACTTTGCATAAAAATGTTTGTCTGCAATATATAAATTTTAACTCTTACTTGTTCGTGTGTAAAAAACACACCTGATTACGTGTAAAACGTACTGAAATGACTAGTGTTGTAGTTAAAGGCACAATATAATTAATATATTTTCCTTAAATAAAATTATACCTTTCAAATATTCCTCGGTTTTAATTTGCAGAAACAAGGAAACAGTCAAAAGAGGCTTTCCCAATATATATATATATATATATATATATATATATATATATATAGCTTATTATTGTTTAATTTTGACTGATGGCTTATTTTTATAGTAATATATTTTCCTAAATCATAAAATGTAAATTTAATTTATTATCAAGTTCGAAGGTTACATTAATGCATTTTATTATTTTAGGACGCCGTAGAAACTCATGATTACGTTAGTCCCAATTTTAAACGAAAAAGGGCTTCTTTGCAAGCAATTGCTAGAAAGGAACAATCTACTTAGGGATGCTTTAGTGCATCTCAAGTCAAAGCCGGGGAAAGCTGGGCTGCATCTTTCCGCAAACTTTCTCCTCAACAACAATTACTTGCCAAGAAGGCAATTGAGGATGTTTTAATCTTAGGGCAGTTAGAAATGCCGAATCTGAATACTGTAAATAATTTGCCCCCTGCCTCCACCTCTTCAAGTCTCCAAACTCCTCCTTCATCGTTTACAGTAATAACTTCCTCACCTTTGTCTATTTCTCCTATCCCAAGGAAGATTTTACTAAAATTTAATACTGTTAATTCGAAAGCCCTCCAGACTCCCTCCGCTTCCTATAGTTTCGACATGTATAACCTTCCTCTACATTATTTATTCTTGCCAGAGTGAGAAATGAATAAAATTGTGGCGACGCTGAATCGCGGCCTAGCGGTGAGACAAAGGGATCTTGAAGGCAGCAAGAAAACTAACGGACCCCGGGGAGACAAAGGGATGCTTCGGGTCTTGGTTGGGGGAGCAAACAGTCTCGACACAGCCACCAGCTTCCTGCAGGACCGCACACGTGGCGAGAGCTTCTAGTTATAAATCGCAGCCCATAAAATAAAATAATTTCAGTACTAAAAAAACCTTTATTTTCCTATGACAACTTGCCTAAATGTACAATTATTTTCAACAAATACATCGTTCTATAAGAATGGTAATAATTACTTTTCTGCATTCTTTCTTGTAAACGTTGATTGCCAGGAATACTTCAACTCCATTAAAATAACTGCATCCAATGTAGAATTTCTCGACCGAGTAGCTTGAAGTGCAGTCAGCTGTTGAGAATCAGTTCTTCAGCTTCCCAGCTCCATTTCTCCAGTGCTTTTATTTTCTAAATCTACACTTCCACGTAAGTAAATGGAAGAATTTCTTCTTCTCAAATAATCGTGCAGGTGGCAAGCTGCTAACGTAATTTTAGTTGCCTTTTCAGGAGATAAACTTATTTTCTTTAAGAGAATACGAAATCTTGATGAAAGTATACCAAAAGTGTTTTTCAAGTGCACGCCTTGCTGTTGACAATCTGTAATTAAAAATAATTTTATCATTAGAGTGATTTTCTTCTTTATTTTTATTAAATTCCTGCTCATGGTGAAAGCATCATCTCCAACTAAAACAAACGGCATTTCTTTTCCACCAGAATTTGGAATATTTAACAAATTTCCTTTAAATTTGTCATAAAATGTGCTGTTCGTAAAACCTTCACCATCTGACACTACCATTTGCACCAGCTTCCACCATCATGAACTCACTGCAAGTAGGGAAATGCTAAATGTTTTTTATAATTAATTATAATTAAAATAGTAGGAACCAGAACAGACAGGTTTTATGATTTCCACATGCTTCCCATCAATGGCTCCTATGCAGTTTGAAAAGTTCCATTTTCTGCAATCCATTCTTCTTCAGTGTTTGGGATCTGCAAATCAAAATACAAGATATTTATTTTGAAAAGAAATGAAGTGTATAGCACATTTGCAACAATGATTATGCAAAACTATAAATCAGTATGTGTAACTGTTGTTTGTTTCCTGCAAATTAAATGTGTGCCTAATCAGCTCAGATTACACAATATGACGAAGGCTGTTTATGGAAAAAATTACTAATGAAACATCCTTTCTTTTGGGGGATCCTTCACACATTGCAGAAGGGAGATTGGTTTGTCTACTAATTGTTATCATGAATAAAATTTATATTTATACCAAATACTTAAAGACAAAACAAAGGTATAATATTTGTGTTACAGAAAATGGTGTAAATAATTTGTGAATTGTATAACTTTTATAAGGACTATTCTCAATAGAAAATGATCAATTAATTCCTTTCATAATCAGTTGAATTTTTATTATCAAGCAATTTTTGTTTTTAGAATTTATTTAATCAAAAACTTTCCTAAAATGTTACCCAGCATGGAGTTAATAGATGCACTATGTTTCATAAAGCCTTTGAGTTAACATCTTCTTGCATAAATGTTGTTAATACGTCATAGTTACAATAGAATTGACAGTTTGTTACATGGTCATGTTTAAAAATTATACAATATAACTACAAACATGTCATTTACATTGGTATACATGTGTGTGTATGTACATAAGTAAAAGAATTGTACAGATAATAAGGAACTTTGATATTAAACATTGGATACCCTATTGTTCAGCCTTCAGTTATTGATATTTAATTGTAATATGAAAATAAATTTGCTTTATTATAATCATAAATCCTGATTTATAAAAATATTTCGTAGAACCTGAATATGTTTGCTTGTATTGTACAGATGAATATGCTTATTAAGCCAATAACTCCTGAGAAAATATTACTGATTTTCTATTATAAAAATATAAATGAGATGTCTCTGTAGTTATATTGTATAATTTTTAAATATGGGACTACCATGCAGACGGCCTGTCAGAAATTTGTGGTAATATGTATTCAAGCAATTATTGGAAATAAGTAAACACTCTACTTCAAGTTTACTATATTTAAAAAACAATTACTATCAGCGGACGTGGTCCGTAGCGCGCAAATTCTGACCGTTCCCCCTACCCCATTCCCCCTCATGGATCAGGTAGTTCGAACTTTGTAAACAATACAACCACTGTGATGTCGCAACCATTGCTAACTAACCTAAACGGTGTAATAGAAAATTTGCAAAATTGGACAGCCAAAGAATCATACAAGCATTTAATAAACTATAAATAAAATACAACAAATATCGGTTCTGATGCAGACCTTCAATAAACATATAAAGACTATTCTATTGATTTACTCACATGAAATATTATTATAGATTTCACTCAGTAAGGTTGAAGTTAATTAAAATTTAAAATAAGCTATCAGAACAATTTTTAAAACCAGAAGATCATATATCCTGAATTCCGTTTCCTGTAGCAATTCCAAATTATTTACGCAACATACGAATTAAGGACGGATGACCCTTTTTATTATTGAAAGTGTCCTTTAATTCTATTGTGACGAAAGAAAGGGTCGCCTTTCATTGTCTGAAAGAATTTAGGGAATATGAGGCCAAAAACAACATAAAAATAAGCCGTCGAATATAAGGCGTACTTCGCGTAGTCGAGAAAGTAAATATTTATACTAACAATAAAAAATAATTAAATAAATAAATTGCAAAATAAATATGTATGGCAATATTCTATTTACGTGATGGCTGATTAATTAAAGTTAAACGATGTTCAAGTTAATTAAAATATATTAAAAAAACTGCACAATTGTTTTTTGCATGGACCTCTCGAGATTGAAGTATGTAGCTACTGGAAAAAGAAAATGGAAATCAGATTTGAGATTAAAGATATAAAAAATAGGCAAGTTTTAAATAGACTGAATATACCCCATGATATTGGTCTGCTCATATATTCATATTTCATTTACTGCACATTTATTGATTATTCTTACAATACAAAGGTAAAATTTAATATCACACAGCTAAAAAATTTACGACTTGGATTAGTACATTGATTTCAAAAAGTCTAATTTCAGAATAGATTTATCCAGATCAATATACTTGAAATAGTTCAAGAAATCACAACTATTTATCTTGTTATGGTTTATTAAGGAATTCACATCTCAAAATTGTTGAGATAATACGGCTGGTTTATATATGTGTCGGAGTTCGCGGCTCCTGTCTCCCCAAAGTTCAATCCACTCCTCGATGTACTCTGGGATCTCCACCAGGCAGTCAAAAATAATCATCCGTCAACCCACCAATAGTGACCACTCTGGTCCACGCTCTGCGACTTCTGACAATATATTCATCCAGCCTGTTGCAGAAGAGAGAAACCTTCCATTCTCCTCTACTACACTTCCTTTACAGAGTCCGCCACCACCAAGCCATTCCTCCTCAATGTCACACACCGCTCTCGATCGAATATCCACGTTCCGGCCATATTGGCCTAACCAACCAATTAAATTACTATTCAGAGCTGGTGTTGCCTTCTCCTGCCAAAATTGGACAACACCGTTTCTGCAATCTTCCAGAACGCGGATACTCCACGTTATTATCACGTGAAAAACCCGCGTTATAGCAGATCACATGACGCAACAATGCATGCTCTTGGCTCGTATTCACTGCTCAGGCGAGTCTGAATCGTTGTACAACCCCTGCACCCACTTCTACATTTAATTTGAAAATATAAGTTTCTCTTTTCACATAAAACAAAAAACCATAAACCCTAAAACTAAAACAGATTTAAATTAACATCAATTAATCAAAATAAACTTAACATTTAACTATAACCGCCTTAATAAGAACAACAGGGTTTTATTCCTTCCTCCTTGGCTGTATAGCCTATTGAGAGCCTGGGCCTACGGAATCGGCTGCGGACTGTCATCTTGCATGACATATTCCGAATTTGGAGTGACACGTGGTCAGCGTGTCTAGCAGTCTTAATCCCGGTATACGCGACCATGACGACAAACATCCAAGCCCATGCCAGGATTCGAGCCCGGGACCTCTGGGTGTCAAGCAGCAACGCTAGCCACTATACCACAGGAGGTCGGAAAACTCTTGCTTTTCTTATTCTCAGCCTCGGCTCACTGCAGCTTTCCAATCTGGTTCCGTGGAATAATAAACTCTTATAACCTCTCGTATTTTTGAGATTTAATCAATTTTACAAGAAGAAAACCACCAAAATATTTAGTTTAACAATAACATTTATTACTTGAGCCAAGAGCCTATTTGTCCCCAGGGCGTGGTCATTACACAAGAAAATTAAACTTCCATACACTTCGGTCAATTTTCCGGGATCAAACTCAAAGTACGTCATCGTAAGATAATTCATATCAAAGCAAGTAGACTAAACATCGTCTTGGCGTATCACCACCTATTCTGTGTCTTTTTCGATAGTCTAACTACTTTGCGCGGTCGCGAATATTGGGGTTCCGCAAAACACGTCCATCCTACATCACGTCTTTGCGGCGACTCTGGAAGCAAATATAAAGTCACATGATCTAAACAGCCAATCACATGCATACCCTTAACTCTCACAGTGTTATAAACCAAACGCAAAAACCCTCGTGTGTCAGTCGAGGCGTGGATTCTGTCGAGGACGGATGCGCCTGTTTTAATCTCCGACGACTCCGAAGACTCTGACTTGGACTGGAGCTGACTTTGGGCTGACTTTGAGTCCTTACTGTGGCTCATCGAGAACCGACTAGATTCGTCTAGATCGGGCAGGCTAGCCCCTGTGTGGCTATCCTGTTTCGTCGCTGCTCCGCAGCACTTAAGAAGCCTTGCAACGTCCCGAAGAGTGGCCGCCGCCGTGACGTCTGCCTCGCGACTTCCGTGGCTGGTGGATCCTTGCTGTTGCTGTGTACAGTCTTGGCTCCTCAGCGTGTATATTTACACAATCCTTCTCTGCTGCCTGGCTTTGCTTGGGCTCCAGTGTTTGAACCGTGCTTGCGACGAGCTGCGTGGTGTGGATTGGCGTAGCTTTCCTCCGACAGCGTTCTTCACCATCGTCTTCGCCGGGGGGTAAATAGAAAGTTAGGGCTTACGTGTGTCAGGGCCCCCTTCACGTGGGACAAGCCCGCGCACACCAGCGTCATGAGTAGGGTGGCGAGCATCAATGACTTCGTGGTGGTCACGAGGTCGCGATTACGTAAGATGAAGGGCAGGCTTACAGTTAGCAGTGATGACATCAGTGGGAGTGGGAGTAGTGGGGGGGATTTTGAAGACAGGCCTGCTACACCCTCGGTCACGCCCGCGACGTCACGCAGTAGCTTGAGTAGCAGCGTGAGGACGCAAATTTCCCCACAATCGGGCTCATCCCCGACCCTAAGTAATCGGTTTGAGGTCCTCCAAGACCTCACTGAGGTTAATAACAATCCTGTTCCCCAGAAAAAAGAAGGAAGGATTCCTCCAATCCTTTTGCGCGATAGCACGGGATATCTCGCGCATATTAAGAAATTTAGGGGGGACCTCAACGGCAAACTAAATGTCAGCTACAGGGGTCAGTCAGTGAGGTTAGACACCTCATCTCTGGCTGACTATAAGATAGTACTCGACTATCTTAAATCCAACAATCTCCCGTATCACACTTTCGAGTTGCGTGAAAATAAGCTCTTACGTGTAGTTATTAAAAATCTACATCCGGAGACGCCCATCGGGGAAATTGAGCAGGAGCTCAAAGAACTTGGGTTCCCTGTTCAGGAGGTTGCTGCTATGCGTTCGCGCAAAAACAGCTCCCGCCAAAAACTCCCGATGTTTCTCGTGTCGCTGACACAAAATGAGAAAGCCGCGGAAATCTACAAACTCACACGACTTGTTTACCACACAGTCGAGATTGCCTCCTTTAGGACCCCTAAAGGACTCAATCAATGCCACAGGTGCCAGCTCTGGGGACATAGCTCCAGATGCTGCACAGCAAAACCGAAATGCGTCAAATGTGGCGGTGAGCATTTCTCTCAATCCTGTAAGAAGGAAAGAGAGACGGCTGCCAAGTGCGCCAACTGCGGCGGCGATCACACCGCAAATTATAGGAAGTGCCCGTCGTATAAGAAAATATACGACAAGGTACACAAGACTCAGCCGATCGAGAAAGCAGCTCCGGCTCGCAGTACGATCCCTCAATCAACTATCAAGCCTGGTTTATCCTTCGCCCAGGCCACTAAGAAACCAACAATGGTTCAACCCGCCCCTCCTCAACAGGAAAATAGTGCGAGCCGGCCTGCAGCCGAGGTTGCAAGCACAGTTGTCCCACCTCCTAGTACTGGAGCAACTGTTGCGGGCAATTCAGACGCCTCAATAGGCAATGCCCTAGGCCAAATCATGGACCTAATCAAGGGCATAAATATCACCAAATTGGTGAACACGATTCAAGAGACGCTCGCGGCTCTTGCGAATACCAACGACGTGATGAGCAAGGTCTTTATAGTTGTCAATGCCATTGCCAACTATAACAATGGACCTTAAACTCACGGTGTTGGTATTCAATGCGAATGGCCTCCCTCGGCAAAAACAAGAACTGCAAGTCTTTTTAGACAAATATGCAGTCGACATAGCTCTGATTTCGGAGACGCATCTTCGACCTCGGCAGAACCTTCAAATCAGAAACTATGTCACATACAGAACGGATCGGCCAACTATTCGTGGCGGAACAGCTGTTCTCATCCGACAACGTATAACACACCAACACATAGCGACACCCCGCCTAGAAAACTTGGAAGTGACAATAGTCGAGACAAAAATAGACAATCAAGTTGTCAGGTTCATAGCAGCATACTTATCTCCACAGAAAAGACTGCTGGGGGCGGACCTAGACGCCATATTTGGCACAACCGATGCTATTTTTCTAGGTGGGGATCTAAATTCTAAAAACACAGCCTGGAATTGTAGAGCTTCCAATAGAAACGGAAATTATCTGTTTAATTACATAATATCCAAGGATATTTCAATCGTCGCCCCCGACGCCCCTACACACTACTCTACGCAAGGGCACCGGCCTGATATTCTAGATATTATGCTCTTGCGTAACCTTAACGTATACACAAATACGACAGTACTGGCAGATTTGAGTAGTGATCATAATCCAGTACTCACAACAATAACAGTAAATGATAACTTCTTAGCCCCGTCGAGGACATCAGTCCGTACATCTGTAGACTGGAATCGTTTCAGACAAGATGTACACTATTGGCTGAACAATGCCCCCCCATTAAATTCTGTTGAGGACATAGAGCTAGGAATCAAACACATTAGCGATGCAATTACCGTCTCTCTGGACCACGCCACAACCAGAGAGAAGATTCCTAGCAACCATAGTGAAATACCGGACGATATCCGAGCCCTTATTAGGGAGAAAAATCGATATAGGAAGAGATGGCAGAGATGGCGCGATATCGCGGACAGACGATCCTGGGAGAGGCTGTCCGCCGAGATCCGCCAAAGGCTAATCACCTTTAGGGAGAATTGCTGGGATAACACTCTCAGAGATATAGACTCTGATCCAAATTCAAATGGAATTTGGGCTCTCAGCAAGTCACTCCGCTGCCCACGAGGCGCAATTCAGCCCATACACGGTCCTAACGGAGTAGTGTATGATGCTGAAGACAAGGCAAACGCAATGGCGGATACCCTTGAGCGCCAGTTTCAGCCAATAGATCCTACCGATGACGATGATGATGATCTTGATGAATTCTACGAGGAAGTTGAAAACCACGTAGAATCTATGATGGCACGAGCCCCCGTCATAGAAGCGCCTCTATGCTCTAAAGATGAGGTAGCGAGCAAGATCAAACATGCAAAGTCAAAAAAGGCCCCGGGACATGATAAGATAACACCAAAGTCCCTAAAGAACCTCCCTCCATCGGGGCTCACATACATAACGGAATTATTTAATAGCTGCCTGAAACTCCACCATTTCCCCTCGTCCTGGAAAACGGCAAAAGTCATTGTATTTAAAAAACCAGGAAAGAACCCTCTCTTCCCCCAAAATTATCGTCCAATCTCCCTTCTCTCGACACTGTCGAAAACATTCGAGAAGGTTATACTCTCGCGCCTCAATGACTTTTTAGAAAGGAACTCTATTCTTATCCCGGAACAGTTTGGTTTCAGGCACGGTCACAGTACAGTCCATCAAGCAGTTAGGTTGGCACACCTTGCATACGAAGGATATGCCAACAAAACGTATATAACAGGCGCAGTACTTTTAGATCAAACACAAGCGTTCGATAGGCTATGGCATGATGGACTGCTCTACAAACTAGATCAATTAGGATGTCCGGACTATTTAACACATTTGTTACACTCATATCTGAGTAACAGACACTTTTACGTCTACTGGGATGGAAAGGCCAGCCCTATTAGGGAAATTCAAAGCGGGGTTCCCCAAGGAAGTTGCCTTGGGCCAACCTTGTTTAACATATATATTAATGACGTCCCAAAGAGTCCGGAAACTGAACTAGCGTTATACGCGGATGACGCAGCTTACTTCGCCACAGGATACAACCAAAATTACGTCGCGAAAAAGCTTCAGCGGTCCGTACAGAGCTTCCAAACCTGGGCAAACCGCTGGAGGACGAAAATCAATGGGGAAAAGACCCAGGCCATAATGTTCACTAGAACTAGAAAACCCCCCATTGTAGACATTGTTGCCGGGGGAACAAAAGTCCAATGGACTAAGTCTGTAAAGTACTTAGGACTAAGACTGGACAAGCGACTGACCTTTGGGGAGCATATCAAAGAAACCAAAGCGAAATGCTACTCAGCAATAAGAAGCTTGACCCCGATGTTTAAAAGCCGTGGTCTTAGCCTAAAAACTAAGCTCATGCTTTACAAGACAATTGTGCGTCCTGTACTCTTGTACGGTTGCGAGGTCTGGGGTGTAGCAGCAGATAAGCATGTCAAGAAGGCCCAAGCAATTCAAAATTGGTGCGTCAGATTAATCACGGACGCACCAAGATTCACTAGGTTAATAGATGTTCATAGTAGTTTAGGTTTAGATATGGTTAGAAATTTAATAGGGCATAGGGCGGACACGTTCTATGAAAGAGCAAACGTGTCCCTCTACGATGACATTAGGTTAATTTCAAATAGGAATAGTTTATTAAGAGATAGGGCCTGTAGACATAGCGTAGAATAGGCAAATTAGAATAGGTAATTAGTTTAATTTAGTCAAAAGTAATACTTAATTTAGGGCATGCCTGGGCCCAATTAGACAAATAGGCAAATGACTAATTAGTTTAACTTCAAACAGAGGCAAGGGCTCCTGCCCGGAACTCGAACGTACTTGCGTCCTCGTGACCATCACAGGTCTAAGCGCCTCGTGTGATCAACTTTACGCGCGGCACTGCGTTTCACTGTCAACAATGTCTCTTTTTGGCGGCGACCGTTCAAAGGCGTCCTACAATGCCGCCTGGTCGTTAGAAAGCCGACTTTACCACTTTTTGGGACGCAGATGTAACTTACACGGTACACGTAACTACCCCAGCCGACTGTTAAGTGAACGCGGGAGAGATGAGCTGTACATTAAGTGTACACGTTATCTGGTGTGAAGTTTTGGTTATATTTCTGGTAAAAATACCTGGCAGTGAAAATTATTCATCATTATCATAGAGCTGAGTTGCCGTAAGAAACGAAGGTCTTTACAATATATATTCCAGTAAACTGTAAAGTAAATCTTACTAACTATTACAGCCAATGAGAAATAAAAAAGCAAAGGCAAATCAAAATGCATGACAAAAAGAAGCCTTTATGTGAGGAAAAACTAAATAAACTGTTAGAATTCGTTGGCATGGAAAGCAGGAGTAAAGATAACTGAAGCCAAGAATAACAACATAAAACTTAAAATTACAGAATCTTCCCTTCTCGTAGTAAATTTGTTGGAGAAATCGAAACACTAGAAAGGGAATTAAAAAGTGAAAAAGAAAAGAATAAGGTGAATATCATTCCGGCTGTGTCTTATGCAAATAAAACAAAAGAGGGGACGACAGAAAGAAATAATATGACAGCCAATAGAAAGCAAGAAGGAACAATAATTTTAATTTCCTCCAAGGGAAACAGAAGAAGATCAGAGATACATTAAACCCAAAAGAACAT
The DNA here is from genome assembly GCA_034510155.1 of Eucriotettix oculatus. Taxonomy (NCBI): domain Eukaryota; kingdom Metazoa; phylum Arthropoda; class Insecta; order Orthoptera; family Tetrigidae; genus Eucriotettix; species Eucriotettix oculatus. The sequence goes on along the minus strand of CM067377.1, from coordinate 1,767,305 downwards.
AAAATAAGTATTAAAACCTTAAAAACTAAGAAAAAGAATATAGGTATTGAAACTGAAAAAAAAGGAGGATTCCGAAAGAATTCTGATTAATGATACTCTAAAGGAGCCAATATACACGGTGCGAAAATTTATCCACGTAGGAGAAATTTTAATAGACCAAAAAGGGAAACTTTTTCTTTCGTTACTGGCAGCAGCGGCAAGATCTAGGGCACATTGGAAAACACTGTCAATGCGGAGAGAGCGATCACGTAAGAAGAGATTTACGAAGAAGTATGTTCCCGTTCTCATGAAGGAAAAAATGTAACAAAACTGTTGGGAATAGCAAGGAATGTGAAATATACAAATTACTTTTGCAAAGAGGAAAGTCAAAACCAATTCAACACGAGCAACACTGTCAGATGATTATGGCCATGTGGTTTCATCAACGGATAGCTAAAATCCGATACCGACAAGAGCCTGCACCATCCCCGGAGACGCCGGCGACGAAAAACCCCCTCGCACCCTCGACGCCTTAGTCGCGACACGATGGCCGCCTTGAGTCAGTCTCAGCTAGTCAACGGCAGCAACTGACCCCTTGCAGAGCCACACGATGTCCCTTCCGCATACCAGGACGTCACGAGTAGGCATTCCATGGAGGACCAGAGCCCTGAGGACATGCCTCATTGGTATGTGTTACCGTAGCCGCCGAATGTCCACCACGTTAGCGGGTCAGCGAATATAGTCGCCTTAACTGCAGCGACAATGACGCCGGCCTACATCACCAATGCGCAGGACACAGACGACAAACTGCGCAACATCTTACGCGACGAGTTGTCCATCGAGCTACGGTGCGCCCGCATCCCTGGATCCGATAACACCATCTTCTGCGACGACAGACATCATGACATTCTTCAGAGGCTGGCTCTCGCAGGGATACTCTCAAAGAAATGGGATGTAGTTAAAGACAGTTCTAATGTGCCATCCCGACGTCAGTTGGTACGATCGTGTTACTCGGGATCCGTAGCGTCCACAAGGATGACATCCGAGCTCGTGTACGGGAAACCGCACCGTCCACCAGGAGAGTTCCTCGCGCCAGACAGCGTCACATTAAATATCGACCACTTACGCCGCGTTACGAACGAATCGCGCCCGACGCCTGCCAGTCGCCATTCCCAACAGGCGGTTTTCACGCACCCCGGAAGCGAGACACGCGAGCAGGTTTTCGTCCGAAACGACACGGTACACCGCTAGCCGCGCCGCGCCGCCCTACGCTCGCCCTGCACCGGTCCGTGAAAACTCGTCGCGCGGGACGATAAAGCAATTCCCATCCTCGCGCAGGGAAAGACCTCGCGAATATCACGATTCAGGGTGAAACTTGTCTTCCTGATGACCAGCGATGCCCCAGCAAGACCCGTCCAGGTGCGCGCTGGTATAATCGAACCAGCCAGGCGGTTTCGCCAGCACCATTGATTGCCCCTTCCGGCGGCGCGAGCGTTACTTGTCCGTCAGCACAGAGAACGATTCACGGAGTGCTACACGACTCCAGCGTTCGACGCACAAGACAATGACATTGGAACAGTACCAATTCATTACTTTTTTCTCTTTTTCTTGTTGCTGTTACAGGCTTACGGTGACTCCGCGGCGGGGAGGGTGGAGGCTCTATGTGGTGGAGCAGAATCGGGCCCTAGCGAAGAAACAAAGGTTCCTGCAGGCAGCAAGGAAACTAACGGTATTCCCGGGAGACAGGAGCTTTGGGCTGGAGAGTAGTCTAGCCGCAGCCTCGCTCTCTAACTGCTGCACCGCGCAACCCAACCATACTGGAAGTAACAACCCAATATAAAACCACTTGTCCAATTGAGTCAGAACTTCTAAATGATATCTTTATAAACACTCCACGCAGTGGTGCCCTAACCTCGAAAACTAATGTGAACTCAGCGTTTCTAAAACCGGGCAGCCCTAGCTTGTATAAATCCGTATTTTAGAGGCCAGAAACTGTATATGAAGTTTGGAAAATGATAATGCAAATTTATCATGAAACGCAACGGCATGTTCTCTAAGGTTCTGAACTTAATAAAAGAGGAAATAGTACAGTACCTTACTGACATTATAAATAAACACTGGACACTTCCCAGATGAATGGAAAATATCCATTGTTACCCCAGTGAACAAAAAGAAAGGGAAAATAACCTATCCATCTTCTTATCACCCAATTGCACTTATACCTATCCCAAAGTATTGAACATGGACTCAAGAATAGAGTTGTGAACTTTCTTGAACATCATAATGTGCTTGATGCAGTTCAACATGGGTTCCAAGCAGGGAGATGTACAAATTCCCTCCTCAATAAATTTCATGATGAAATACTGGATGCACTAGAAGGGAATAAACTTGTCATTACTGACCTATTGGATTCAAGCAAGGTCTTTGATACAGTCCCCCACCAGATATTGCTAAAAAGTTACACCATGTGGCATCTGTGGCACATTATTGGGGCTATTTGAAACCTATCTAGTTGACAGGAAACAGGCAGTGAAGAATAGAAATGCTATGTCCAACTCATTAATTGTATGAAGTGGTGTCCCACAAGGTTCAGTCCTTGGACCCCTACTCTTCATAACTTATACATGGACATTAGATACCTCTCAACAAAACCCAAGATGAGTTCTTACATATACTGATATTACTATAGAAGCTCACCTACAAGCAGCTAGACACACAGCCAATGACAGTCTAGGGATAGTTCCAGGCAATTGGGGTTCTCCTTAACTGAAGGAAAACACAACGGATTGTGTTCTTCCTTAAACCAATAAGCACAAATCCTAGTGAAATCACTTCTGCCAAACTTCTAGGGATCCACATGGATCAAAATCTAACATAGAAACCTCACACCAAAGCTTTGGCCATAAAGATATCAGGAATAAATTTCCTGTTGAGAAGGCTAAGAGATACATTATCTTCTGACAAACTACACATGGCCTACTTTGCTCTGTTTCATAGTCACCTTCTATATGGTTTGAGACTATGGGGTAGATAAAGAGGTAGCTATGCAATATTCATTGCCCAGTAAGGAGCACTCAGCTAATGGCTGGAGTGAGTCCCCGAGAGTCCTGCAGAAAACTCTTCGCCAAATAAAGATATTGACGGTGCCAACTCTCCACTTGATATCCTGCCTGAAGTGGGTGCTTCACACTCACAGTACAAGAAACTGGCAACTGGATCACCCGATTACAGCACCAAACACTGTCTAGACCTCTACATACTGGGTCTGTATAATTGGTTACTATTAGATGTAAGAAAGCTGCCTCAAGCAAAATTTATAGAGACTATGAAAAATTTCTTAAACAACCCGGTATATAGTGTAGATGAACTCTTTCAGTTAAATTTAAAGTCTATATTGTAATATATATATCAATGAAATAAATTTTTTTACAACAGTTTGACGATTGCTGTATTGTTTTTAGGAATAAAAATTATTTATGTGGCGAGAGTTTGTAGTTTAACTGTGTACCACCACATCATCCACCTATAATAAGAGGAGTTATATTTATATAATCGACTGTGTTATAACTGTACTACCCCAATTGTATACCCAAAGACCTGCTCCTAATCATTCAAATGTAATCATTTTTATAATCTAATTAAAGTGATTTTTAATTGAAAACATCTTGATAATATCTATATCTGATAATGTTGTTTATTTCTTATGTTGTGAAATGCATTGGGGGATATGAAATATTTTAAGGTAATAGTAATAATAAGCTCTTTAAAAATAAATAAATAAAACAATCTACTTGATCCAAAAGAAATTTACATCAATATTACATTGTTGCAATTTTCAAGCTTTAAGCTGGCAATTTTATTAATTAACACTACATATATATATATATATATATATATATATATATATATATATATATATATATAATCATGGGAAAAGATTATACAAATAAGTTCTTTAAAACTAACAATTCTATATCTATAAACTCAGGGTTGTATATTATGGGCCTTTTCATAGATCAGAATATTACGATACAAAATCTACTTGGACCTGGCAGTATAGGAAATCAACAAAATGTCACAGGTATCTGTCATCTTAATGGGCCTTCCAGCACATACTCAATCCAGATCACAGCCGCAGCTATTCTTCCTGGCTCAGGAAGAATTTCCGTTTATCTTCCTCTCCTTGGACTACCTGTCCGATAATGCCAATCATCTGCTTGAAATCTCCTTTGCCAAAATACCAATCATCTCTCCAGCAATCTTTCTTGAAATCTTTCACTAAATGTGCCCCTCTCAAAAGACTGCCCAGTCTCACTGCTCTCGAAAAATCCATACCCCAAATCTCCTGCTAGCATTTTTAAATCCTACTCCCCCTTCTTTAGTTCATACCACCATGGTGGCAGGGATGGATATTGACCAATAACATTTATGGTTACTCTTGGGGAAAAACACCAGTTGATGCCACCAAATCTCACCAAAATTGGTAAACACCCCAGGCACTCCATGGCGTCTGGATTTTATTGCCCCTGGCTCAAATGCTGCCTCCTTTCTTTTGACTCTGCATTGTCGAAATTCTGAGATGATGTGTTTGACCATTACAGTTATATCTGAACACTGTTGAGACTCTACCAAACTGAGTACATGACTGTCAACCTTTGAAACCTTATTGTAGAATAGAGTTAAAACCTGTCATTTATGTTTGGAGAATTTGTTCTCCAATTGTTTTTCTTTATGCTCCTGATAAACTGAATGTGTGTGAATGTATCTGGAACACTTATTTTACAATCACACTTCTGGTGTCACTCCTTAGCACTGCAACATATTCTGGGATATATAAGTTGTCTGAATGGTAAATAGACAGGAATCAGTGCTGGGCTACTAATATGTTCTTTAAAGGGCATAAATGCACATATATATTTTAATGATTATGTAATATTCCAAATAATTTCCATTCTTTGGTTGAACCAGTGAAATCAATAGCTTGACTAAGTCCAGATCAATTGAATTAATAAACATTTTAGAGCAAACGTTTTATTGTGAAATACCCCTTTCATTATTAAATAGTTTTCAAATATGTTTGTAAAGTTTGAAATTTTCCTTAGTGGAATCAAAAACGTATAATGGTGGAATTATTGAAACTTGTGAAGTTTTTTGATCAAGTCGTGATGATGCACTATTTCCATTTTGCATCAACTGTTCCTGTGATTTTGTAAAACCTTAAAAAATCTGAGCAACTTGTGATACATCCATTTTTACACTGGCCTCTGCATTAAAAAGTTTTTAGATTAGGTGGCACTTACTTGCTGCACATTTTGCTTTCTTTGGCTGAAAGGTCTTGAATCTCATTGCATGGTTTCTGTTTTTCCACATCACCAATTTGTTGTAACAGGAAGTATATTCTTTATTTTACTATACTACATTTTACACATGACTTCACATCATAACTACAGATCTGTCCCAAAGACTACATTTGAACCACTATAACCAGAGAGTTGTCAAGAGGAAGACAGTTGCACAGTCCTAGTTGGTTGGTACTTTCTTTGATATACAAAAATGTCACAGATACAACAGTACCATTATTTCAAATAATCATATAAATTATTATTAAGAGAAAACTATGATGTGCTTAATTGCTTTATTTAGCTCATATTACTTACAATGCTTTATATATTGAGAAAGTAATTATAAGCTGTATCCATTATTGCACTGAAAATCATGTCAGCAATTTTTTATGACCCATCCCTTATATATATATATATATATATATATATATATATATATATATATATATTAATAGGAAACAAATTATTAAAAGAAGTACTGTTAATTCTGTAAGAGAAATTCCTGGCCGTCTACAGGATTTATCATTTGTGTAATCTGAAGCTGTCTGGATAATAAGGCTGTGTCATGGTAGTCTAGTGTGCATATGATCTTCAAAGAGTATTTGCTTTACTGTCGGCTGAAGGAAGTGTGCAGCTTGGATCAACCTGTCTGCTAGAGTGACATCAGTGCTTACACGGCCCCCTGGAGTATATAAACGCATTCCACCCAACACTCGGAGATCTAGGTGTGTTTCACTGTTCAGAATGAGTTCCACATTCTTAGTTGGCACCAGTGATGTGAACTTCTGTGATACACTTGATAGTATAGTTCTCACAAGGGGTTCGTCTGCCTCTACACAGCAAACCACAACAACAGACTCCTGCAACTGTAGAATTGCATTCTTCGATAAATAATTGTTCGTTTACATATATTTTTGTAATTAAATTCTGAATGTGTACTATTAATTACTGAAAATTTCCAACCACAATGTGTATAGGGTTCACCTTCATATTTTACTATTTTGTTGTGCTGGTGATAGGATTAGGTAGTCAGATCTTAATTGTGAATTACAGCTATTAAAATTAGATCTGGAGCAAAAAAATAATTTTCATGCATGAATATATATTTTTAGAGTTTAGATTCACTTGAAATTATCTAGGGATGGATATTTGATATTGTAGATTATGTTACTATCAACAAACAAAGTACAGGAGTTAAAATTATACATGGGACAACATAAACATCCCATCTTTTGTGTAATCACAGAAATTCATAAAATGTAAATCATGACCAAAATTTAGAATACTGTTCTACCATTAAATAATATTCATGTTACAAATTTGACTGTATCAAAAATATTGGATTTCAGTTCTCAGTGCTGTAACTGATATTCAAAATTATGTTTGTCATGTTCAGAAAATAAAATAATTTAATACACACATAGATGGGAATATGCGTTTGTGCAGCTTGGTCATTGTCTCACAACAAACAAGTTCCTGGGTATCTCAATACTGATGTAAATATTGTGTAAACTTGAACACATACACAAAACACAGTTCAGCTCAGGGCGGTAATACACCATTGAAAACATGATGGAATGGCTGACAATAATTATTAGAGCATACTTCAATAAGTTTGACTGATAACAGTTCAGTAAATGGTGCATAAAAATCACAATCCTGCTGATAATGATATGTTAGCATGTGTAAATGAATTTTTGTGTGTGTGTTGTGTTTCTCTATTTTGTAACCTGCTTTAAATATGTTTCTGTTTATCTCATGACAACAGTAATTAAAGGAATCAACTCACACCACATCAATACATGTTGAACATTTGTGTTTATTATTTGGTGTCATATGTGTTTGATGAATTTCTGTAGGTTCGACTTTAAAATAAAAATACATTTTATCTCCAATATTTTAAGAAATAATTCTAATTCTTTAACAGGAATCCACTACATTATATCTGCAGTAGTTTTTTCTTAATTATTGTCAAAACAAACAAACATTATAAGTAAGTAGTACTTCACATCAAGGTATACTTAATGTAGGAAATTGTGAAAATAATCTGATCACAATCATTATTTAATTTTTGTTAAATTGTATAACAATTATAACATTTTTATAATAGAGAACACAGACTTCAATTTTAACATGAATGTTGCATATCTGTAATTTCAATAAGGTACCTTAGTAATTATACCATGAGCAGTCCCTGTAGAAGCAGCTTTTCCATAATTTTTGAGTAGAAGGCTTTATTCTCATTAACTTTGAGCAGTCTCCGGCGCACTTCTTCCAATACCTGCCAAAAGGCTTTGTCTCTTGCAGTCTGCATAGTTAAGTGGCATCTGTGGATCAACACATTCTTGCACCTAAATAGAAATGCAATTGAGAATCATTATTTTAATGTTTAATTTAAGAAAACAGCAACTTGGACCATTTACTATACAGTATCTTACATAACAAAATGTGTGATATATAAATGTGATCTCAGGTCTTATCTGAATAATGAATATATCTTATAATTCTTGGGCCATGGCACCTGGAATAGTCTTTGCACTGCATTGACTTCGAATGGTGTTACGAATTTCTGGACTCGGTCGCAGTACTCCTTGCATGTGTCATACAGGCCTATGTTAATGATGGGATTTTGTTTAATTGGGATGATAGTGCCTAAACTGCAAAGGTAAAGATTATCTTTGGGAGCAGGACATGAACAATGTTATGGTAGAATTGGCATATTAAAAGACAAGTACTTCGTTTGATAGAGAAACACTAAATTAGTTAAATAATTTTTGAGATAATTGGTCATAATTTAGGTCTACATGCATGATACAGTGACAGTTCAGGCGTTTTTTTTAAGTTAGGTGCTGCATTACCCCAAGTAATAGCAACAATTGTTACAAAGATAACTGTAAAAAAATACTAATAATACTACTACTACTCACCTTAATGTCTAAAATGGAAGTCAATTTTTTTTATTTCTTGCTAGAGATCTTCTCAATCACCTTTGTGTTAACTTTGCCATTTGTACATGCCTAGCCTTTTTTTCTATTATCTATTCTAGTTTCTATAAATTTAAAAATATTTTCAGGATTGATAACATCTCCCTAGTAATATTGTCGTTACACATTATTCAGAGGTATGCAGATTTTTTTAAAGAAGGATCTGCTGCTAAATTTTGGTTTGTAATGAGCAGCAGCTGTGTAACCATGCCTTTCTTGTATAGATGAGCGATCCGATCGAGATCTGATTCAAAGAACTAGATCTGTTTCTACGGATTAAGTGACCACTGAACCGTAAAAAAAGAATGGCTCTTTTGATTCACTCCGCTCCTGCGATCCGAGAGCAACCAGTTGTTTGAATCACTTACTCATGATTTATATCACTGAGCCTGCGATCCCATTGTTTGATTCACTAACTCACGAATCAGATCACCTGGTTTGCGATCCCAGTGTTTGAATCACGAATCAGATCGCGGAAATCAGAAGCTTTTTCTTTCTGGATACGTTATCGTGGGGTAAAATTAAACTAAATGGCATATGCACAAAATATTGTAACCGAACGTTAATATTAAATTCTCTTATCCAATTGTGCAAACATAATACCTATTCAGGCTAAATCTTATTCTACACTTTTCACTTTAACCTTTTTCCAAAATTATTAATAATTAACTTCATTTCTTATAGTAACGAAGTAGAATTTGGATCGTCCTTATTTACGTTAAATTCATCTTTATATTAATACAAATGACGTGTATACAAGATTAGTATAAAAAATTTAAATTCACTATATGTGCGGAAAAATACTTTTGTATTATTTGCCCGGCTGCTGTAGAGTGAGTAATAATTTTTATTCAGTGGCATAACAATTACAATATAAGAATATGTATATGAATTAGTGACCATCCAAATACCTCAATTATTAAAATAAATTTCCTAGAGGCGCTTATTTAATTTTATAACAATTTATTTCTTTATAAATAAATTACGAATAGTGTATATAATTTCTGCCAAAAAATTATTAACTCATATATTCACTAGGTAAACGCCATATTAGTAAATTGGGTGCAGTGAATGACCCGAATATATATATAGTGATATCCTCTTCGTGTTTAGGTTTAAACTTATTTAAAGTACCAATTTTAAATGGTTTGACAATTTTATATTTATCAACTTTACCTTAAAATGTTTACATAAAACAATATCTCAGGGGAGTTTGGGTCTCTCGAGAAATGAAGTACGCAGTTACCAAAATTACTGGGGCTACAAACATTCAACCTTACGAATGCATCCGCGTCTCTCTGTCTTTAGATACGCCTTGCAGCTGATTTACATCCAGGAATGTAGTGTGATCCAGGTCCAACACCTCTCACATCCAGTCCCGTCTGCTCCTTCAGGTCCAACTCCTCTCACATCACCTTCCCGTCTGATCTCTCAGGTCCGTCTCCTCCGTCTGGCCGTCTCTTCTCCTCTGATCCATCTCCGTCTGATCTCCTCCCCTCGTCTCATCCATCTGCCACCTACGGGTCCATCTCGTCTCCTTTTTAAATTTTCGCCCCGGGAGTTCCCCGCCACCGTGTTTTCACACAAAATCCCGGGGGTTCCCTCGGGATTTCACTCACGCCCTTGGATTTTCCCTGTGGGATTTTACACACGCCCCGGCAGTTCCCCGCGGGGGTTCACCTACTTTTAGCCAATTTAAGTTTTCATTGTTGTTGGCCTCTACCGACGTCGCACAAAACCTTCTTCGTTGTAGGCCCAAATGCACCTCACAATGACAACAATTACCGAGAGTTACTTCAGAATCCCCTTCACATTACAACATTTAATTAATCATTTATATACTATTTGTACCACAAAATTAAACTATATAACCAAAATCAGCAGGCACCTGCGTTTTTACATTAGATCCGTCGTTTCTTCAATATTCGTAAATATTCGTATATATATATATATATATATATATATATATATATATATATATATTGTAGAAGATCAGTCGTTTCCTCAATATTCGTAAATTATAATTATTTAGGGCGCCACGTATTTTTTCTTAAAATACCAAAAGATGATTTTAATAGATTTCTTCAGAGGTTGGTAATCTACAAGGCGTGGTCACTCATTCATACACCGCTCACACTCTCAAAATTAGTTAACGATGTCTTTAACTACTTCCCGGCGTATCAGCACCTAACTAAGGGGTTGTTTCGATAGGCACATGGATTCGGGGACCACCCACGGTACCTTCTCGTCTGGACTGCCACCCCACTGACCCCCTTGCAGAGACCACCCAACGTCTCGCCAGACCACATGTTGGCGTCCCTCCCTCAACACGTGCAAATCGAAAGCTGGCCTGCATTGTTCTTTGTAACTTTTAATGTTACATTAGTCCGCCCTATTCTGGACTATGGAGCGGTGTGCTGGGACCCATATAGATCTCAACATGTTAACGCACTGGAAAAAGTTCAGGAGATGATATCGAAATTATTTCATATTCTGGGTGAAGCGGATACTTGCTTAGAGAAGATTTCAGACAGGCGAAAACGAGCAAGATTGAAGAGAGGCGTTATTTAAAGCGTACAAAAACGAGCCGGCCATCAGCTACAATACTGGAGGAATTTCCCCATAAACTTAAAGTTTTCAATAAAAGGCTCATTAAAGTGTGATTAATGGTATTATGTTTCTTTTGTTCTATTGTTTTTCTTGCTCAAGGAAAATGTATACAACTACCACCGGGCTATTGCCCTTTTGTAGTTTTGTGTAAATAATTATGTGGTTGTTGTTTTATTCAGGTTTGCATCCGACTGGTCTGATCTATCTCGCGCAAGCCTTTTCATTTCCGCATAACATTTACATCCCACATCGTCCCTAACCTGCTTAGCGATTTCCATCCCTGGCCTTCCTCTTCTGCTCTTACCACACCCATTTCCCTCTAATGCAAATTTTACAAGACCCTCACGTCTCAAAACGTCGTCTATTAATCTAACCCTCCTCTTGGTCAAAGTCCTCCATATTGTTTACTCTTCTCCTACTCTCATTAGAACTTCCTGGTTAATTTTATATTTTCATCATTCTCCTATATTCATTTCAAAATCGTCTATTCTTTCCCCAACTCCTACCGTCCACGTTTCGCACCCATATAACGCCACACTCTATACGAATATTTTTGGCAAACAATCACAATTATATTACCCGTATGTAAATTACTTTTTTTGCCATTGCCTTTCTTGTCTGTGCCATCCTACTCTTTATGTCTACTGTACTTGTATCATTCCTAGATATTACGCTTCCCAAGTAGCAGAATTCCTTAACTTCCTTCAAAATATCCCTTCCCAATCTAACATCCTTTGTTATTCCACTGTTTCCCATACTACACTCCGTTACCTTGGTTTTCCCTCTATTAATCTATTAATCTTTCTCCAGAACCACATTTATGCTATTTATTATAGTTTCCAAGTCTTCTTCTGACTCCCCTAATACTACAACATCGTCGGCAAAGCTTAGGGTTTTATTTCTTCTCCTTGCAGTATGATTCCTTTCCCACGTTCTGTTTTAACTTTCTTCATCGTCTGTTTTATATATAAGTTAAACATAATAAATAATAATGATTTAAATTGCGGTAATCAAGTGAGCAAGATCTCTGGGAAAGGGTGGGCGACTCTTCACTTTGTACACAGGATCTTGAGGAAAATCACGAGAAAAAACTAGGTTTCTGCTTACAAAACGCTGGCCAGGCCAATTTTAGAATATGGGGTAACATGTTGGGGTTCATACACAAATGGACACACTATGCTTGGAAAAAGGAGAAAAAACGCACTGACAAAATTTTTGGTGTCGATTCCTCATGAGAATTAGGAGTCTCTTAGTAATAGGAGGAAACATGCGAGGTCGTGCGCAATATATATACAGCTTATACGGAAGAATCTGCCTGGTAAGAAAGAAATCATCTTACGGCGCTGACTCGTATCACTAAAATGATCACACACTCAAACGTACAGACGTAGGAAAATTTTCATTTGTAATTATATCAATAAGGGAATGGAATTCCTTGCCTGCAGAAATTCTGACGACTTTTTTTGGGTAGCTAAAGTGAGCGGTATAATCAATTACATATTTCTTAAAATCAGTTGCAAACTAAATTATTTCCTAAACAAAGCATTAAAATAATGAAGTGAATTCTTTCAGGTCCAAATTTCCTAAGACAGTACAAAATTGTTCCTTAGTGTAAATTGTATTAGTTTATTGTGCTCATTTTGTACATAACTACCATTTGACATATGACCTATAGCAGCCAAGTAATAATAAAATAATATGGCAATCGTTTGTCGAATTGAGGATATTTACCAAATTGTATAATTAATTCATGATTGATAAAAGTATGGATAAAACTGATGTTGCTAAGTTAAGATGATTTATGAGATGCATTATTAATAACTTCAAAATTATTGAAGAACTTGACAGAGGAAAATAGAATTTAAAACAGTTGGGAAAATATTATGCACATCTCCGTAAATAAGTGGTTTAACCACTTTGCTTCTCAACCACGGCAACGAAGAGAAGTAGGAGGAAGGAGAGTTGTTTTGAAATAGGACTACGATCCTGTCTCTCACTGAGCCGTATTCTTTAGTAGTTATTAATATAGCAGGGTTATGGCATTTGGATATTAGTGTAGTGTAAATGGGCAATAGAAAAGATTCCAGTACGATAGCAACGCACCGCACTTCATAATTAACGTTCTTTATTTTATGTCATTATTTATAACTAGTATATGTAAACTGGAACACACTACTAAGGATTTTGAAGAAGACAGAAATAAAATATCCAAGTTGGCAGCAATTAGAATTGACAAAAGAAAAGAATGCAGAAATCAAGAAAGAAGTAAGACAATGATGCAGTCTTTCCCACTTTTATATAGAACAGGCGATGAACCATAATGAGAGGGATGAACGTGATCCTGGAGTAGAAACCATAATGAGAGGGATCCTGGAGAAAGATCCATGAGGATTCAAAGAGGGAAAACCAAGGTAATGAAGTGTAGTATGGGAAATAGTGAAATTACAAAGAAAGCATGGATTACACCATAAATAGTAAAATTGATTTATGAAAGGCGTAAATATGGTAAAGAGGAGTACAGACGCCTGAAGAATGAGATAGGCTTGTCTCGTAGAGAAATGCAAAGCGGTTGAAGAAACCAATTGGATTTTGGGAGAGTACAGCTCGGAAAAGAGCCAGTCGGAGGAAAGATATCGAGACGTGAGAGTTCAGTTTTCCAGCTCCCAAAAGGGAGAACCTGCCGGCTTCTCACGAGATCAACACATCGATCTACCTTCCCCAAAAGCGCAACAATTTTCTCTCTAAAAACTTTTAAGATCATTACTTATTTTGCACCCATGAAATCTTCGACAAGATTTGCTTTAAATTTTATGTATAAAACATATGAATTTACTTGGCATAATATAATAAAACGTATTTTAAAATATAAAAACATTATTCTGTAACTGAAACATTTTTATTAAATCACTGCTAGACTGAAAGATAAGAGCTTATCTTAACTTTTGTTTTTTGCAGGAATTTGCTTTATTAGTAGTTATGAATAAAAATGATTTATTACTTTTTATACCAACATATAACTAAATTATATTGCAGTTTAACCCTTTAGGCCAACGAATTTCATATTTGTCACCAATCTAAATCCGACCTGCTTACAGTTGTTATTCCCCCATCTTTCTTGACCTTGTCCACTGTCACTTTCTGGATGTAACAAAAATATGCGGTGAATATTGTTTGGGGAATGAATTTAAAATACGAATATTCACAGCTTGAATCATATGCATTGCAATTGATTAAACCTACGCTACAATCAAGCACTACAGAAACTATAGACAAGGCGTTGCCTAAAAATGCAATATTTAATAATTATTCAATTATATATATGAATAAAATCTTCTGAGGTCAAGAATCACGGACAAACTTTTGGAATGATCAATACCAGAGACGGCTGGTGCATATGTGCTCTAGAGTTTCAGCACAATAATTAATTTACGAAGATTGTTTTTTAAATTTAAGAACCTTTATAATAATAGTATTTTATGAGTGTGAATTTCTGGTTTCATTTCAAAGACTTTGAACTGCAGGCGTGATCCCTCCGCCAAAGCACTTCGTGTTATCCTGCATAGTTGCTCAACACTGCTATGTGAAATGTGAAATACGCATGAGCAGTATAATGTTTCAACACTGTGCCACCCACAAACCAAGTATTATATGAGCTACAAGGAACAGAGCGCCGTGCCGTGCCATGCCTTGCGTGCGTCAGGCTACAGTTTTAAATGACGAATTAATATAAAAAATACTATTTATGGACGTGAGGTTTATTTGAATTATTCAAAGGCTATTTGTTTTTAAAAGAATTAAAATTTAAAGGGTGGCATTTTGAAGACTGTTGTAACTCTGAGAAAATTGCCTCACGATTCTGCATTGAATATTGACGTAAAAAGTGACTTCTCCCTAAAATTAACTTTCTTTAGTCAAAATATGTGCGAAGACAAAATACTTTCGTGCTAAGCATTTGTTCCATATGGACTATAACTTTTACAATTTTAAAAATTCATTGGGGTGATGGAGCACATAAATTTAAAAACTCACGAGCTACAAATATAGTACAGATATAAAAAATAATTAAATAATAGTGTTATACATCATAAGGGTCTCCAATGTTATAGTTAAATATTGTATTAAGCTATAATTGAGTGATTGTTTTAAACTGCAATAAAATTAGAAATATTTACTTCTGTAATTTTTAGTATTCAATTGTTCAATAAGTATATATATAAACGTTTTTGTTCGGTATCTTACCTACTTGACGCTTGTCGTCGGAAAGCACGAATCTCTGGGGTCACGAATATTTCACGCTGGGTTATAAATTGTCGGCAACTCGCAACAAGGACGAGGGAGCGATTTTTAAGGAGTTTGGGCGCCAGCAAACCCCCAATCGAGCCTCGCACAATTTTTATTTGTAACTATACAAAGCCATGTTTGGCGGCTCCCTGCGTACTTAAGCATATTTTATTTTGATAGCAGGCTACATGAGGGTGATCCTGAAACAGGCAACTCACCTTTAATAGCATAGGATGGGACGTGGTAACCAAGGGTTGACGAGGGCCCCGGGTTCCTACCCGATGTTTCCCTTGAAATGCTGCATCAGGTAGGTGGGGCTATTGGGTACTACTCTCACGCCCTTCCGAATAACGGGAGACGAGTCTTCTATGCGGTATTAAGCTTTTTTTTTGAGTAACAGGCTACAGTAGTGTGATCATGAAACAGGCAATCCCTTTCTATAGCATAGGAAGGGGGGATTTTGAAGGAAAAACAATGTAGCCAAGGGCTGACTAGGGCCCCGGGCTACAGAGATGAATTAACCAATGTTTACGGGAGTGGAGGGATGTTGAATCGGTCCTTGGATTAGCTCAGTAGTAGAACGCCCGCCAGGAAAAAAGGAGGTCCGGGGTTCGAGTCCCTGATCCGGTCGACATTTTTCCATTATTGCCCTTCTAAATTAGCTATACGCTTCTGCTTGAGCTTCGGTTGAAGCATTTGCTCTTCTTTTGATTATATAACCTTTACAGTATTAGAATTTGAAATACGTTACATTTGGGAGCTGCATTTAAATATGTTCCAAACTGGACTGTTTCCCGTTTAGCACTATCTAAAATATGCAGCGGATTTCAAATTCAAATACTTAAAAATAATCGCAGAGATTGTAAAATCAAAGTAAATATTCACTTATTACATTCGTTTCTATTTTTAGTTAATTGCCAAAATAACCTTAAGTACCCTACTTTTCCAAATATTTCCGTACAGTTTTTAAATTAATTTAAATATCTTATCATTAAAAAATTTGTAAATTAGTAAAAGATCTTTCTTAATTCTAAATATCATTATGAAATAAATGTAAAGATTTTATCATCAAGTAGTTGTAATTCAGTACACAATTTGCCTTCATTCTATACATAGTTTTGAAATTATATTAATAATTTTGTTATTCTAATAGTTGTAACTTAGTGAAATAATTGCCTTCATTCTACATACAGTTTTAGATTAAAATGTTTGTAGCTTATAAAAACATTTTCCTATATATAGTTTGGAAATTAATTTAAAGATATTTTGTCATTTAAATACTTATAATTTAATAATGATTTCTCATCATTTTATCTACACATATGAAATTAATTAATATAATTTTTAGTTTAACATTGTCATTCAATCCAAATTCATTTTTGCACAGAATTTAAATATTTTATCATTCAAGTATTTGTAACTTAGCAGAAAACATTTTTTCATTCCAAAGACTGATTAATTGAAGATTTTATCAAATGAAATTTTTGTGAATTAGGAAAATATTACCCGTTATTCTATATATATTTGAAATTAATTTAAATATTTTGTCATTGACATATATGTAGTTAAGTAAAATATTTTCCTTCATTCTAAATACAATTTTAGTTTTGATGCAAAATATTTTATCATTCATTTATTTGTAATTATATTTAACGAAAAGAATTGAAAGGGATCTTATAATGTAATCTGAGATGATTGTATTTGGGTTTAAAAATTATTGTTATTCATAACTTCATTCGCCTTTTTGAGTTATTTCCGGAGCACGATTATAATTATGAGGCGCAATAGCGTGGTTTGTGGGAATATATTAGAAGAGTATAATGGCATAGTTATTTGTGTTCCACACTGGTGAAGTATAATCCCCTAAGTCCTGATTGATGTACAACTAATGACGTCACAGTTCGATAGCTTTAATATATGTATATGTACAGTGCGGGAAAATGATGAAGGAATTGTAGACGTTCAAAGCGTGCGAAGAATCTAATGTCGCAGCGGTCAGTCGTCGTCGGAGTCGCTGTCTGCCTTCCTTTTTGATAGAACTTTCGTTGTCATTGTCGACCAGTCAAAGCCAGTTTTAAGAAGAGGTAGTGACGCAAGAAATTTGGAAACGACACTTCTTTTTAAAATATACTCTGGTAGAAAAAAAATTACGTGATGCCAGTAGTTTTCAATTGTGTTGGTACAGGCGCCCGTAGGCCGATCCACAAATTTTATTGAATGATTAACTTTGAAACGGTTATATCCTACATCCCCCAGCCTGGAAGTGGTCAGTGTGTCAGCCGATTTTCTTTCCACAACTTTGGACAACTCCGGATCCACCGAGGCGTTCGGAATTGTTCTCCAAATAGTGAAGCATCGTTTCTCGTACAAATTGTGTCCAGTCAATGTTCAACTCGTAAGCAATGTCGTCTCGTGAAGTTCGTCGAACTATTTCGTAAGTCATTTTCATAATTTGAAATATAGTTAAACGTGATCCAGTGGACCAAGAACCATACCGAATAGATTTAGTTGTGTCACGCTTCTTTCCGGTAGTTCTCTTGGTACACCTTCTTCAAATTATTCTTGTTGTAGAGCGTCATATCGTCGCCACAAATTTCACATTTGAAAGTCGTCAGAAGGTCCATACGGAACAAAAAAATGAAGTAGCCTGTCGTTCATAATTAAGTAACCCAACAATGCCAGGTAAAATTTATACTTCGCACTGTCTAAAAACTCTTACAAATTGTATGTATTCTTCCATGTTTACGAAAACGCAAAACAAAATCGAACAATGTGACTCATTTGTTCCGTAATGACAATATATGTAAGAAATTATAGCAAAATCAGACATAAAGGATAAGAAATTTTTATAATGAAACTTGTTTTCAAATGAAAAATGTTTGTGCATTTATATAAATAATCATTCATGTACATCATTTCAGAAAGTAAGCCGTATGAGAAATAAAAATTTTAATTACTAAACAATTATGGCAGTTGCATTATCAAACAAAATCCTTTGAATAAATGAAAACTACAACGAGACAAAAGACAGAAAAAACTATAACATACGTATATAATAATTTCATGGTAAATGATATTAGTTGTAAGAAATTATTTGAAAATTCCCTTTATGTCTGTACAGAGACATGAATTATACAAGACCAGAGTGGAATATTCACCCTACTGATGTTAATCCTTCGCTGTTGATGCAACAGATGTTACGAAAAACTTGGCAATATTTCATTTGGACAGAAAATTTAAATAAGACTCGTGTCTCAATGGAAACTTTTTTATTTACATAATTTAAATAATAATTAAAACTTATCCGGAAAAAGTTGCATCCCACGGTGGAACGAAAAACAAGAGAGTTGTATGACTATTGGAACGATGAAGAAAAGGGAGACGAAAGGAGACGGAATTATTTTATCTTTGAGTTATTTACAAGGTGGTGTGGAATCTGGTTGGTGAACCCAGACATCGTTTTGGACAAGAATAAATTGAAAAATAAATTAAATAGAAATAATTTTTATAGTTCATTTGAAATTGTTAAATATAATTGAACTATTGTATAATGCTTCAAATTTCAGATTTTTTCTCGATGGCTGTACAGCCCATTGAGGGTCTGGGCCTACCGAGTCAACTGCATGACACATTCCGAATTTGGAGTGACACGTGGTCAGCGTATCGATCCTCCAACAGTCCCGGGACCTCTGGGTTGAGAGGCTAGCAGCTACTACACCACAGGAATAAAAATAACAAGTGTTGCAATGATAGTCTTTAAATTGATAACAAACTTCTATAAAATAAAGATAATTCTTCCTAAATTACAAATGTTCCAGTGATTCAGTTCTAAAAATCATTTCAAATTTGTATAAAATGAAGGGGAAACGGTTAATTATAAATGTTTCAATGATACAGTCTTTAAATCAATTAAAAAATAAATAACATGAAGGAAATTCTATTACTAAATTTCAGTTTATTCAAATCTGTATAAAATGAAGGGAAAACTGTTACTTAATGACTAACGTTTCAGTGATAAAGTCTTTAAACTGATTAGAAAGCTGTGTGAAATGAAGGGGAATCTTAAACTAAATTGCAAATTTTCCAGTGAATGAGTTATAACAATCATTTCAAATCTATATTTAACGAAGGGAAAACTTTTACTTAATTACAAATGTTTCAATAATAAAGTTTGTAAAGCAATTAAAACCTCAATAACATGAGGGTTAAACTATTACTAAAATTCAATTTTTCAAATCTGTATGAAATGAAGGGAAAACTGTCAATAAATTACAAATGCTTTAATGATAAATTATATAAATTGATTATAAAATTATGTTAAAGGAAGGGAAAACTGCTACTTAATTACATATTTTAAACTGATGAGATGGTAAATATCTAAATTAATAGTTATAAATATAAATTATATAAATAATTACAAATGTTTACAAATATATGAATGATAAGGTCTTTAAATTGAAGGGAAACTGTTACTTAATTACAAATTATTACAAAAAGAAAAGGAAATATTTTTAATAATATTTTAATGATTTAATATTGTGACAAAATATTTGCATCAAATGACGCAATTAATATTTTCGAAGTCACCGTTAGTAGCGTTAGTAGTGGGCTTAATCGTGACGTACTAAGTTTGGGGGATAACTTTCCTCTTTAGCCCAAATTTTCCGGTTAATGATTTCTAACAATCATTTCAAATCAGCTAAACGTAATGCGTGACGAGTTAGCCCCTCCCGGCCTGTATTTACCGCGCCCACTACTAACGGTGACGTCGCCAATATTAAATGCCGCTTTTGAACTGGTGGACTAATAGGCCCCACGTTATTTTTTTTTGTCTTAACGACTTTATAATATATGTAGCAGAACCGAAGAACTAGAAAGCTAAATATAACAGACTGGAGGAAGAAGAAAGATTTTTGTACATACAAACTTGATTCTTGTTGAAGACGAGACTCCATTTTGTCGAACTTGTTTCGCAGCCGAGTCTTTCCCTCTATTATGAGACGGCTCTTGGTGATTGTGTAAGCTTCTTCCATTTCGTACTCAATCGCTTGAAGAACCTCCTTCAAACCCACCTCCATGAACGCCAGCATGTCCTTGATCTGTCACACGGCTGATTGTATTGTCCTGGCCACAGACCCATTAATCACATTCTATAATAGCATACTTACACATTTCTGTTCTCTTTCATGCAAACCGCGATCCATTGCTGACACTGCCCATTCATTTAATATTTGTATAAACGGTTCCAGT
The DNA here is from genome assembly GCA_034510155.1 of Eucriotettix oculatus. Classification (NCBI taxonomy): domain Eukaryota; kingdom Metazoa; phylum Arthropoda; class Insecta; order Orthoptera; family Tetrigidae; genus Eucriotettix; species Eucriotettix oculatus. Next base: position 1,746,859 of record CM067377.1, on the reverse strand, counting down.
TGGATTCGACCACAGATATGGTATGTGTTTCAGAAGCATCCAGCGATAAAATCTAACGTCAACATTGTAATCCAATAGCGAATCGACTTCATGTTTAGGTACGCGATTCACATTATATGAATTTAATTATTATTTTTTATTCTTATTGTAATATATGTAAATATATGGACCTAAGCTGGACGACATCGGGAACATGAAAGAACGCGATAGGTTAATTAAATGACGAATTACAGTCATCTTCTTGACTAGAAAACGGAAACATTAAAGTTCGTTACGATCTGATTGTACGAGGCTGCTGAAGACATAGGGTGCCAGATGGTATTTACCAGGAATTCATCTGGTCAACCGTGGGAACAAGAAAATTTGACTTGACGCCTGGACCTGTTAACTGCTAAACAGGCCAAGTATTTACCCCGAACCTCCGGAAGCCGGAACAAAGCAACAATTTGTTACGCAGTGCCCAAGGATCTGAAGGACACATGCCGAAATAAACCATATCATAAGCCTACCCATCCATAAGGAGGAAGTAGAAAGTGCACGATTTGGGCGGGGCGTGGAGATTAAAAACGAGAATGCACTAAGAAAAACAAAGAGAGAGGGGGAGAGGGAGAGAGAGGGGGAGAGGGAGAGAGGGGGGAGAGAGGAGGGGGAGGGGAGAGAGCCTTATATTTGCGGTTTTTTTTCAAAACGTAAGTAAGGTTATGTCTGAAAGTTCGCGCAGCGGCCGCAGTGCGGCGGAAGAGTAAGGCGCTAGCAGCGCTAATGGCGTGGGTTGCGTGAACTGCTGCGAGGGCGCGTCAGGTTCGAAAGAAGCGAGGCTGCTCTGTGCGGACCCGTGCCAACTGCAGGAATTTCGCTTCCTGCAGTGGAGAGCATGCAGTTACTGAAAATAGAAAAAAAATCATTAAATATTATTCAACCAGCACAATGAGAGATCCGCAACTCATATGCTTCCTCGAAACATCTGATCTCTGCAAACCTCTGACAGCATCTGGCGACGTCTGACCACGTCTCAGGTCTCATTCCATCTGCTCAACTCGTCTGCATATCCTCTGACACCATCTACCCTCTGCAAAACTCTGACTGCATCTCTCTGACTTCTGGTCACGTCTCAACTCACTCCATCTGATCGCAACTCATCTGCCCTCTGACAGATCCGTTGTCCGTCCTCTGACCACCTCTTACAGCATCTCCTTCCATCTGCTCCCCTTTTAAATTCTCACACGGGAATTCCCCGCCCTTACACAATTCATTGGTTTATTTTATAAAACTCCGGGGTTCCCCGCCATAATATCTTACACACGCCCCGAGGGGGTTAAGGTAGACATTGTCTATATATATATATATATAGACAATGTCTATCTTAGCCCATGTCTAGAACGCTTCTGCTCTCCCAACTTCCGCTGAATTTTCCGTCCGCAGCATATCCAGATCGCGGCGCGGTTCGACGTGTCGGATATCCAAGACTCGTGTCTGTGGTTCCTGTATTGCTAACACAGGATAGCAACGTTGACGTTCTGCTCCCGTTCCGTTTGTCCCAGTAGGTCCTGAGCTGCTTCACAGTGGTTTAGGTTCAGCTGAAGAATCCTCATGTCTTCTTTGCGTTGATCTTCTGTAAGGCCTGTCTGCAGGTGGTGCAGCTATAGCCGCCCGCGAGGTGACAGCTGTCGCCTTTCCCTTTGCAGAGGGCGCACTCCGGCTCCTTGCTGCAAGTGCTGGCGATGTCTCCTTCTTCACCGAATTTGCGGCATAACTTGGACCTGTCGGGTCCCGCGCAGTTTCTGGCCATATGGTCGTACTCCCAGCAGCGAAAGCAATTGCTAGCCGTCAGCTTTTCCCTCATTCGGGCGCTACCCAGCCCACTCGGAGCTTCCTCAAATCCAAGGCCTTAGCCGCCAGCCCTTTCGGGAGACAGACTACGGCCGTTTGGGTGTCCCGATAGGCCCTTCGGATGGTCCTTCTGCTCCGGGAATCTGATCCTTTAGGGCCTCCCAGACCTCTTCCTTTGTTGTAATTTCATAGAGGTCCTTCACCTCGGTGAATTTCTCCTGCGTGAGGGATTTAACATCCGCCGCGGCTTTAAGCTTCTGCCCGACAGCCGTGAAGAGGGTTCCCGTCTCCTGCGTCGGTGCTCTCTTCATCTCGAGGAGAAGTTTCCCCGACGCATTCTTCTTGATCCTGCTTACGTTGGATCCCAGCTCTTGTAGATCTGGGTCCGCCTTCAGGCTCCGCATGATATCGGCGTAGGTGCCCCCTCTTTCGACTTGACGACTATGGTGTCAGGGCGCTGCCTATCCGCCTTCTTGGGCAGTTTCTTTTTCTTCCCCTCAACCGTGTGCCATACATCCGGTTGTGCGGTGGCAGGCGCCTCTGGGCGGTTTTCCTCTTGTGGCTTCAGTGGAGGCGTAGGTTGGGAAGAAGCCTTGATTCTTTCCTTCTTCTTTATCCCTTGCGACGGTAGGCTCGTCTGGGTGCTGCGGTGGCTTTTCAGCTGCCGCATTTCTTCGTCAGCGGATGTGACGACGGGCGTGATGACGGGCCTTGCCACTTCGTAGTACAGGCGGCTAAATCACACAATTCATAAATCGTGATGTTGCTCGAATACACCGCTAGAGTGCACAACAGGCGGCTAGACCCCACAATTCACGAGATCGGGAAGTTCGCATTGCTCCCTCCAGAGCGCACAGCTGTCTGATCCCAAATGTGATTCAACGTGATTGGATGAATGGGTAAACGCGGATATATGAAATTGAGTAGTTCGCGTCTGACAAAAAGTTATTTCTTCACAGAAACCATAAGTTTTATCCAAAGAACTGAATAAAAATAATCTTGAAAAAAAAGAACTACTAATGTAACTGACAGGAAAGAACCCTAAATACCTATTAGCAAAACCTTTATAATACTTATACATTTAACTAATTTTCTGCATCATGAATCACAAAATTTTGAGTTATATATAAACTGCAGTGTTCTGACATTCATTGCTACTTTTCATGGAAATCACAGTATTTTCTGATATATTTGACATCAAATAGGTGCTAATTCATCAAAAGTGTTGGAAATGGTTTTATGCAAGGTGTTTTATCTCAGTCTGTTTTCAGTAGTTTTTTCTTTACATCATACAAATTTTATAATTGTTGACTCTAAATGTAGTGTGAAAACAATACTACTACTACAGTGGTTCAATAACAAGCCTCTGGGACAGTTTGGGCTTCACATACAAATTTTGTTAATAAATCTTTGTCAAACAAATGAATAAAACATTGTGTTATAATTTAATGAATAAATAATTTTAAATAGACCTGAAAAACTAATACTACAAAATGTTTTCATTATTTGGTTATGGAGGGTTATTTTACTGCACAGATCACAAGTTTCCAGAAGTAAGACATTGTTGTGAATGTGGGCCAAGATTTTTCTGTTTTAAAAACAAATCGGCATTATTTACAGCATTGATGGTTACAGGATCATTATAAATAGTGCCTGATGTCACAAGGCTGGCAGACAAGTATATACAAATTAAACATTTGCCAAACCAGCTCAGGTTATACAATAGGAAGACTGAAAATGTAAAGGAAGGATTAATGAAACAAACCTAGTAAATCCAATTTTTCGAGGATTCCATCACTCTCCAGAGGGGAGACAAATTTGTGTATCAATTGTTATCACAAATTAATGGGGTTCTTTAAATTTTTAACAAATACGTAATACCAAATTGAGTTGTAATTGCTCCTGTCAGAAGAAATCTAAATGTTACAATTCAAATTATTTACAAGTGCTATTTTCAGTAGAAATTAATGAATTCCTTATACAATGTTAAATTTAAATTACATTGTAGTTTTGCTTTCAGAGTAAATTTCATCAAAAACTGCACACCTTACAGAAAGTCTTAATAAGGCAATATATGTTAATTCTCAAGAGTTGGCACCTTCTTGCATAAATGCTAACTTTTGTAGTTAAGTTAGCAGTAATAACACAATAACCTATCAAATGATAGGAAGGATGTATAGAAAAAGATGTTTCAGGATGTATAACACCTTCTTGCACCAAGCTATTCAATTTACCAATTGAAAAAGCACATGTCTAGACAATTTTGAAACCTAAATGCACCATTTATGAAATTATAAATGATCTAATTCTCCAGATAAAGATGCAAACAAAACCCACAAGGTGCATACAGTTTCTCTCCAAACTGCTGTACGTGTCCTTGAAGTTTCTCGAGTAACCATGTCAATAATTGAATAATTATTCACTCCTGAAACTGTAGCCTTTAAAATAATTATACGAGATGTGTATCCATTGGATTTGAACTCTACCTCTCAAACTTTCAGGTCAGAATTTTAACCACTGAGGTATGGGGTTTTATCTCAAAAAATTTGCACAATTTGTTTTTCTTTTTTAAAAAATTTTTATTTTCAATAATAAAATTTTACAGATTTTAATTTGTACAAAATAACAATTGTTATACATACATACATACACACACACACACACATATATATGTATATATATATATTTTTTTTATATACGTGGGAAACTGTGGAATCCATCATGGACACCCGAATGCTTGCTGGATGTTACTTACATCTTTCTGGGTGATTAGATGTTTGCGCTCCAAATTTCCATCAGTGCCTTTTCTTGTATCACTGATAATTCTCTTCTTCTCGACACCTTGAAGAAGTTTAACTGCAATAATAAAAAAAATTACCCCTTTATTTTAAAAGTTTCGTAATCCATTAGAAAAAAATTGTCAATATCAACACACAAAATATACATATGCAATTCTAAGGTGAATTATGAAACATTTATAATTTTTGGTTAAGAGCCAACCCTGCAGTTTTAACATAGTGCAACACCAGTATCACAGGAAATAGGAAACGATTTCTCTTGATAGGATAGTTTGATAAGAAGGACGTCTAAATAGGAAAGTTTATTCCCAACTGCAGCAATTTTGAGAATCCAAGTTAACAGTACAAAGGAAGAATTCAGACTGTCGTGAATGTAGAGTCAATGCTGGCAAATCACTTGTCAAGGGCTACAGCCAAGGAGCTGGTGGCCACAGTTCTCCTGTTCCGTTACTCAGCGTCTACTGTCCAGCTCTTAAAGATCGTAATTTTTTTTGTATATTCTATAGACATTGTTCAAAATATCTGGCAAAGATTTAAATGTACAACTATATCATAACATATGCACAATAAAATCTTTTCACAGTAAGAGAGACTACAGTTCTTAGAAACCTATTTAAAAAATATTCACTACTTGCACATACCTGCAATGATTTCCTTATCAATTTTAGGGATTGGTATATGAGACAAGTTGCTCGCATGTTTATAATGTCCCTTGTAGTACGAAACCAAAATTATGGAGTCCATTTGTTTCACTTTAATACTAGATGTACAGTGAAATCCTAATTTTCTTGTTCCCTGAGCTTTTAATTGTCGTTGTCTGTCATCCGTGGTTGCCTTATATACACCACTTCTATTGCATGTAAAAGTAGTGTATTTGCAATTCCTTCCAGCCGTTGTTGCAGAGATTATGTACTTATAATTTGTTTTCTTTTCTTCCTCAAGCAACCACTCATTAAAATCTAAACAATTTTTATCACAAATAATTAATACAAAAAAGGTAAATTAGTATATAAAAAATTGAACAGACAAGCCACATTAAGGTAAGGTCTTGGAAGAAGGGCATTTTTTGCTACGTACCTTCATATTTGACAAATTCCAAATTTTGGCAAACTTCAATACCCTGGATTTGATGGTCACATGCTAGATGGTTTCTGAGTTCATTTAGCAAGTTAAACTTTTTATCACAATTCTCTTCTTGGCACTCAATAGACAGCCTTTTAATATTGTGCATGCTTGCAGAATGATTTGAGAGAACTTTCTTGGACGAAAAGGGTTTATCACAAATGGAACAAGTGAATTCTCTGATAGTTTTGGCTCGTTTAATACCGTGAGTGCGTAACTTATGTTGAGACAAATACCTCTTTTGAGTGAATGATGCACCACAAAGGTCACACAGAAAATCCATTTCTTTGAGCGGATACAATTTACAACCTATGAAAATAAAAAATTCAGTTTTCAGAAAATTGTAATACGTGAGAAACTATAACTAGTGAATGTGTTATTTTCGTACCTGAATGTAAAGAACAATATATGGTAATAAATTTTCAAAGCAACCTGAGAAAATAAAAAATTCACAATTATCAGAAAAGAAAGTGTATGGAGAATAACCACGTGGATGAGAGTGAATTAGAATCAGCTCTGCACCGAACCGCAAACAACCTGTGAAAATAAAATAAGCACAATTATGATAAAATAATAGTAAGTGAATTTGATTAGTTAGAGCGTATATGCTAATAGCTCAAGCTAAACAAGCTAATAAAATTCCACACGGAGAAGAATAACACAGTCAGCCTGCCCCGCAGAGAAATTCCAGAGGAATGAGGGTGAATTTGTATTACTCTTTGTTTACGCGTAAAAGTGCAGCTCAGCACTGCACTCTAGCGGTGCAATGCGAGCAACATCACGATTTGTGAATTGTGTGGACTAGCCGCCTCTTTCGTAGTTGGTGGAGATTACAGCTACCAACCACTGAATCTCCATGTGGACATTGTGCCTGCCCTTCACAAATTCGGCAAGCTTACCAATGATCTCCTTCATAGCATTTAAGGCCTCCTGCCTCAAGTGAAGCTCGCTCTCCACTGCAGGAAGCGAAATTCCTGCAGTTGGCACGGGTCCGCACAGAGCAGCCTCGCTTCTTTCGAACCTGACGCGCCCTCGCAGCAGTTCACGCAACCCACGCCATTAGCGCTGCTAGCGCCTTACTCTTCCGCCGCACTGCGGCCGCTGCGCGAACTTTCAGACATAACCTTACTTACGTTTTGAAAAAAAACCGCAAATATAAGGCTCTCTCCCCTCCCCCTCCTCTCTCCCCCCCTCTCTCCCTCTCTCTCCCTCTCCCCCTCTCTCTTTGTTTTTCTTAGTGCATTCTCGTTTTTAATCTCCACGCCCCGCCCAAATCGTGCACTTTCTACTTCCTCCTTATGGATGGGTAGGCTTATGATATGGTTTATTTCGGCATGTGTCCTTCAGATCCTTGGGCACTGCGTAACAAATTGTTGCTTTGAAGTCACTTACCTTTATTGTTCCGGCTTCCGGAGGTTCGGGGTAAATACTTGGCCTGTTTAGCAGTTAACAGGTCCAGGCGTCAAGTCAAATTTTCTTGTTCCCACGGTTGACAAGATGAATTCCTGGTAAATACCATCTGGCACCCTATGTCTTCAGCAGCCTCGTACAATCAGATCGTAACGAACTTTAATGTTTCCGTTTTCTAGTCAAGAAGATGACTGTAATTCGTCATTTAATTAACCTATCGCGTTCTTTCATGTTCCCGATGTCGTCCAGCTTAGGTCCATATATTTACATATATTACAATAAGAATAAAAAATAATAATTAAATTCATATAATGTGAATCGCGTACCTAAACATGAAGTCGATTCGCTATTGGATTACAATGTTGACGTTAGATTTTATCGCTGGATGCTTCTGAAACACATACCATATCTGTGGTCGAATCCAACTGGAACCGTTTATACAAATATTAAATGAATGGGCAGTGTCAGCAATGGATCGCGGTTTGCATGAAAGAGAACAGAAATGTGTAAGTATGCTATTATAGAATGTGATTAATGGGTCTGTGGCCAGGGCAATACAATCAGCCGTGTGACAGATCAAGGACATTCTGGCGTTCATGGAGGTGGGTTTGAAGGAGGTTCTTCAAGCGATTAAGTACGAAATGGAAGAAGCTTACACAATCACCAAGAGCCGTCTCATAATAGAGGGAAAGACTCGGCTGGAGGATGGAGCGGCAAATAGAATGCGAGTTAGGAGATCAGTTTGATTTAAGGAAGAATGTAGGGGGAAAAGACTTTGCGTCTAATTTCAGAAGACAGGATAATAAAAACCGGCCCACGTTCATGGTATTTGTAGATTTAGAAAAAGACCTTGATAATGTGAACTGTAATAATCTATTAAGTATTTTGAAAATGACTGGAATAAAGTATCGAGAAAGAAGGCTTATCCATAGCCTCTACAGAAAACAGTCAACACTAATTAGAATTTAAGATCGAGAAAATAAAGAAATCAAGACAAGGATGCAGTCTACTGCCAATGCTGTTTAACTTATATATAAATAGGCGATGAAGAAAGTTAAAACGAAATATGGAACAGGAATCATACTGCAATGGAAAGAAATAAAAACTCATACAGGATTGTTTCAAAGAAAATAGATAATCCGAAAAACCTTTCGACCATGATAGACGAAGAGGGTCAGATGACCATAGACTGGTGGTCCTCCGCAATGCTCTTGATGCGGAGACTACTTCCGGATGATAATCTTGATCTATAAAATGATGTTCAGAAAAGGATCAGGGAAGATAGTGAAACAGAACGTGCAAACAACATTCCAATAGAACCTTTTAGCGATTCCGAGGTAAAAGTTATAATTAAAAATCTGAAAAACAGAAAAGCACCTGGTCCAGAGGGCATCTTTAATAAGATGTTACAAGCCATTTGGGACAAACTGGTTCCACATCTTAGTCGCTTAGCAAATGCTTGTTTAGCCCAAAGCAGGTTTCCTGCTACATGGCAGGTGTCAAAACTCGTAGTGTTGCTGAAGGACGAGGATAAAGATAAAACTGGCCGTAAATCTTAGCCCCATTTGTCTCATAAATACTCTAGGAAAAATTGCCGATTAGCTACTATGCAAAAGAATTACAGAATTCCGACATATTATAGGAATTTGTGAACATGAATACGGCTTTCGAAGGGTAGATCAACGGAGGATACTATTAACAAGGTATTACAGACAATCGAACTCTCTAATAAAAAAATACGTACTTGCCATCTCAATTGGCATTGTTGGTGCTTTTGGTAATTTGCGGTGGCCCGCCCTAATAGATAGATTAAAGTACTTGAGCTGACCCAACAAACTAATGAATTTCGTTAAAAGTTACTGCAATGGCAGGCGAGTCACCCCGAGTTTCACGATTAACTGGATTGAAATAACTACCACCGAAGGTTGCCCACAGGGACCCGTGTGTAGCCCCATATTTTGGGACTTGTGCATGGAGAACCTACTAATAAATATTTCCCAAAAGACCGAGAAAAGGGACGCCGGAAAATGAGGAAAACCGGAATTATGGAGCTGGAAGTGCAACCCGTGCTAGAGAAGTGGAGACGCTGGAAGGGAGGAGGATGTAAAAAATTGAAAGGCTGTCTCCTGCCTCCCAAGGTAAGCCCAGGAGACCAGAAGAGGGCCAAGGCTGACTTCCTGCGATTCCACGCAGTATTAATGGTAGAACTTATGCAGGGAGTACGTTCTGTATAATACACAGTCTGCTCTATAGACCTCCCTTCAGGCAATGCTTCCAAATTTGATGTAAAAAATAATAAACAAAAACAGCAGAGCTAAAAGAAAATATAAAAATAAAAAATTGTAATATCTTAGTTGTAAATCCCATTCAATGTATAAAAAGGAAGCAGCTACTACTTACCATTGTTTTCCTCTCCTTTCATATTAGAGTTCCAGTTCTTTCTTCCCTTCTATATACATCCAGCTGTAATCTATCAACAATTTCCATTCATCTTCCTACTTTTACTTTTTAGTTAATTAGTTAGTATTGTTGTAAAAATAATAATAGAAGAAGTTTTGTAACACAATTTTGTAATTTTGTGAAGATAAGGCCTGTTATAGATGCACTAGAAAAAAGGCTAATTATACTCTAAATAATTAATAAAATAAATAAATAAAACCCTACGCTGTCTAGTTTTTTGCGAAAACTTTTATCTAAAATCGTCCAGTTATTACGAGGCATATAGATATTTATTCGCCGATTAAATAATTTACATAATTACTTGTATAAATTGTAAAATCCATTGCCAATCAATTTAAAATCTAGAGAAACGAAAGAGTTGTGAACATAATTATGTTATTGTAGTTAATATTTGATTGACTTCGTGTTGTCGGTTAATATTAATTGAGTTTAGGGTGGTAGGGAGAAACAGATGAAGAGAAATAAAGGAATAGTTATTTGAAAAGCGGAAGATGAGGTGCCAGCTAAGAGAGAAATTATTGTTAGATTATACCGGAGTGAGAGAGTGGAAGGATGTAGTCGATTGGTATTTTTCGTTTGAGTCTGTGGTTGTGTGGAAGAGGGTCATGTCGTAAATTTGAATGTCATTGTGTATTACAGAGTTTCGAAGGTACCAGGGGGAGTTGGAAATGATTCTAAGGATTCTGTTTTGTTTGGTTTGGATTTTATTTGTATTGGAGTTGGCAGTAAATCCCCAAATGAAGCATGCGTATGATGGAGATGGAAACTGGTGCTTTCCATTGAGGGGTGGATAAAGTAGTTTTATTTTAGTGTTAATTTTGGATGAAGGATGGGTAAGAAAAGGTTTCCAGGAAAATTTTGAAGTCTAGAATAAGTCCAAGGTAAGCGATTGAGTTTTTATTGGAATTTGGAAGTCAAAAAGATAGAATGATGTTGGGTTTTGAGGGTGAATGGAACTATTGCAAATTTGGAAGAGTTTATACTGACCCAGATTTTAAGTTTTAGCGCTATTTGAAGGTGCGAATACCCGAGGTGAAGGAAGAGGTTTAGCTATGTCATCGGTAAAAAATATTGTTTTGTGGATGGATGACGGGGGATGTCATGAGAGTAAATGTTAAACAGGAAGGGGCTAATACACTACCTTGTGGGACGACAGAGGAGATGGGGAAGATTTTGGAGAAATGACTTAATTTTGACCTTTCCTGTGATATTGCAGTATAGGGGAGTCAGAAGACGAAACATAAATGGCATGAGCATGGTTCTGGAGGAAGAGTAACTTACAATATGAGGAATAATAGAGGGAAAACCAAGGTGTGTAGTATGGGAAACAGTGGAATAACAAAGGAAGTTAGATTGGGAAGGAATATTTTGACGGAAGTTAAGGAATTATGCTACTTGGGAAGCATAATAACTAGGGATGTAGTGTGGGATAACACAGGCAAGGAAGGCTTTCACAAAAATGAGGAATTTACTTACGGGTAATATAAGTATGATATTGGGAAATCATTGCTAAAAATGTTTGTATACGGGTGCGAAACGTGGACGGTTGGAGTTACAGAAAAGGAAATAATAGAAGCTTTTGAAATGTAGTGCTATAGAAAAATGCTGAAAATCAGATCGGTGTATAGGGTAACCAACCAGGAAGTTTGAAACAATACGGGAAGAGAGAACAATATGAAGGACTTTGACAAACTGAAGGAATAGATTCTTATGCCACGTTTTGAGACAAATATATTCTAAAATTAATATTAGAGGGAACTGTGTGGGGTAAGAACAAAGAGGCCAAGGATGGTTGCGCTGCGGTTGTGGAACCTGGTAGGTTAACAGTATTGAAAAGGCTTGCGCAGGATATGTTAGCATGGATGTTACATCAGATCAGTCTTAGGACGGTATACCAGAACAACAACAAAACAATTGGTTGTGTTGGCTGGTTCATAGTATGTTGGCCTGCGGATCGTAGTTTGAAAATCCCTGGTGTTTATCCAACAGCACTATATAAAAGTTTATTAATTTTCAGCTTTCAGCATTGCGATTATTATAGGCACTTAAAATAATTTAATAAAAAACATAAATGCAATATTTGTATATGTTCTTCTGGTTAGTGGTTTTGTAGGCAATACCAAAGATTTCCTGCTGTAGTCGCACTTCCCAACACCACCTGAGTAATTGTAAGCACTTTTTTCTATCCGCGTTTCAACCCATTCGTTATAATTCAGCGGAATTCTCACATTCTTTACGTTAATTTGTGACGAGCCTGTTCGTGCTTCTAGACAATCCCACTTCCTTCAAATGACTATTTAATTGCTCATTTTCTTCCTCTCTTCTACTTCCAACCGAGTCCGAACTTCTTGCCTTCCTTTCTCGTTCTTCCTTTTAACTCAAGAGTAACACTGTTCGCCTCCCCTGTTTCCTCGTCCTTTCAATTCTACATCAACATTAACTGATTTTTCTCCTTCTCACCTAAGAATAGAAGCTTTTGAAATATTGTACTATAGGAGAATGCTGAAAATCAGATGGGTGGATAGAAGTAGTAATCAGGTAGTTTTATGGGAAGAGCGGCCAATATGGAGGACTTTAACCAAGAGAGGTGACAGATTAATAGGTCACGTTTTAATTCATGAAGGTCTTGTAAAATTCGCATTAGGGTAATAACAAAAGATGGAGGCCAAGGTTGCAATATGGTAAGCAGATTAGAGTAAAAGTGGGATGTGGCATTTATGCTTAAATTGAAAGGCTTGCTCAAGATAGTTCAGTATGATGGGTTGCATCAGACCAATCTTAGGACTGAATACCACATAACATTTCAGTCACGTCATTAATCTCGTCCACACACACAGTATGGATTCAGGAAAGGACGCCCAATCATTGATGCAGTTAATTTGGTAGTGGAAACCGCTCGCCAAGCTATTCGGGGGAAGAGATGGAAAAGAGGCCCTAAAAATACTGCGCGATAATCACCTTTGACATCAGATACGCTTTCATATCATACTGATAGGACATAAAATAAAAACCTTATGCTTTGCCGACGATATTTCAGTATTAGGAGTCAGAAGACTTGGAAACTATAATAAATGGCATGAACGTGATCCTGGAGAAAAGAGTTTAATATGAGGATTAATAGATGGAAAACAAAGGTAATGGAGTGTAGTATGGAAAACAATGGAATAACAAAGGGTGTTATATTGGGAAGGGATATTATGACGGAAGTTATGGAATTCTGCTCCTTTGGAAGCGTAATAACTAGGGATGGTAGAAGTATAGTCGATATAAAGATAGCACAGGCAAGGAAGGCTTTCGCGAAAAAGAGGAATTTACATACGGGTAATATAAATGTAAATATCAGGAAATCGTTAAAAATGCTCGTACGGACCGTGGTGTTATGGGTGCGAAACGTGGATGATAGGAGTTGGGGAAAGGAAGAGAATAGAAACCTTTGAAATGTGGTGCTATAGGTGAATGCTGACAATCAGATGGATGGATAAAATCAGTAACGAGGAAGTTATTAACAGAACAGGGAAAAAGAGAACAATATGGAGGAAGTTGACTAAGAGAAGGGATAAATTGTTAGACCACGTTTTGAGATACGAGGGTCTTGTAAAATTAACATTAGAGGGAAGTGTGTGGGGTAAGAACAGAAGAGGGAGGCAAACGATAGAATGCTCTAAGCAGGTTAGGAGGTTGTGTGTTGCGCCAGTTATAAGGAAATGAAAAGGCGTGCGCAAGATAGGTTAGCATGGAGGGTTGTATCAGACCAGTCTTAGGACTCTTTTTATTATTATTAATTATTTATTACATTAATAGCCTGTTTTCTTGAATATCTATAACAGACCTTATTTTCATATCTTACAAGATTTGTGTTACAGATTTCTTATATTTTTTTATAAATATTTTTTAACAATAATAAAACTAATCAACTAAAAACTAAACACACAAGGGTATAGGGTGAATAGGAGAAGGAGTATGAAGGGAAAATGCCGTGAGATCACAGCTGGCGGAATATGGAGGGGAAGAAAGAGCGGGCGCTTTAATATGAAGGGAGAGGAAAACTATGTTAAGTCATAGCTGCTTCCGTCCTTCTTCTACATTAAATACAATTTACAGACTGATATTTTTACACATTTTTAAAATACTTTTCTTCATATATATACATCAAATTTGGAAGTATTTTTTTTGCAGGGGGTCTGTAGAGCAGATTGTGTATTATGCAGACACTCTCCCTGCATAAGTTCTACCAGTAAAGCTGCGTGGAGTCTTAAGACTGAATACCACAACAAAAACAATGGCTGGATTGATCGGAAACACGAAGAAGCTAATTATTATCTCAGTTAACTCTTGACCGGTCACGGCTGCTTCAGGGCATACCTCTTCAGGTTTGCCATAGTTAATTCAAGCAAGCCCTGATTGTGGACTTCTTGAGACATCAGAACACGTGATTATCAGTTGATCAACATTTTCATATGAGAGACGAGCATTAGAAAGCGATATTGGAACTTCAGTAACACCAGATAATTTGGTACCGAATATTCTGCTTTCACCTAATACCTGGAAAATAGTAACCGCATATGCCTCTACAGTAATTCAAAGATTACAAAATTTCGAAAAAGCGATGAATAATAATGTTTAAAGGAGACAGAGAGAGCTTGACGCTACGACTGCTTCCTGTGAAGTAATGTATAACGACGGTCCCACAGGAAGATACACACAGTCATCGTTGGAAAGGGACGTGTTTTTAGTGGGTAGAATCCCACACTACTATCCAGTGCGGACCCTGAGATAGTGTGTTTCGAAAATTTTCACCTGCCCTCGTGTGTGTGTGGACGAGATTAACGACGTGACTATTAATATTGATTGGCGTTGACCAATGAAATGAAGGGTTGGGACAAACTGCGTTACCGAACAATCCATAATACACAACTGTTTTCCGGAACCCACCATTGGCGATTAGTAGATGCACTTGGCATCGGCGCTAGTGCCTTCTTATGTTAACAGGACACCAGCAACGCAGGCACACCAGTAATAACCCACAGTACTAAACTGGCCAAATTAATGGAGTTAACATTGTAAAATCAGTACTGAAGGTACACACATGCAGACAAATGAGGAACAATTACAAATTATGCAACGCATAATTTGCCGATGACAAAGACAACTCTAAATAGTTTGTCTGTATATTGTAGTTTAAAGATTATTAAATTTTTATGAATAAAGTAAGATTCCACCATTAATCAGATTTTTTCTTAAAGATTCTTGGGGAACAGTAAATGCACCGTTTTGAATGTAACATTTTCAAATTTACCATCAATTTGCAGTTTCCGCATGTAGAATATTACCTTTGATTCTTCCTTGTCATTTCTGCAACAGCTTTTAATGAATTATATTACAAAGCTTTGAGAAAAGTTACTTACTAGGGCATCAACGAATACCGTAATTAGTAAAAAATATTCACCAGTAAATTAAGATGCCATCAAACTGCGCGGCGGCGGCGACGATGACGACGAAGAATGCAGTTGCAATCAAACTCTTGGGCGACGGCGGCGACGGCGACGGCGAGGACAAAGATTGCAGTTGCCATCAAACTCTTGGGCGGTGGCGACGACAAACAAAGTAGTCGTCGTTAATGATAAAAAAATGTTTATTTGGCACATATATGTACTATATTTTTAAACAGACGAAGAAGGTTAGAATAATAGAACGTTTAATTCACAAGTTTTCAATTAGGATTGTCGTAGGATTATTTTTATTATAATCAAATTAAAGGCATATAACTTCCCTTCTTTTTAATTTTATTTGGAGTAACTATAAATATTCAGCACCTTTTATTGAAGTTAGTGAAGCAACATTCTAAAGTGTTACAACCTTATAGCGCGTTATTAAGTATATGCGCAATTAATCCAAACTGAGATTTAGACAGTGAATATCGTGAGTAATGATGAGTTGTTGAGTTCTACCATGTGGAATGTAAGGAACGTACAGACCCCGGGGTTAAACATCTGGAGGAAGTGAATGACAGGCCTGCAGAATCGCCAATGCAACGGTAAAGAAGCGGACCCCCTATGGCGCCGGGCCTCTTCAGAATCTTCGGACGCACGAGAGTGACCAATGTGAATAATGTGACACACACCCCTGTTGGAGAACAAAACAGATGCTCTGGCGATGGAAAGTTGTGGAGCTATTGTGCCTTTAAGAAGTGCGACTGCCCCAAAATTATTTAAAAGGTGTGAAAGCGGAGAAGAGAGGAGTCACTGGAAAAACTTGGAAGACGACGGTCGCTATCATTCGATGGCAAACCACAGAAGCCGCCAGGGTCCAGGAGACATCAGACAAACTAACTACACGACGTCGCCAAGGGGAAACAACAGATAAGTTCACTCAAGGTAGTGCTTAACATTCTTGTAATTACGCAGGCATCGTAAATCCGTCATTTGTCCAGAACAAATTTATTCCAAGGTCAATCCGAGATTTTAAGATTTCATAGCTGACTAGCCAGTGGCAGAACAAAATGTATTGAGTAGGATCGGCCCGCTAAAATTTGCTTTCAAAATAAATCTTTATATTATTTAAATCATTCTAATAATCATTTAATTCCCCCCCTTATTATATACGTACAAAATGGCAACAAGGACATCCACTCTGGCGCCCAACAACTTTAGTATGAACAATTTAATAAGAGGGGCCAAGATGAAATCTTTAAAATTTCACATAATTTGCAAGTGATTACGTCACTATAATGGTTATCAATTGGACGGGGTTCGGGTTTTTAGTGAACGATGGCAGATAATAGACGAACGTTACCACTAGTGTAAATAAATAAACTACAGCTAAAAATACACACAACAATTTGGCGCAAAATGAATTTTAAATCTCGACAAATGGAAGATCTTCTATGTGAAATCGGTTAACCGTTTTCGTTTCACTTAGATTTTAATGTATAAATTTAAAATCAAACCCCATCAAGTAAAGCGTGACATCATTCACAGTTATAAAGTGCATCGAGCCGTAAACCTTTGGTCTACTATCATTCATATTAGTTCCCAGATAGTCAAAGTTCTCCACTTGTTCCAAATTGAAACCTGCAGTTGATAGTTGATTCAAGTAAACATTTTGCTTCCTAGTGTAATTCATACATTTAGTCCTCGTTTCATCGATAACAAGTCTTCTTGATTGTGTGGCTTCTTTCAACTGGGACCAAGAACTTTAGTGCAAAATATATAGAAAGGTCTTGTGCTCTAATTAGGAGGGTGTGGGTGTGGGTGTTGCCATCGCGCTGTACCTTCGGACGGAACAGGTACTTCCTACAGAATTGGAAATTACTACATCACACTCAAATGGTTCAATTTAGTTAAAATATATAATTGATACAAACTTAAAATTTTGAAAATATATGATTACACAAATACTGACGAAAATAAACATGTGTGTGTGTGTGTTTTGAGAACATCTAAATGTTCATCTCCTTTAATCTATTAATTTAATTTATAATTAATGTACACCTTATAAGGTTCAAAATTAAGCACTTAGTGTAACAAATTTGTATAATAAATTTTTTACCATTTTTGCTGAAGAATACGCTGATTCTGTCTTATTTATTTATAAAACAATTTTAAAAAAATACAGAGAGTGCATCAATTGTGTTGATAACCGTTAGACTTGACAATGTGAAGTTGAAGAAATTCAAATAAATAAGGATACATAGAGTAAATCCTTATAACAAGTGTTTAATGACAAGAATTTAATATTTCAAATAACTATTTCTCAATATAACTA
Organism: Eucriotettix oculatus; assembly: GCA_034510155.1. NCBI lineage: Eukaryota > Metazoa > Arthropoda > Insecta > Orthoptera > Tetrigidae > Eucriotettix > Eucriotettix oculatus. The sequence goes on along the minus strand of CM067377.1, from coordinate 1,729,475 downwards.
TAAATGTTTCCAAACATAATAATAACGACCATAAAATTTTATTATTAATATAAACGTTTATAAGATTTAAAAAAATTATGTATTCTAAGTTAATATAAAAAGAATTTAAAATATTACTCCATTTTGTTCATTAGTGTGTTTACAGTTGTTAAAGAAATAAAATTTCTGGTGAATTTCATATAAATAAATTTAAATTTTCGTCTGCTTTACACGTGATGTAGTCCAAAATTTGAGCAAGAAACGTCAGAGTTAAATAAAACTTCTGCATTGCCTCTAAAGACTTCGATTTATCTCTGCATTCACTTAAAAATTGAACTTAATGTAGAAACATAGTTATTTCAAAGAAAATAAATAAATATACTAATTATTATTTTCTATTGTTTTAAACCACATGTAGTGGATATTAGATATTAAGTAGTTATTAAAATAGATAGATTCCTTTTTAGTATCCGTCTGACCGCATGGAAAGATAGATTGCTTGTTCCATATGCGGGAGGAATGAGCAAAATAACGTGAGAACGTCGGTCTGAGGCTTTTATTAGAGTAAGTGAGATATTTTCTAGGGCAAAGACATGCGAAATCTTTCGCAGACCTGGAAGGACGTGCTTCTCCCCGCCAAGGAACAAAATGGCGAAGATCGACTAAATTCGCTGGCGTGTTCTTCTCAAAATTATAAATTGTGATTGGTGGTCCAAATAGGGACAGAAAATGAGTGAGGTGTAGAGAACCAGAGGAGAACATTCCGAGCTGACAAGCCGAAGAGAGTGGACGGTCTGCGTTCATGGCCTCCGAAAGAGTTCCTGTAGAGAAGCGGAGGAGAGAAGTCCACAACCTGCAATTATTCTCCTGGACAGTAGAACTTTTCTGTCAGGAGATTTGAGGTGGAATCCAGCCATCCACCTTTAATACGTGGCGTGGAAGCAGTCCACGGACAATCAGTTACCGGTTCCAGCGATCTGGGATCGCAGAGGCCATCAGAGACGACCGAACCAGGGCCCTGGCTGCATATAATAGTTCATTAATCATTCCCAATAACAAAATTGATTCTATCTTATGCACTCTTAACAATTATTATTCACTTAAATTCACACTCGATAGAAATAAATTTTATCCTTAACTTTTTAGATGTGTCTGTTTCTTATGCTAGGGACACAATTTACACAAAATGGTATCGTAAACCAGCTTATTCTGGCTGGCTGTTAAACTATTATTTTCTCATCCTATTCAGCAAAATATTTCCGTTATATATAACCTTACACAACCTGCACAATCTCTCGCCACCAATCTGTCACCATCAATCTCTACATCTCTCAAGTTCACTCTCTACCACCAATTTCCTGCCAATCTGTTTAATTCGTTCACCACTCTCGCCACCAATCTCCCTTCAAAATGTCTCCGCCTGCCTCTTTTAAAACCTCGTCCCCACTTATCACCACCTATCACCAAGGTGGCAGGGATGGATATTCTCCAATAATATCCCTTGTTACATTTGGGGAAACCACGCCACCCGGTCACCAAATTCTCAGACAGATTAGGAAATTCCGAAACCGGCGACGAGGTATCTGAGCTTTATAGCCCAAGTGTCAATGGCTATCTCTTTCGTTTGATTCCGCGCCGCTAATTCGGCGCCCGGAAAAACCCCTTCTTCCTGGCCAGCGATATTCTCATGCCGAAATATTTATGTAATTTACATTCCCTAAATAGAAAAAAAATGGGCCGGGTTCTACTGCGCTACAAATTGAAAGGGTATTTCTGTGGGCGGGATACGTGCAGAGCGGAATGGCAGATTCACAAAACACGCAAGTGACACACCTGTTTTATTGGCATACTGGATCCTTGATTGCGCTTCTGGTAGTCTGGACAGAATTCTCCTATCTCGACGGCGTGAGGCGGAAGTTAATTGCTTGCTGTTCATTCCAGGTATACTTGTAAGTCAAGGCGTTGATCCCTTTGTCTCGGCAGCTTACCGAGTGTCGGCCGGCTTCGACTTGTTTCCTAGAACTCCTCGTTTCCTCTCCTCGCTTCACTTCCATCCACGCTTCATCTCATTTTTCCCTGGGTAACGCTATCTCACGTGGTTTTTTTACACAATCCATCTCTTCGTTTCTCAAATGCTTCTGATTAAATGATTATCTTAATACAAATATAAATACCCTCGAATTACAGCTCAACGTCAGGACTTGCTAAAAGTTGTGTCTTAATAGGCAGACTGTTGGCTGCCCGTTCGGTGTCGATACTATGAACATGCTTATTTTTAAATTTGTAGTTTGTTCTTATATTTTTTTAGTTCTGCAATGTCAATCTTCAGATGTTCTGAATAAGCTGCATTATTGAAGATTCTTAAGTATCAAAAATTGGTACTGTAAACTTCGAAATGTACTGCTCTTGTAGTTGTAATTCTATGTTCAAATGGCTCTCGATTTTAACAGTGTACTAAGATATAGTGGCTGCTCCTGTAAATTTCAATCTGAGTGTTAATCGTAAATTAAGCATTCTTATTTAAGTTTTTTTTTAGAATAATTGTCTTTTACAATCTGATTGTTTAGAATGCTCGTGGCCGCGAAAAAACTCAATACTTCCAGATATATAGCGAATGCAGATAATAAAGTCAAAGCTACTTGGAATGTAATTAAAAAGTGACTGGAAAAGGTACCAGTAACCATAAAGAAATTGCGCTTGTAGATCGAAGTGAAACTTTTTGTGGTAGAGACGCGGCATGTAAATTCAACTCGTATTTCGTTAATGTTGCTAACTTTCTGGCTAAAGATAATTCTGTATGTCATGATGATGATTTCTTAAATCTGTTACAAAATTCCACTCCGGAAATTACGAATACTATATTTATGCAACCAATAAATAAAGCTGAAATAATTTCAGTAATTAGAAATTTGAAGTGTTCCTCAGCAGCAGATATATATGGTATAACTAGTATAATGGTAAAAGAATGTGCTGTTTCTATCGCTTTACCACTTTAAGTAATATTTAACAAATGTCTTTCCGCTGTAATTTTTCCCGATGCGTTAAAAATAGGCAAAGTAATTCCCCTGTTTAAGAAAGGATCGCCATCTGATAATCTAATTACAGGCCCATTTCTCTCCTTCCTATTTTCTCTAAAATATTTGAAAAAATAATTCATATTAGATTACTTCATTTCCTGAATAAATATAAGATTTTATCAACAGCACAGCAAGGCGTCCTTAAAGGAATGTCCACACATAGCGCGATGTACGACTTCATTCAAAGTATCCAGAATTCATTGGATGAAGGACTGAAGGTAGCTGGCATTTTGGCTGACCTCTAAGGCTTTCGACACCGTAGATCACCAAATATTAATAAAATCATGGAATATTATGGAATTCGAGGAAATAAGTCACTTTTACTAAGACCGTATCTTACAAACCGCAAACAACAAGTAGTAATTGAACCAAGGGCCAACTTCACTTATCCGATTGGGAATTATTACATGTGAGTTCCTCAGGATAATTCTTGGGCTTTTACTTTTATTCTGTACATAAACGATCTTCCAGAATATACGTAAATCCTCTAAAATCGATTCTCTACGCGGATGATACAAATATAATTATTGCAGATAAAAACTTCGATAATGTGATTAAGAAAGTAGACAGCGCTCTGAATGATCTAAATATTTAGTTTAACGCGAATAAATTGTCCCTCAACCTAGATAAGACCAAATTAGTTGAGTTTAGTGCTGATGCTAGTAATAGACCCGTAGACAACTTCTTCAAAAGTTTGCAAATACTTACTTTACCAAGCGTATATATTTATGAAATATCAAAGTTTGTAAAGCGAAACACTAATTTGTTTCAAACAAATGGCGAGTTTCATGAATACGCGACCAGAAATCGTTTAGCTCTAAGGTCGGACAAGCATCGCCTTGCTCTACACCAGAAAAGTATTCACAATACCGGGATAATTTTATACAACAGCCTTCCGCCAGAGGTTAAAAATAGTACCTACAAAAGCTTCGTGAAGCAGAGTAAAACTATTCTTTTAAATGGCGCGTTTTACTCGGTACAGGATTTTCTTAATCGTCCTTCTAGTATTTAAATCAAGGTTCCTGCAAAAGTGTTGAATGAGCTGCCTTGTAAAATAGCACATCACATATCTTTAAAATTTCTATTCAGTTTTTTCTGCTCTTTTGTTTGTTTGTTTCATGTATTGCCTGGAGCTACGACGGAAGGACAGTTTCCTGGTCGCAAGTAGTTAAAACTCCATTGCGTGTTCCTCAGTGTGTGCTTGTTTGTGTTTCCCAGTGTGTGTCCGTGTTGTGTTTATATTGACTTTTGTCTATATACATTTTCTTTTATTAATTTATTTTAAGTTTATTTGTCTTTAATTATGTACTTTATTTTGTTCATTTTTAATTTTTAATGTATGACGTATCCTATTTTCTCAATCGGGGCTATTGACACTGCTGACCACCTCGAGCACAGCTCGTTATTTGTCATGGGAGACGCCCTCGCTCCCGGGTCAACATCTAAGCCATCAGCGGTCTGTCCTTGCGCAGACTTGTCTCAGACTATGAATACTTACACCTTCACACATCTCGAGAACTTTGTCTATAAAAAAGAATCAGTCGGAAATCATTTAACTCCAATTGTTATAGTGTGAGCATCTACAACCCATCGCCTCTACTCATCTCAGCATCAACCACCGCCCTACAGTCACGAACGAAACAACTCACCTAGAAGACGATCAGTACAACCAGCAAACGAGCAAGCTAAACGCACCTACCCACTTCTTCGCAGACCAACAAACGGACACCATGGATGAAGAGATTGTGAGTGAAATAAGTGCCCAATCAAACACATCTACATCAACTCCTACCTCTCCAATAAGCGGAAAACTATAAACAAGCAATCCAGGCCGCATGTATCAACACCAATTTCATCCACAACAACTACTACCGACTCTCCCTTCTTCACGACAAACAGATTCCAAATCCTACAAAATCTTGATGATGTACCTACAAAAAACCAAACCTCCTCCGATATATATCAGCAACACGCATAATGTCAACATTATGCTACAACAACTGAAATCCATCTCATCTTCACCATTCTACTACACCATGCAATATCAAAAGCTCAAGCTAAAAACCATCACCATACCAGATTTCAGAAACGTCATATCCTATCTACAAAACAACAAAGCAGAATTCTATACTTTCCTAAACAAATCTGAGAGAAACCTCCGAGTAGTCCTGAGGGGCATACATCCCAAAGCCGACACAAATATAATCCTCACAGAACTGAGAGTTAGGTTATTCCCCAGTTTAACTTCTCCCAGTAAGGTACCCTATCACGAAAATCGACCTTCTCTTTGTCAATGAATTGGGAGGAATATTTTTAATGAAATTAATTATTGGGTTTAAATATATACATTTATTAATTGTAAACAATAATTTTAATGAGTCGTGCGTATATATATATTGCGTACAAAAATAATTAATTGAAATGTGATTGTATTAAAGATCTCATGGTATTAATGGTTTGGGTAACCACGTGTAGCAGATTTTTTTTGTTCGGTATAATCATTTAATTTAATATTATTTGTACTAGATTCTTTCTTTGTAACCATCATATTTATTAAAGTACGAGGTCTTTCCCGGTGAATGGCATGTATATTTAGTTTTCTTTTAATCAATTTTAAGTCCTCTTTCCTTAAAACAGTGATCTATTATGGCCAGCGTTTGTCTTAATTAATGTATATTTCTAGAGATGATATCAAAATCATCTGCATATGCAGATATCTGGACCATTTTTGTTCCTATGTGTCCGGAGATCCATTTCAAGAGACAGATGAAAAAGCAAGGTGGACAAGGTATCTCCTTGCCTTACTCCGTTTTCTACTTGAAACGGTTTATTTAGTTGACTGTCCACACCACTGCTCTGGATCCCTCCAGAGTAGCTCTAACCATTCTCACTAATTTGGATGGTATCCCCAGGAGCAACATGTCTTTAAACATTTATTCTCCGTTTAGATTATCAAAGGCTTGTTGTAGATCAATAAATAAATTGTGTATCAATATTATATTCACAAGCCTTTTCATTAACTTGTCGTAAAGTATAAGTACGTTTCGACCACTCTTTAACATTTCTGCTGTAATTCTGTCGGAACCAAGAGTCTTGTTGTTTTTAAGGTTGTTAATCAGATACATTATTTTTTCCATCTTGGGTTCTTCAATTTCAGGTTCGGCTGTATGATAGTAATGTCTATCTTATTTGCATCGTCATTATTTAAAACATTTTAAAAATATTCCATCTATCTATTAATTATTTCTTGATGTTCAGTTAGTAGCCCCCCCTGATCATTCTTGCTTGCACCTAATTTTGGTCTATATTCTTCGGAATTTTCTTTTATTTTCCTATATAGTTTCCTAGTGTCATTTTTAGTTTGACTTTCTATAATTTCCTCCACTTTCCTTTTTAATATTGTTCTTTTCTTTTGTCTGCATATTTTAACAGCTGGGTTTCTTCTTCCTCGTTAGCTCTAGTATTCCTCTGTAAATATTTCAGTCTAGCTTTCTTTTTCAATTCAACAGCCTTATGGCAGTCATCGTCAAACCAATCCTCATTTATTTGTTTTTCAGATTGGTCTAAAATACTATCTGCTGTTTCTATAACTGCATTTTTAATATTAAGCCAATTGGTTTCAATATCCTCAGTGGATTCTTGTTCTTGTAACTTCATACTGAGTACCCTTTGGACCTCCAATTTTATATTTCCTTCGGCTAATTTTCCAACATCTCATCTTGTGGTAGGTTTATTCCTCTTTTTTGTCACCAGGGATATTTTTTGTTTCAGTCGTCCTCCTACCAAATAATGGTCTGAATCAGAACACGCGCCTCGGAAAGTTCTCACATTCTCGATATCAGTAGCCCATCTCTTAAATGCTATTATATGATCTATTTGGTTGGTGTAATTTTTTTTTAATTTCACCCTTGCCTTTCCATCTGATTTCTTTGAGGGCTACTACATCCATCCCGCAATGCATAATTTCATTTGCTAGGCAATTGATTACACCAGCCTGTAGCATGGTAAGTATATTCTACGTTCAGAATTTAACCATATTCATTATTTCTATGCAGTGGTTGTTTTCGAGTGGGCAGTCCGGCTTCAATTAATTTATTCACAACAATAGTTTTTTTTCCATGGTGGAGTTGTGAGCCCCTAACCTGGAGGACCAGGGTGTTCCTCTTCGTCTGGTGTCTCCCCTCCGACCTGTCCCTGCCAGTAGCTGAGCTACCGTCGACAACACACGCAAACCCCTGCACCACGATAAGGTGGGAACACCATTGAAGGGACGTCTAAAGCATTCCTCAATCCAAATAAGCTGACGTGCTTGGAAAATGCATCCACAATGACGGAAATATAGACCCAGGCCCCTTTTCCTTTCACGAGTGGTCCTAGTAAATCGACATATATTAATTCTCCCTTTCCCGTGGTCATTACAGTAATGTCTTCCCTCAAATGTCGCATTTCTATGCTTAAATGTCTGGCATAAGTGACAGGTTTTCGTATATCTCTTTGTATCCCGATTCAGGCCTTTCCGAGTCGCTAAATCCCTTAATGTTCTGATCAATTTTCCGTTTCCGGGGTGTCCCTGATCGTCGTGAAAATATTTCAAGATACTTCCTGTAAATTTTCTGGAATCATTAAAACCCAACCTTTACGAGCCTTTGTATTTATATTGAACAAGAGTCCATTCTCATACTTACATTTGCATGTTACTTCCTCGTCTCGCCCCCCTGTCATCGGCCTCTGCCCATTTAGCCAGTGCCGAAATTATTAATTGTAAGTCGTCGTCATTTTCTGTTTCCCTTCTAAGATGCCCACCAAGTCCGTTCATTGTCGCGCCTGTGTCCTTTAAAACGGCTATAATGGGATGCTCTTCTGACCTCGCTGCTCTATTGCATTTCGACTCGGAAAATCCGCCGCCGTGTTTTCGGATGTTTAATCCGGATGCTATATGGCTCAATCGCCAACACACACTTGCGTAAGTATGTCAGTGCTTGATGGTCAGAATAAATGTGCACGGTAAATCCCCATATATACTGCCGGAACTTTTCCACGGCAAACACAATTGACAGTAGTTCCAACTCGGTCGCATAATATCCTCTTTCATAACGTTTTAATACTCGACTGGCCAAACAGGTGATTCCTTCCCGACCTTCGCCATGGACTCTAGCAAGAAGGGCGGCAACACCCTGTTTACTCGCATCGCATCGAATCAAAAAATCTTTCTTGAAATTTGGATGCTGTAGTATTACATGAATTTTAAATGCTTCTTTAATATCTCTTAAAGCCTTATCGTGTTTCTCCTCCCAACTAAACTTAATACCCTTCCTCAGTAATTCGTTCAGCGGTGCTAAAATATTTGCATATCGGTTCACATTTGGCCTATAAAAATTTATAAAACCGAGTAGACTTTTCAATTCCCTGACGGTCCCTGGCACCTTTAAATTCTGAATCGCCGTCAGTTTATCCACTGATGATATGTCCCAAGAATGAAATCTCTTTCCTGCAAAAATTTGTCTTTGATAAGTTAATTGTCTGAGTTGCTTGAAAAATTCCCCCAAATGTCGCACGTGCTCGCGATTATTAAATCATTTACACACGGTCACATATTCGCTCATCGTAAAAATCTTTTCCAACTGCTGCATGAAAATCGCCGGCTGATTTTTAGCCCAAACGGCATCCGACAGAATTGATACTGTCTAGTTTGATCTGATAATCGGTATCGGTCTTTCGAAAATGGTTTTTAGAATCTCATTTCCTTTTCGCACATCTAAACACAATGTGAGAGACTGATCCTTCTTTTTTATGACACATACATAATTTTTATTTGGACTCCAGCTTCGCTGAATAATTCCATTCTTCATGCACCATCAATTGCTTCATGGACTTGTCTTAAAAAGTATGGAATAGCGTAAGAGCGTCCTGTAAATGGCGTATGCGGAATTGTGCCAATACAATGTTCATAATTATTAAATAAATCAGGTTACTCACTAAATGCTTCACAACCAGTGTCATTATATCATTTATACCTTTGATTTCCCGCGGCATCCTCTGAAACTTACCTGCTTCTTCGATTCTGTTTCCTGGTTCATCTGCTCCCTTTTCCGCATTTGCCCCCAGTTCATCGCCCTTTCTTCTGTGTAATATCCGCTTAATATCTGTCCTTATCACTAACGTCCATCAAGTTCTATTTAAATTCCACTTTTCCTTCTAAAATTCTCCTGCATCCCTCCATACTTCCATTACCGTAATCGATTATGGCTTTAGCCGTCTTCAGGATATCTAAAACAATTATAAGTTCCTTGAAAAACACAACAATATTAAAGTACGAGGTCTTTCCCGGTAAATGGCATGTATAAATTCTACTCGGGTTTCCAACCGGGTCAAAGATTTTAACAGTGGTGTTTCGATGGCTTGCTCTGCCATCATCTTCAGACTGAAGTGTCAAATTCGGTAAGTGTAAGCATGACATCCTAATCGGAATTAAGAATAATTTACAAGTTTGCCACGAAGTAGCCAGGGACTGATTAGTACCTAGCAAACACAGAAGGACGGTGGAATTTAAGCCAGGAGAAAAGGTGTTAATGCGGAGGAAAACTAAACAAATAGGACGCAAAATATACGGGGCCTTATATAATAATGCTTATAACATTTCCCAATGAAATTATTCGACCCGAGAAAGGAAAACGGACATTTGAGGTTCATACAGACAGACTGAAGCATTACCGATGTTGAGAGGACCTGAAGGAAAATGATGAACTGACAGTTGACTAAGGTAAATCAGCCAAACGAGATAGATAAAGAATAAAAACATTTATATAGAATAGACATATTATTGTAAAGCTGAAGTAATTTGTTAACAAGATTACCCGTAAATTAATAATAGATACTACATTAAAGCTATTATTATTCCTCAGAAAAACAGTCGATACAAAATCATTTAGATATTTCATTTATTTCATTATTATTATTATTAGGTTAGTTAATTGTTTCATTAATTGTACCATAGCAGTAATTATGTGATGCTCTCGTGTGTTTTCGGTCCGAGTACGAGCGTCCTTGAAACATGAGGTCATAGTTTTACTGACTCTTGACAACCACAGCAACTCCATGGGGACCCTGAAATTTATTTCAAATACGAAGGAAGCATGCAATTATTTGGTAGTAAAGTAAATCTCGCCACATTTGTTGATATACAACTAATGGAAAACGCCTGGAGAAATTTAAATATGCTTGAACAAAATTTACAGAATGTTTCCTCAAAAGTCAATAATACATTTTTATTTCTGTTGACTGATTGTACATGGTTTAATGAATTCTTAAAAACAAAAATGGCTTCACTGAACAATTAATAGGAAATTAGGTAGGTTTGAATTTTGAAATAAATAAAATCGGGTTAATTACTTCTTATATTAATTTAGTTCAGAGGAGTTCAGAGAGGAATAAATGAATTTGAAAGTTTTCTAAAATTAGTCTTAGAAATATTAGCCGATAGTAAGAAAAGCATAGTTAGATTTGAGTTAATAAGTTTAAGATCATTAAATAAAGACTTAATAGATGCTGTAGATTCATCGCCATCTTTTTTTATTGCGAAAACTTTTATCTGAATACAGAACAGTTATTTAGATATGTATTCACTGAATAAATAATTCACATGATTACTTGAATAAATTGTGAAGTCCATTGACAATATATTTAAAAGCGAGAGGAACGACAAAGCTGTGAACATAATTGTTATAATATTTTATTGACTTAGTTTTGGCGGTGAATATTAATAGATTTTAGGGTAGTAGGAAGAATCAGATGACGAGAAATAAAGGAAATGTTATTTGAAAAGCGGAGAATGAGGTGCCAGCTAACTGTGACAGAAATTATTGTTGGATTATACCGGAGTGAGAGTGGAAAGAAGTTTTCGATTGAGTCTGCGGTTGTGTGGAGGAGGAGGTGGATTGCTGTGGAAGAAGGCTATGACCAGTGTCATTGGAGTGATTGATGGAGCTTTTGATTAAGGAGGATATGCCTGATTTAATTGTGGTGAAAATGAGTGGAATATGGATGCCATTGTGACTTACTGAGTTTCGAATGTATCATGGAGGGTTGTAAATGATTCCAAGGAGTCTGTTTTGCTTGGTTTGAATTTTTTTTGAATTGGAGTTGTCAGTTGATCTCCAAATGGAGCATGCGTATGACCATATGGGGCGGATTAGGGAGAGGTAAATGAGTGTTTTGTTAGAGATGGAAATTGGTAGGTTCCTGTTGAGGAGGGTTGAGTCTTGAAGTCCAAGGTAAGTGATTGAGTTTTTATTGGAATTAGGGAGTCAAAAAGATAGAATCAATGTGTAAGGGGATGTTTGGTTTTGAGGTTGTTGGAACTATTGTAGATTTGGAAGGGTATATGCTGACCCTCCAGTTTTTTGCCCAGATTTCCAGGTCGTTTAGTGTTATATGGACGGTGCGAAAACATTGGTGCTATCTCTCATTACACTATTAACATAATTCCTCCAAATATATGCATATACAAGCATAAATTAGTGTACGTGATACATGTTCCTGTCGTAGATAATGGGCATTATGACTGTTTAGAATTTTGCCATTTCCTTTAAAATATACACAATCCCATTACGCTACTGTAAACTCAAAAGAGGACTTCATTTTTGCAGACCCATTGAGGGTTCGATTTGGAAACTTTCTGTTGTGGAGTTATCTAAATGTTATGTTTTGACATTAAATTCATATTTGTGTGAAAATAATATTCCTCTAATATTAAATGTACAACAACTCTATATAATTAATATAGTGTGAATAAAACCACAGAAAAGTTGTCTCAATGTATTTATTCTCAGAACGTTTCGGCCATAGCCATTATCAACTGTAATTATAATACATATACAAGATTATTTATAACATGAAGGATAATTTTCACAATAGGCAACACCACATTATTCCATTTTCACATCTTTTACCTGGATTTTTCCTCTTAGCGTCTTCTTTGCTTATACTATCATACAATCATTACGCTTGCGGCTGTCTTCCGAACTGTTCGCAGCACTCATTCCTGTCCATAGCTACTGTAACTGCACCTTTATCTGCTTTAGTTAAAATTATATCGGGATCTTTTTTCATAATTTTATTAGTGGCACAAATGTTATTGAATAGCTGGTTCATATAAACTGTTTTGTGTGAAATTATATTACAGAAGGTATTACTTTGAAAAATTTGTGATACTTTAGTTCTTAATTTATAATTTATGGTCAGATATAGGGAATAAATTAATGTTAGGTTCAAAGTTCTTCAAGAAATTAATAATTCATTTTTATTGGAATTTACTTCCCAAAGAAACAATATGAATTACCTCTTTAGGAATATCGTTGTTAGTAAAATTATTTAACCAGGTTTTTTTCAATAATTGCGATTTGAATGAAAATGTGGAAACTTTTTGCTAAACAACCAGTCAAATTTCTTTAAATAATTACTTCTCATTATAAAATTAAGTTTTCTTAAAGTACTATACTGTTTCGTAAAAAATTCGTTATATAAAGGTACAATACAATTTTACAATTTTTTCTCCAGATATATTAAATTATCTATTATAAAACCTATGTAGAATTTCAAATCGTTAATTTCTAAATTTAACAACTTTTTTCTAAACGATATAATACTTCGGTCGAAATTATGATTAATTATTTTATGGAATTTTTTTATTAATGGTTATGAATGCTAAAATTGTTTAAAAGATTACATTTTCTGCAATTCATTACAAACTCTCCCTGCAATCTTGACTTGACTATGAGAAATCCTTTGTCCCCTTTCTTTGCAGAGATTGTTATGAGAGATTTGGAAGACCACAGCGCGTTGAAATTTCGAAATGGATGAATCAAGCTCACGTCGAAAACAATTGCAACCGCAGCTAATTCCAGATAACGTGGCTGTATGAAAGTAGGACATAGGGATCGAGTTTGCAGAGGGAAAATCGCCAAGGGAATGCTATGAGAATTATCGACGAGGAGGGGTACAGCCGGGAGAACGACTATCAAGTTCATAAACTACGATACCAAATATAAGAAGACATCAATGAGGTCAGTTTCGTTAATATAAATTTTGGGAGAAAAAACAAATTTTTTATGGACACTGGGGCGGATATAACATGTATTCCTTTTAATCAAATCCCAAGTAAAATTACTTTTGTTAATAATTTTGTCAACAGTACATCCATAAAACCAGCCTTTTGGTTTTCGGTCCAGGGGGAAATAAAATTAAAGTCGTTGGATGTATAAACCTTCAATTGAAAAGTAGTGATGGAGTATATACAGTCAAAATGTATTTTTTAAAAGGGCTGAAACTAGCACAACTCGGGAGAAATTAAATTTTGAGATTTAAACTCTTAAAAAGGGTTAATCAAATTCAAATAAATTTCCCATTGTCGAATTGTCGTCAAAATGAAAATATAACAGATCCCTTCGTCTTGCTCTACCTTCCACGTGCCCTTTCCAATTCCCTTCCTATGCTATTAAAGGGGAGTTACCAGTTACAGAATCACCAGCATGTAGCCCGTTAACCAAAGCAAACATTTCCCGAAGTATTTAACGGGTTGGATAAAGTAAAAAATGTAAAATGCAAGATAAACCTAATAGATAATGCTAAAAATTATTCTCTAAATACACCTCGGGTTGTACTTTTTCCTTTCATTGAAGGTTTAAGGAAGGAACTAGATCGGCTTGTGGAATTGGATGTTATGGAACCAGTCGACTCTCCAACAGACTGGTGGAGCCCGATTATGTGTGTACCAAAAGTTTCTAAGACTGGGATTAGATTATGTTGTGGCTTAAATAATGAACAAAAATGTAAAACGAGCTGTATTTCCTATACCGAAAATTGACATGACGGTAGCCAAGTTAGCCATGAAGTTAGCCGAGTTTTTTTTTCAAAATTGATGTCAATTCAGGTTTTTATCAAATTGAACTAGAAGACGAGTAAACCTGTAACGGTTAAAAATCTGCTCCGACTTTGATGGTGCTGAGCCAGGGGTAATAAAACCCAGACAACTAGGCGCCCCAACTATGGTGAGGTTTGGCGGTATCGTGTGGTGTTTTCCCCCAAAAACCGTGGGGGAGAGTGGTAAAATTACTCCCGGAGAAGAGTAACCATAAATGTGCCACCTTCGGGATATGAAATAAAGACGTGGGGAAGAGGTATTAAAAAGGCTTGCAAAGAGATTTTCGAGACAGATGATTGGAATTTAAGAAAGGGAGATTGTGGAGATGAGAGTGGTGATCAGATGAGATTCAGGCAGGTTGTGGAGACGAGCAAATGATCACCATTATCGGCCTGGTAGTCAAAGGAGACGAGGATAAAGTAGAAATTGTCCTGAACCAGGAAGAATAGCAACGGTGGCTCTGATTTGGATCGAGCACGACCCAAATAGGAGGAAATTTCAACGAGGAAGACGCGGGAAGGTTCATTATGATAACATGGTAATTATGCATGTTACTTTTTGCTGATTTCCTATACTTCCAGGTCGGTGTATATCTTGTATGAAATATTTTTCTCTATGGGAATACCCATATCATACGACCCGAGTTTGCAGATCGAGAACTGTTAGTTTTAATAAATTGTATCGGATTTTATGTAAATATATATGCAGTGTTTAAATAAGAAATAATTACCGGCTTAAAGTTTAAATATGAGAAAATGATAATATTCATGTAAATTTGTTTAGGATAAAGTAAATTGTTTTCTGTTTTATTTAAAAGCTCATTCTTAATATATTAATCCTGCACTAAAATAACTAATATTCCCCTATTCATCTCAAACCTGTGACTACTTTTATAATCCCATTCGATATATTTATGTTTAAGCGGCTACCGTTCGGGATAAACCGTGCTCCAGGATATTTTTCTAAAATATTTTATAAATTATTCGTAGGAATTTCGGGGATTGAGATCAGCATTGATGACATTTTGATTTATGCAGGACTGAATATTAAATCTAGTTTTGGAAAAACTCACGAGGAGGGAATTACACTAAATAAAGAAAAGTGCGTATTTCGATCAGCGTATTTAAAAAAATGGTGTGCGAATTCTCCCGGACTATATAAGAGCTATTTGGGAATATCCTGTACCTAAAAATAAACAAAAATTATTAAAATTTCTTGGAATGGTTCATTTTTTTCTAAATTAATTCCCCATAGATTTTATGTATTAGAACCAATGAATACCTTTGATGTATAGTTTATATGGGAGGACAAACAAAGTAAAGCCTTTGAAAAAATTAAGCAACTATTGCAAAACGCTCCAACGGTAGCTCATTATGATTACCGCAAACAATTATTATTTAGGCCGACGGTTCAAGCTACGGACTTTGAGGCGTGCTAATGCCAGAGAGCGTAAGAGGGGATAAGGAGGTGGTGGCTCATGTCAGCAAAAATAAAGCTAAATAGAGAGAAGGAAGCCATTTGCTTAGCATTTTTTGCTGACAAATTTAGAGTATGCAAACTGTTGGAGAGATTATTAGCGGAGTATTTACGTAAGCATTGGGACGAAATGGGGTTACACAGTGAGCAACAGGGTTTTAGGCCAGGATATTCTTGCGAGGGTCAGTTAGTGACAGTATGTCAAGATATATCTGATGTAATAGATGAGGGGGGAAGAAATGATGCTGTTGTAATTGACTTTTCAAAGGCTTTTGTCCTTGTACCGCATCATATTCTTTTAGTGAAATTGGACTAAATTGAGCAAGGCGTATTATACTGGATTCGCGAGTTTCTGGATAACAGAAAGATCAGAGTTCGGATAAATGGAGAATTATCTGAACCAGTTGAAATTATGTCAGGGAAGCGTAATAGGACCACTAATGTTTTTAGCAATTATAAATAGTTTGGCGATAAGCATTGAGTCTCAGATAAGTTTATTTGCCGATGACTATTGTTTACAGAAAAATTAAAAACGTACAAGATGCAAATATTCTTCAAACTGACCTAAACAGAATTCAACGTTGATCGGTCGAAATTGGGATTAAAGTAAACGCGGCAAAAAGTAAATCGATTGTATTTACAAAAATGGGAAAAGTTTTTCAAGTTCAATATAAATTAGGGGATTAAAAAATAGTACAAGTAGACACTTGAAAATACCTGGGCGTAACTTTGAGCAAAGATTTAAATTAGGGAGAACACACTGTAGCGCGTTATTAAGTATAGGCGCAATTAATTCAAACTGAGATTTAGACAGTGAATCGCGTGAGTAATCATGAGCTGTTGAGTACTATCATGTGGAATGTAATGAACGTCCAGACCCTGGGGTTGAACATCTGGAGGGAGTGAGTGACAGGCCTGCAAAATCGCCAATGGAACGGTAAAGAAACGGACCCCCTATGGCGACGGGCCTCTTCAGAATCTTAGGACGCACGAGGGTGACCAAAGTGAATAATGTGACACACACCCCTGATGGAGATCAAAACCGATGCTCTGGCGATAGAAAGTTGTGGACTTTTTGTGCCTTTAAGAAGCGCGACTTCCCAAAATTATTTTTAAAAATGCATGAAAGCGGAGATGGGAAGCAGTCGCTGGCAAAGCTTTGAAGAAGACGCTACTGATAGCAGTCGCTATCATTCGATGGCAAACCACAGAAGCCGCCAGGGTCTATGAGAAACCAGACAAGCTGACTACACGACGTCGCCAAGGGGAAATAACAGATAAGTTCACTCAAGGTAGTGCTTAACATTCTCGTAATTACGCATGCATCGTAAATCTGTCATTTTTCCGGACCTAAATTTATCCCACGGTCAACCGGAGATGTTAAGATTTCATAGCTGAGTAGCCAGTGGGAGAACAAAA
Source organism: Eucriotettix oculatus (assembly GCA_034510155.1). NCBI lineage: Eukaryota > Metazoa > Arthropoda > Insecta > Orthoptera > Tetrigidae > Eucriotettix > Eucriotettix oculatus. The sequence goes on along the minus strand of CM067377.1, from coordinate 1,712,606 downwards.
TGTATTGAGTAGAATCGGCCTACCAAAATTTGTTATAAAATAAATTTCTCTATTATTTACGCCCTAATAAGAATTATTCAACCCCCCCCCCCCCCATTATATAAAATGGCAAAAAGGACATCCACTCTGGCGCCCAACAAATTAAGAGAATACGCCACAACACAAATTCAGTAACTGGGAAAGGGTGGATGGCACTTCATTTTGTCAATAGAATACTGCGGAAAACTACCAGAAAGACCAAAAACGACGCTTACAGCTATTCTTGAGTATGGAGTGGTGTGTTGGTATCCCTACAGAACCAATCAGATACATTGGACAGGGTTCAAAACCTGGCGTAAAAAGCAAATATTTATAGAGGCATGGGTAATCTGGAGGAGAAACAGGGCCAGGTTTTGTGGACTGTACAAAGCGTGTTCAGACGAACCGGCGTGGACCCATATCAAAACACGTATTCATTTACCGACATATAGCGAGAAATGATCACTCATTCAAAATTAATCAGAGAAGACAACGAACGGGAGTGGATAAGTACTCATTCGTAAATAGGACCGTAAAAGACTGGAATGGTTTGCCTGCAAGCAACTTTTCCGAAGGATGTAAAATCATTTAGGATCCAAATTAGGAGCATGGATTAACTTAATATATTTAGGCTTAAAATTAGTGTTAACGTATTTCTATATCCAATATTAATTTATTTAAACTTATATTCCTTTATTGGAATATTAAATGTTGCCACCGGGCTAAGCCCATTGTGACTAAATTATGTATCTTTTTTTTAACGAGGGACAAAAAAGTGGAATCTTCGAAAGACGAAGAGGAGCGTCCGCACTCCTCAACAATAACCCTGTGTCTTTCCTGACATGTTTCTCCGCGAAACTATATACACATTACAACAGCGAGGTGTCACAAATTTGTTTCCTCCGTATTGGACCTATACATCTAACTATTTACAGTTTACATCTATGTACTACAACTTAAATCTATAAACATTGATTTACAATATATATCAACATGTGTTTTTACATCTTATTCGGTGGTTGATTTTGTTTTGAGGATATTACAAATATAAATTTCAATCTGCCTCCTACTTTCTTCCTGTCTAGAAGTAGTTTCACAAAATTCTGTTATTATATTTTCTCATCTTCGGCCCAAGCGTCGCAGTAGAAGATGGCGTGTTCGGCGTCGTCGTCGTTTCCACAGAAGTCGCACTTGCAGTTGTCTGCCTTCTTGAGCCTATGCAGGTACTACTTGAAGCAGCCGTGCCCGCTTAGCGCTTGCGTAAGATAGTACGTAACGGCTCCTTGCTCTCAATTTACCCAATCTTCCAGGTTTGGGATAAGTTGGGAGTCTTCTCCGTCTCCCGCCGGTTTTGCCAACGCTTCAAAAGCGTTGCTCTCGCCTTGGTTCTTATCCATTTGCGATCTGCCTCGGTTGGTTCTCTGGTTAGCTCTTTGAGCTCACGGTGCACCTCTTGTCTTTCCTTCGCCAGCAGCTCTATAGATGGCACGCTGACTACTAGTGCCGCGCTTTTCCACACCATCTTGTAGGCAGAAGAGATTCGCACTGTCTCCAGTTTCCTCTTCGCCTTGCTAGATTTGAGGTCTTCCGCCAAAATTGGTGCCCCGCAGAGCATCTGCGCTTGTATTACGCTCATCGGAATTCTTATTTTTTTATCCGTTGGGCCGTTAATGTTTGGCATCATTCGCGCCAACAGCCAACGTCCTCTGGGCTTTATCTATCTATTACATAACCTGAATTAATGTAGTTTTAGAAACTGATCATAAGCCACTTCTTCAAACAAAACTGTTAGACGACTTAACACCGTATACAGCGAATAAAACTTATGCTTGTGATATTTCATTACACCGTAATTTACGTTCCGGGAAAACTATTAGTTTTGGCTGATGCCCTATCGAGAAACTATCATCATCATCGGCGCGACAACTCATTTCTGAGTCTTGGCCTCCTCAAGGAACCTTCTCCAATTATTGCGATCCAGTGCCTCCTTCCACCAATTTCTCAGTCCCAACTCTAGCATCTCTATCCACCTCATCGCTATATCCTCTTACATATTTCAAAATCCTCTTTCCTCCTCACGTGCTTTGTTCATCCGAGTCTATTTATCTTAATGAATCTTCCAATTTCCATATCTTTAAATAGGACATACAACTTTTGGTTATAACGTTTCCGTCAGATCCCGTTATCACAAAGCACCTGTAAGATGTATTCTTCGTTTTCCCAGTGGTCCATGTTTCCCTTATGATGGTGTTATATTGCAGGATCTTCACCGATATGACAGAATTCGGCTTTTTATGCTCTTTGAAAGACCCTGTAACATTTACTGACCACATTTATTCTGTGCTTTATTTCATACGTTGTCTTTATCCATCTGTACTATTGCTCCCAAATATGTGAATTCGATATGTACTATCCTATTTGAACCTCCTTCTTTTAATATACATTCTATCTGGCGTCTTGTATTTTGTCGTTTTTTCGTTAATTATCAGACCCACCTCTATCTCTCTCTCTCTATCTCTCTCTCCATCTCTCTCTCCCCATCTCCCTCTCCCCCCTCTACCTCTCCCTCCCCCTCTCTCTCTCTCTGCCAAATTTCACTTATAATAACATAGTAAGTGGGATGAAATGGTATAGGAACGGCTTATAGGAATTTTAACACGCACTTGTTTTTATGATCGCCTTTCTCGCGGCAATTCGATCGTTTTAGAAATATTTACAATAATATCTTTTGAACTCTGCAAGATATCGGAATGAAACATACACGAAACTATAAGTTAAAATTCATATTTCAATCTCTCACTAAAATTTTCATTGAAATCCGTTGAGCCGTTTTGGAACATTACAGATCAAGAGTATAGGCAACCCGCATTAACTTGGAGATTCAAATGCGCGGATGTGATGTAGCCTTCTCGTAGTTGAAGTTTTCTGAAATTTTCCAATTTTCTGGGCAATTTTTTAAATTTTTCTTTCCGTACAGAGTATCACAAACTTATGAAAAAGAATTTATGAAATCAGTAAAGTCGTTCTCAAGTTATGGCGTGACCAAGGAAAATAGGGATTCACTTATTTATTTTTAAAAACGTAAGTGCGGAAAAAGATGATTAGCGATGAATATGGATGAAAGATGGTTTGTAGATACTTCAAATGTTAACAAGAAATGTAAATAACAAAATTTTCTTAACAAATTATTTTGTAGAGTAATTGTCTTTAATTTATGTAATTGTACTCTTATTCATTAAAAAGAGAAGGTAAGGTTTGTCTGCCTCTGAGGTCTGGCAACCCTGTAGAGGAGCTCAACAATACTGTGGATGGATGCAACAAGCGGCACAGAGATGCGTTAAATAGTTATTTCCCAGTACCATGTTACTCCGTAACAGTTACAAGGAAATAACAGGTTCCAGTAACAGGTTATTTTAGTAACATGTTATTTTAATAAACATAGATTTTAGTACATGGTGATATAACCTTCTTAACTGCGCCCATTATAATCGCCCTCGTGTGCAGCACGTACCTAGATAATTATCTTTATTTTTATAAGGAATATACACTGAACGTTGTTAAATCATCACGAAATAATATCATGTATTCACGATAAGGAGGGAAAAGGAAACTAAAAAGGATAAAAATAATTATTGATACAAAATAAAAAAAGACGTTTGAAGCTACTAACTAATTAACAGTAAAAGTAAATAAATCAAGTAAAACTTCATTAATTTATAATTGAAGATAATGCCAGACAATTGATTTATTGAAAGAAAATATGGGAAGAAAGTATGACTAACTTATGCTGTTGTATTAATAAAAGTTTAAGTTTATTCTTGAAACATTTAATTCTATTCCTTGAGGATTACATAATATTGGTCACATAGAAAATGCATTGAAATGGTATTTAGTTAAATTAAACCAATATTATATAACTTTTAAAATGAATATTTTCCTTAAAACTTTTAAATACAACCTTCTCTAACTTTTTATAACCTGTTAAATTAAATTCGCCAAGGTCTAGACAGTGTCGAGCAGTCAGCTTATGGAGCGCAGTGCGCTCTAGCGGGCCAGTGTGGAACTAAATATAACAGGTTGAGCGGAACCTGTTAAATTTAATAGGTTACATTTAACGGAACGGTTTAGCGGAACCTGTTAAATTTAACAGGTTACATTTAACAGAACGGCTTAGCGGAACCTATTACTGGGTAACAGGTTACGAAGTAACAGCGTTATATTGATGTGTTGCGTCTGTCTGCAAGGCGTGTTTTACTCTCTTCTGTGTAGAATGATGATATATTTTATATCATTCCAAAAAATAAATTAGATAATCAAAATTTTCAATAATTTTCAACAAAATTTAAATTTTACCAATTAAATAGAACTTAAGCACCCTATTCATTTTAAAGATGTTAAGATTAAATTATTAACAATTAGTATAAAAAAATTAAGTTAGTTAAGTTGGTTGGAATTTGCGTGTGCCAAACTGACACACGCTGGCTGATTAGGCACGATGGCCTCTACAGCCCGCTGTTTGATGTTGTTGTTATGCCTCTTCTTTCTTCGCTTGTTGTTGTTATTGGCCGTGGAAAAGGTGGGCAGTTGCTTCAGCTTGGCGTCGGAAGTCCTGTAGGTTCAGGTTTTAGGGTAACAGGAGATTTGGAGTCCTCTTTTTTTGTACGAGGAGGAGTGCGTTGTGTAATGAAGGATTCTCTTTTTTTTTCTCGAGAAGGGAAGGGTGACCACATTTTTTTTTGTTGTGGGGGGAGTGATGGATTCTCTTTTTTTTTGTGCGAGATAGGTTTGGAAGTTTTTTTTTGGAATCTATTGCTGGGCTAGAAAGGATTTTTTTATATTGAGGGGTAGGTTAAGGGCGGAGTTTGAGTAGAATTTTTGGTAAGGAAGACGACAGCATTTTTGTTTATTATTTATTTTATTTTATTTTTATTTTGTCTTTCGCCTGTTATTCAAGTCGCAGTTCATTTAACGTCTTTATCGTGTAGTGGTAGTTGGGGTTTGTGTCAGCGGCCATAATTTTGTCTAAAGTCTGTCGGTAGAAAGGTCGGTTGAAGGCTTTTTCTGCGTAGTTATCCCAATTTTCAAAGAAAGGCTGGCTATCAAGTTGTCACATCATATTGAAAATTTTAATAAAGTTATTAATAATCTTTTTATAAATTCTTACTCCATTAATTTCGTCAATGAACATGTCAAATTTTGAACGAATAAAATGAGATTCTCTTACAACAAATTAAAAGTTAAAAAATATTAAAAAATAAACAATAATTCAATTTTTATTAATAATATATTTAGTAAAAAACGATATCAATAATTTATATAATAAACTTTATATTAATAAAGCTTGCGATATTATGTATTCGTAATTGTATAAATTAATACATGTGGTTTTACCGGAATTATTATTTTTTAAATTAAAGACTATTTAAATGTTTGTATGTTTTTCTGGCTGTCCATATCAGCAACTTAATATAATTTGTTAACTATTTTTCCGTTTACGTTACTTAGCAGAGAATTTTCTTTCACTTCAACCCACATTTTACAAGAAGTACTTTAGCGAAAGCTGTTTACATAAGGGGGAAGAGGGAAAAGAGCCTTAAAATAAAATCATACCTTGACGATAAACCGGGAAAAGGACAAATAAACTAAGATGGATAAAAATAATTATTGATACGTCACTGACACTTAAAGTTTTGTCGAGAATTGCTTACAAGCGATTAGGGAGACATTTACTTATGTTCAATATAGGTTTAATCTCTTATATACCTAGAATAAGATTATGATGATTTATATTAAGTAGCTCCTTCTAGTTTACATTTAATTGCTGAGATTATTGTATTGAATAGTATTATCAGCTATTCATATAATTTTATATTTGTTTTATGCACGTTGCCTTTCTTAAGTTGCACTTATAGATTATATTTATATAGATTTAGTCAACATGGTATTGTATATTTAGGGATGTATAAAATTTCTTCACGTTATATAGTTGAGATTCATTTAATTTGCCTTCATTGATTTCCTTTAACTGTAATGTTTCTTTTTATTTAACTTTTTTTTAAACTTCAATAGTTTAATGAAAATTTGTGGAATTAATGATAGAATTTTTGTTTTAAGTCTATGATAGGTATTTTTTATGTTTCTTCTTTTATATTTTTCATTGTAGGTTTATTCTTTTTAGTATTACATTATATATGTTAACATTTGATTTTTCTTTTATAGTTTAATAATTCTTTCAATTCTTCTATAACTTTAATGGCAGTAATTTTGGACTGAATGTCTTCAATCTTTCTAAGTTTTGTTTTAATTATTTATTATATAATTCTATTTTATATAAGTGATTATATAGTAAATTGTTTTAAAAATAGATTTGTTATATTAGTTATGCTTTTTGTGTTATTAGTAATAATTTTAATTATTAGTCCCAATAGAGTAAGAATTTTATTGGGATGGTGTTACAATTTAACTTCTCTTAAGCTTAGAAAAGCGTGGCTGGAAGTATAGATCACAACTTTTAACATTAACAAACATGACTATTTCATTTTTCATTCATTAGGATATCCCAGTATCTTCTGCTCTATCTTCTAGTTTCCCTCTTTCAAATACTGCAGCCCATGCTTGACATCCAAAAACTCATTCTGTAGGGAGGGGGCAACAAAACCAGGAAGCAATCCCGGGAACAGCAGTTGAAGCTCATTCAGCAATAGGTTGAATTTTCAGTAGAAATTCTTGATGCAGATGTCCTAAGCGGTTGTGCCATATATGAGTTGAAACAAATGATACTATTCTTTCTTCTGCAACATACCTTTCCTTCAACTGCTCTATTGATTCATTGTCTTCAGTAGTAACATATGCCAATGCACTGATTAGATAACCCTTCAAAAATAAATCACCACAATAAAATATTTCTGTAGCATGACCATAACTAACAATCTTCATTCCTTTTCGCTGAAACACACCTTGAGACATCATATTGTCCTGTAAATCAGGAATACATAAAACATCAGGGATATCTAAATCAAAACCACCACACTCAGATGAAATATGAAGTAACACTTTCCCTTTTCCTCCTATCTTCAAACACTTTCTATCAATAATTACTTCTTCACAATTCATTGCAATAGTCTCTAAATAAATCTCTTCTTTGAGTCATGAAATCTGATGCTCCACCATCCAGTAACCAAATACCTTGGTCCTTTCTTCCACTTTGCTTTGATTTCTTGGCACACAAAGCTCTGTATGGTCTAGTGACTACTTAAGTTCCACCTTTCTTCTAATTCCTCCATTTTGACTTGCTTGTTCATCTTCTAACACTTTAGGGCAATCTATGGCAAAATAACTTTTACCATCACAAGCATAGCAAATCATTACTCGTTTCTTTTTACTATCTTGTTTCATCTGTACATCATTTTTCCTATAAAAAATTTTATTCTGCGATTTTATCTTTCAGAGCAATGACAAATTCATCTTCTTCCTCCTTACAAGAATTTTCATGCAATTAATCAAGAATTAATTTACTTCTAATCTTGCTCGTTGTGAATTCACTTTCTCCTAATTTTTTCAAGCGAAAAAAAGCTTCATATTCTCGTTATGTATCACTATCCTGAGGTACAAACCTGCTATCGCAGAATGTGGAAGTATTATTTGCTTCGATTCTTTTAGTTTTTTATTATGAGAATTTATTCTTGCATGGTCTTGTTTTCTGTTTTCTTCACGCTAGCTAAACTGTCCAAAAATTTTGCTATGTGAAGAGCTGTATAATTAGTACACTCGGTAGATAGTTTCTCATATGCTTCCTTCCCACTGTACATTCTTCTATATCATGGTATGCGTTGGCTACTGAAGTAATGAGTAATCCTGAACACTTGTTCTTTGAAGTTTCTTTGGTTTCTTATTTGTTGGAACCATAGACAGCCTCCCAACAAGAGTTCTTTAAGAATAAAGCCTTAAACTTGAAACATCATTCATGTAAATTTGTGCCGTCTAACTTTGGGCAACAAATGACTTCGTCACAATTTTCAGCCATTTTCATTTCAGTCTTTGATCTTGGATCAAATACTTCCTGACACCCTGGGCACCATAACCTTTTATAATTAAGCTTCTTCTAAGCTTAGCAAAGCGTGGTGGGAAGTAAAGATCGCAACAATTAATGTTAACAAACATGACGATTTCATTACAATACAAACTACACAACATGGTTGGCAACAACGATTACTAACTTCCTCATAAAAAATATTGTGCCTATTTCCGGAAATGATTTGTTTGCACAAATCCAACAGATGGGATGGTTGGGAGCGTGACTGTCATAAGAATTAGAATTAACTCGCTCGTAGGCCCGTAACAGCCCATGTAAAAACAGCGCTTTTTGTGTCCGCTAAGATGCAAAAGACAAATTTATGTGGATTATTTATTTACACCATATATTAATATTTCCAAATATATGAGGCAAAAGAATCACATCAAATGGGAAGATTAGAAATATTGAGCATGTTTCGAAATCGGTATTGTCATTTGGATTCGAAGTTATATCAGCATATTTCTACATTGATGGCATAGTTCTACATTAAATGTTAAAAATATATAATTTTTATTCGCAAAATTCGCAGAATGTAAATTGTTCTTCCTTGGATCTGAATTCGGAAAATAAGATATTTTTATAATATAATTTAGATAGCCCGATGTTTCGATGCGACATTGGCATTTTTCGCAAATGGATCTTAAAGGGAATTTAAAGTTTTTAATTAGTTCACTCTGATTCTTAAGCTGCTTGTGTTAAATAAAGTCGTATATCTTGTGTTATTAACTAACGCCAGTGTCAAAGCCCAAGTATTGCGTGAGTATAAAAATGCACGCTGAATTGTTGACGAGTGAGTGAGATCCATCTACCTCAGTTCACTAAGGTTCGCTGCAACACTAATTTGCCTTCGAAGGGAACTTGTTCAGAATTTTATTCACTGTCTGATTTCACTACATCATCGATTATTTCCGAAAATACACCTAAATTCAAACGAGAAACGGACAAAGAGCGGTGTTGTCACTATTATATTTAAATTTATAATCCTTAATTTTTCAAATTAATTTCAATTTTCATAGTTAATAATTAGATTAAATTAAAAATATATCAGCCGGACTTATTATCTCAGTGAGGTCCTTTTATTATTTTTTAATCGCGCTGAAAAAGTCGGGCATTCATAAATACTCGGAAATGAATCTTTTTCATATGTATATTATTTAGATGACGAAATGGACGGTCGAATGTTTAGACAGAGGCAAAGGAATAAAGTACTAAACTGCAAGACATACAAGGAGCAGACATAAACTCTGACCATAATCTGCTAGTTATGAAATGCAGGCAGGAAATGAAAAAACTCAAGAAAGGAATTAGACCAAAAGATAGGAAATAGAAAAACTGCAACAACAGGACGTGCTTCAGAGTTTCAGACAGTATCAGACAAATAGGAAAGCATGGATAACACAAGAAATAATAAAAATGATAGATGAAACGCGTAAATATAAAAACGCGAGTGATGGTAAAGAGCAGTAAACACGCTTGAAGAATGAGATAATTAGGAAGTGCAAATCAGAAAAAAAGTGACTTGGCTACAAGAGAAATACAAAGCTGTTGATGATTTCATGGTGAAAGGGAAAATAGACGCATCTTATAGTAAAATCAAAGAAACATTCGGCGAGAGGAAAAATATTAGCAAGAACATCAGGAAGGTGGATGGGAAACCAATTATGGATAAAGAAAAAAATCAGAAAGGAGGAAGAATATCTAGAAGAGCTGTATCATGGTGGCAATCTAGATCAGTCAGTAATAGAAGAAGAAGAGGAGGTGGATGATGAAGAGTTGGGGGACAAAATTTTAAGGTCAGAGTTTGATAGGGCGCTGAAAGACCTGAGTTATGGTAAAGCGCCAGGAATTGATAACATTCCTGCAGAGTTAATAAGAGCATTGAACAAAGAAGCAATATCATGGCTGTTCGGGATAGTTTCCGAAATCTACGATACAGGAAGAATACCATAACATTTTAGTAAACATATAATTATACCCATACCGAAGATGACTGGGGCTGATAGATGCGAAAACACAGAACAATTAGTTTAGTATCCCATGCATCCAAAATATTAACTAAAATATTATATAGAAGAATGGAACGTCAAATAGAATGAGAGTTAGGAGAATATCAGTTTGGTTTTAGGAAGAATGTAGGGACAAGAAAAGCAATTTTGACTTTGCGATTAATTTTAGAAGACCGGATACGAAAAACCGGTCTACGGTCATGGCATTTGTAGATTTAGAAAAATCGTTCGATAATGTGAACTGGAACACACTATTAAGGATTTTGAAGAGCACTGGAATAAAATATCGAGAAAGAACACAGGCAGCAGTAATTAGAATAGAAGACCAAGAAAATAAAGCCCTTAATCAAGAATGGAGTAAAACAAGGATGCAGTCTGTCACCCATGCTGTTTAACTTATATATAGAACAGGCGATGAAGAAAGTTAAAACGGAATATGGAAAAGGAATCATACTGCAAGGACAATAAATAAAAATCTTATGCTTTGCTGATGATATTGTAGTATTAGGAGAATCAGAAGAAGATTGGAAACCATAATAAATGGCTTGAACCTAGTCCTGGAGAAAGTACAACATGAGGATTAATAGACGGAAAACCGAGGTAATGGAGTGTAGTATGGGAAACAGTGGAATAACAAAGGGTGTTAGATTGGGAAGGGATATTTTGACGGAATTTTGGTACTTGAGAAGCGTAATAACTGGGGCTGATAGTAGTATAGGAGACATAAAAGTAGGATAGCACAGGCAAGGAAGGCTTTTGCAAAAAGAATAACCGTTTACTTATGGGATATATAAATGTGAATATTAGGAAATTGTTGCTAAAAATGGTCGTATGGAGCGTAGCGTTATATGGGTGCGAAATGTGGACGATAGGAGTTGGGGAAATGAAAATAATAGAAGCCTTTGAAATGTGGCGCTAAAGGCGAATGCTGAAAATCAGATGGGTGGATATAATCACAAACGAGGAAGTAGATTTCTATATGAACGAGTGCATTTCATCCTCTATGAAAAACTGGTCATGAAAAAGATTTGTGCGCGACTGTTGACATTTAGCCAAAGACAGTTTCGGAAAAACATTTTAACGCAGAAGAAGATTTGCAAACTTGGAAACCTTCTTTAATGAGAAATTTTCAATTAACCAAAAATTGCAATAAATTTCGTTTAGAATTTGAAATCAAAATTTCAGAATTTTATACAAAAATTGTCATTAGAAATCATAAATGCTGCTATTTTATATACTGAAAATGAAAAACTGGTCGTATTACACACTGTTTGATCCACTTAGGAACCATCAAATACAAAAACTTTATCCTAAATTAACTATTCGCATAGAAACGATTTTCAGTATTTAAATAGCAACCAATCGTCTCAACTAGCAAATGTACAAAAGTTACACTTGAGCAACGAAGCAACCTACTAAAACACATTCCCACCAAAACAAACAACTCATAAGAAATTTTACCCCATGAGCAAGACAACCAAGTGAAACATTTACAGATATACCGACGACAGCTTCAACTAGGCAATCACATAAAACTACAAATTACTTTCAAAACTCTCATAATACACAACAAAAACATTAGATATCAGAACAGTTGTGTGCAAACGATGAAAACTTCGATACTACTTGCTCATGAATCACTTATGGGGAAATTGACCAGATTGCAAATACAAAATTCCCACTCCTTCAAATATACTACCTCCTCCGCCACCACAGATAACAGCCAAACGTCTCTTTAACAAATTTTTTAATATTATAAATAATTAACCCTGTTAATACAACTTCAAATCAACAATATAATTCGGGAACATAATTTTACTACCCCAACCTTCCGATTCTAATCTGATCAGACTCGGCCGTATCTACTAAGACTACCAAAACCATCCTGTCGTTTCTTTAAAACCCTTCGAGATAATCCTTATCTCATTTCCTTTCCACGTTCCGAACCAGCATAGAGTGAAGAGTCAAGTCAAGACTCTGCTACATCGAAACGTTGCAAAGGATCCCTAATTTTCTTGTTTACGGCTCTCTGAGGACCTACAATGTCAGTTGAACACATGACATCATATTATGGACGTTAACACATGATTCTCTGAAAATAGAACATTTTCACATATCAAAAATTTTCATTTTATAAATGACATTTTAAAATTTAAGAATATTAATCACCAAACCCTTTAAATTTATTGTTACAGTCTCTAATAAATTCTTTCAATCGAAAATGATTTTTATATAAGCATGTATCGTTTGCCTCCTTTTCTTATTGGATAAATCCATGGGATCCCTGTTGGAATTTCTTGATTGCAGGCAGTCTTCCCGTGTCGTCATATTGTTTCACGGAAAAATGTATTCGCGAGTCGGAGTTTCCCCTGTCGGACGTAGTGTGAACGGAAGAGCACTTTCCATGCGCATGACTGTTTAATGGTTTAATCGAAACACTGACTTGACTCACTTTGTTCAATGAAGAATTTAGAGTCTGCATATGATTGTTTCTAATCGAAACATTTAACTCACTGAGGCCAAATAGCCCTCATTTACTTCTGGCAGTTCCTGAAATGTTTAGCTTTTACTGTAAATTTTAGCACTCATAAGTCAGTACTAGTTCATTTTTATAATTAGTCTTAATTACTATATTACAGGTAATATTTAACCCCGAGGCTATCTTCGTTGAATAATGTCATCAAATTGGTTAGATTTAATACTTTTACCTGTCCGCTTGCTATTGGCCCCTTTAGTTCCTGCGAAGACATACGGACGCTCAAAAGTATCGTCTGCATCTGAAATCCGAATGATTTTCACCACAACTTAATCCCCCACAGAAAGCTTTACCTCCTTAACATGTTGACGTCTAGGCATATCCTAAACATTCTTCCGGATTCTAGATTCGCCAATTTTCACTTCCTCATCGGAGGCAGGAATATTTACTACTCTTTCAAAAGGTAAACAAATTCTCGTACTGCTTTGCAGCACCGCTGGAATTTTCACAACTAAATCAATTATTTATAAAGATATACACTTTTTGCAAGTGCGCCCCCCCCCCCCCCAGTATCCGCGTGTATCTTTCGACTGTGTCACGTCACGCTCACGGTGTCTAATGCTAGTGTAAATAGTCTTGACGCCTTTGGCATCTGTCGTTGTCAAAATGAGTACCATGGTCCGAGAAGATGACTTCCGGTGTCCCCTGCTCTGTGAAATAATGTTTCATCGATTTGGATCTTAGCTTTCCTCAAGCCATACTATTTTACATACTTTGTGATACGTCTAATACTACCAGAATATACAGCCACCCGAAACGTTCATTGATCAGCGGTCCGTAGAGATCAAAACAAACTATATACCCTTTCTTTGTAGGAAGAATTGCCTGATATGGTGCCTCATACGCAATATTACGTCCTTCCCTAGATACTTCCAATACACTAATTTTCTTAGAATAATACATAATTTGTGCTTCCCAGGGTGTCGTTCCAAATTTTAACTCGTTTTCTCTCATTGTCGTTGGTAAACATATCACCCAATTACGTCCAAACCTTGTATTCTTCTTTATCCGTCTTTTCTCGTTACTATAAACTCCCTTGTCTCTATCTATAACGGCCTTGAGAAATGTCTCTTGCACTATTCGTCCTCTTACCACTGTTTGACCTCTTACTGTGGCAATGATGGAAACATCCTCTAACGACCTATCTGGTCGATTTGCCGTATTCCTACGCAGATCGTCTGTGGCTACATTTTCCGTACCTTTTATATGCTGTATTTTTATGTTGTAGGGCTCTACAGCCATTGCTAATCGACGCAATCGAACATTCGTGTGCTTGCATTATCCATAAATGAAATTGTGAAACTTAGCAACCGCGAATATGATTAACAACAGTTCAGTTTCTGTAGTGGCATATAACATTTCCGCGACCAGCGATAATAACAGTTCCTTCATGTCCAGATTCGTCATTTTGTCCCAGGATCCCTGCCATGCGGACAACTCTTACCGTATACGCAAGGTCTTCTGCCCCAGTACATACGCCTTCTAAAAGAGATGAAGGCGCCTCAGCATGTGAGAACGAGTCATCTCAGAAGGTAAACCCCATCATCACACTGTAGAGAAATCCGTCCCACAGGCATACTTTCTCAATTCGTGAGGATTTATTTTTGGGTACAGAAAGAAGATCTTGAAACAACAACTCCACTTTAATAGCATAGGAAATGAATTGAAATTGCGGATGTGGAAGGTAGAGCAAAATAGTGAAGGGTTGACTACGGCCAAAGTGTTATAGTTTAAGGATCCTCCCGGTGTGGAAGATTTTAAGAAAACTTTTGCGCATGCGGTTACAGTTGGTACATTTTTTGAAGCCAACGTATGTTATAACTTTGAAAGAGAAGTGCTGCAGCGGGAAGTTGACTTTCTTCGACGTGAGATATTCAATGATGAGTCAATTTTTCATCGAAGTGTGAAGAGAAATACCCATAGTGTTCGAATCTGGGGAGTCAGAACATCCATATTTACTTGTGCAATATCAAAGCAATTCCTCAAAATTAAACATACCTTACGCTGTCTCTCAACGTCTAGTGTACAGTTTTTTTTCACCGACCGCTGGATTGGTCGTAACGTTGAAATCGGCAGAGATATTTTCTGCTCACCTGACATCACGCCATGCATTTTTTCTTTTGGGGCTTTATGAAAGATGGTGTCTAATTGTTGACGTTTAATTGATGGCTGTGATGGATTTATAGTTTTATAGTTACTTTACTAACGACGCAGAATCGGCGACGAAAGCTTCTGGACGACCGGCAACGCCGCCCTCGATATTAAGTCACCCTTAGCTTCCCGTGTCTGAAATCTCGTCCACAACTCCTTATCTGAAAACTCGAGCTTAACTGAATCCTTGTCTGCAGTCTCAAACTTAACCTGTAATTTAGTCAATAAAGTCACATTCACGTCCCTTCCATACCTAGCTCTCATTTTTTAATCTATTTTGAAACCTTGCATTTCCCTTCCAGATCAAAATTATTTATTATTTTGTCCAATGATAAGCCATCTTTCTCCTTCATCTTCTCAATGCGCGGCAACAAGTCTCTTTCCAAAACTGCGAAACCTTACGCACAAGGATAATCGCACTTCTCATTGCAAATTTTCATGCGTGTTAATATTTTGATATCATAGCACATATCTGAAGGTGGCGTGCTAACCCCTTCAAAGAAGGTAGCTGAATGGATATTTGTGCTGCCACGGTACTCGGTACATTAAGTACAATGACCCAATGAGTCCCCGAGCTCGGAAATTTTGGATTCAATAAAATTATTTAATTAAAATGTAACGAATAGAGCGAAGACTTACCAGGTGAATGTTCAACTTACAATTCTCGGGTTTCAACCCGGGTCAAAGTTAGCTTATACAAAGTTTAGACAGCAAGCCCAGCCATCGTCGTCAAGTAGACTATCTACCTGACATTTGGAGAAAATTAAATTAAGTAAACTCCCCTATTAATTTATTCAACGTATGCTCACTACAGGTCCTCCAAAATAGACAGATAGCTCAAACGATGGCCCAAGTGAAGGTTACGTGTAGACAGTTAAAGATATTCTTTGAGCAGGGTGTCGCGTATGAAAGGGAATTCACAATTCCTGCGACAGTTACCAATTTCTTTTCCTCGCCTTGAAAGATGTGTGTTTATCTTTTATGTTTACAACCGTAACGATTTCGTGAAATTTTTCATTTTTGTTACCCATCTAAACGTTCAACCAAACAAATTAAGATATAGTATGCATCACAATAAATGTTAATGAATAGAAGTAAATAATTTTACTTGAGTAATTAATTAGAAAATAATCACCACATGAAAAAATCACGTCATTGCATCATCAATTAGTTTGGAGTTTAACCCACTCTATTGATAAGTCGTTATTTTTTCAGAGACAAAACAACAAAATACTCATAGAAAGATGACATATATTATGTGGTGAGGGTTCTATTAATTTGAAGGTGTTTTTAATTTATACGGGATAAAAAAAATTATAATATTTAAATTTTAACAAATGCAGATTTATTAAATTAGATATTTAAAGGGGATTCTCGCTCACTACGTCGGGCGCATGAGTGAATCTTTAACTAAGGGAAAGCTAAACGCTCAGTGGGTATAAATCGAATATGGGGGGAAAAGCGAACACTATATACAAACGACCAGAGGCAGGAAACAATAAGGTGGGTACATCACCACGGTGTTGTGACGATCCCCGACGTCCTTACTGGCAGGTGACTCAGCTGATGCCTGCTTGGCGTCGTCTTCCAAGCGTCGGAGGTATGCTGGCTTCTAAAACTGTTCTTGTAAACTCTCTTGTAAACTGTTCTTGTAATCTGCTATGTTATAAACTCCTCTAAACTGCTGTGTCAAAACTCCTCTGTAAACTGATGTGTCAAAACTCCTCTGTAAACTGCTAATGTAAAAACTCCTCTAAAAACTGCTGTCCTCTAATAACTCCTCTTTCGTCTCCGAATGCACCCTGGTTTTCTTCTTCTCGCCCCGCCCCAATTCTCTCCTGGTGGGGGTGCACTTCCTACTTCCTCCATATGGAGGGTAGGATTCTGGAGATTCTTATTTTGCCTCTATTGTTCCGGCTTTCGGGGAATCAGGTCCAGGCGTCAGGTCAATTTTTCCCGCGGCTGACCAGATGTATTGCTGGTAAATAGCATCTGTTGTCCATGTCTTCCGCAGGCGAGACTTGATGCTATCTCGTCCAATAATATTTACCGAACCTTAATGTTTCCGTTTTCTGGTCGAGAAGATGACTGTAATTCGTCATTTAATTAACCTATCGCGTTCATTCATGCTCCCGATTTCGCCCTGCTTAGACCTAAATACTTATGTACAAGAAAATAGAAATACAATTTAATTAAAATTTATGTGGTACCACAACATGTTTAATAGAACAAATCTTGAGAAATAAAATAGACTCCGTTGATATTAATTCTCCGTTAGGCCTCGGGTACGATAAAAGCGGCGAGCGGCAAGCAGCTGGGGGCACTGCTCATTTTAATGTTCCAATGTAATTCAATGGGTCCGCAGTTCCACTGGCTACGACAGGGGTAAGCGGCAGAGCGGTACAAATTCCGCCGCTCAGCTTACCGCTCACCCCGGACATCAATTTTTTGCCCTGCTGAGCAGCAGGGACTATAAAAACACTCGAGCCCAACTGAATGCACAAAAAAACGGGACGAGGCCACTGTAATTTCCGTTACTAAAAAAATCATTTAATTAGTTTATTAAATGTTAAAGATTATTTTTTAAGAACTTTAATTTTGGTTTAATTTTTCGGAAGGCACATAGTTTTCAAAATTGTACCATCGATAATCAAACATATTTATTTGCTTAGTGAAGACTGTTGTAAGAAATATTTTGAAGGTAATGAACAAGTCTTTAAAAAATAATGATTTAATTTGTTGGAAGGATTCGGTCTACTAGGCCATTTTAAACCTCAATTAAATGTACTTATTACATACAATTTCTTGTCACCTGTGACTTGCAACTTTAAAAACATCCCAATTAGTCTAAAAACTAATATAATTTGTACAGTTAATTCAGGTTTAAAATGACAAAGAGGGTCCAAAGTATCCGACGAAATAAGTAATTATTTTTCAAGACTAAACATGTACCTTTTCTTCCGAAACGTATAGTTTCTTTTCTTTTTATCAGATACAATAAAATGATGAGAGCATTTATTAATATACATTTTTATTTTATTAAATTTCTTTCTAAGACATAAAATTTTATAAAGCGTAAGTACTGATATAAAAAAATTGGAAATGAAATAAAACTTATGTGAGAGGTACGCGTAATATACTTTTGAATATAATACAATATTTTCAATTATTATGAATTAATGGATAATTTTATTAACTGAAATTAGGCTTACAATTGTTGCAACTTACATTATTCATAAAACTGTAGATGTAAATTTAATTATAAGTACCTCATTAAAATGGTTTACTGTTTATTAGCACGTAATCGAATGTTCGCATACACATATTCGAAAAACCTATTTTCGTCATTTCTTAAATTTCTCAAAAGATGGTGATACTCTCCGAAAACTTTATACTCCTATTTTGGGATTAACTCGTAACTTTCTCTTGCCTTTCGTTAAAATTCGTTTCCATAAAAGGCTACTATTGTCACTGATCAAGAGAAGCTTTGCTACTTCATACGGCGACTCCATGACGAGGAGTGCGTCCTGTACTAAACAGAGGGCGATGCCGCTCAAGGGTTCTCTATCGTAGCCCGCATCGCTCACTACTCAGCCGCTCGGAGTCCCACCGCTTGCCGCTTTTATCGTGCCCAAGGCCTTAGGCTGCAAGGCGCGCGAAGTCCAGGGAACCTACGCTTTGACTTATCGTTTCTGTACACTATTATGAACCAATTATCATCAATTCACCTTCAGATAATTTACATACATATTTTCGTACACATATATACACATTCACACACTCGCAATGAAAGTTTCATTACTTAAACCGTAAAAATAAATATTATTAATGAAATTCTACTAAAAATAAACTTGGACATTTTAAATGTCACAAAAGTTGGTATTGTATATCTTCTAAAAATATTGAAACTCTATTCTGGAAAACAAACTTCATTTCGAGACCTGAAAGATCAAATACTCAAGCGTGCTCGAGAAGTAAATGATTAAAACTGCAGTCAAACATTCTTGGCCCATTATCTTGGTATGTATTTGAAAAAACAAAAAAAATGTTACACTTTTTATTGTTTGGATTGTTTTTTAGTTTCTTTGTAGCAGGATCCACAATGTTTGTTTTGTTTCTTGGTAATTCGATTGTTGCCTCTTCGTTGTCTGCTGGTCTTGCCAGTTTATGTTTCTCCAAGAGAATTTGTAGGTCTGATAAACCGCTCCATTTCCAAAATGTATTATTCTGAAATTTATTCCAGCTACGTTAAGCATATGGTAAAAAATTACCATTGCCCACTTTTTGTGGATAACACTATTATAAGTGGCATATAATTTATCTACATCATCCACATATTATTTAGTCTCATTAATTTGGGCTTCCTTTTGGTTAGTTCTGAATCGGAGGAACTTGATGTGTGATGTGGCACCAAAGTTTTAAATTTTTTTTGGAACATGACAGCAAATATCCTTGTTCTGTGTAACCGAAGAGATTTTCACATTTATTTCTATATTTTGTCCAAAAAAAGTAGTGGGTAATCGCTGTCTATTTCTCGCATAGTTTCACTTATATTTGTTTATTTTTTCATGTACTATATCAGAGGTTTTATTTCTGTCAGGTATCAAAATTGGTATCGATAAGAGAGTACAACATTATTCTAACATAAGACTACTAAATCTGTATATGTCTTGAAAATTATTCCAAGTCTACATTACAAGTCCTACATTACCTTACTTCCTCATTCTCTTGTCATTTTCCCGATAACTACTTTGGGAAAGCATCCTTCTGAGTCAATAAAGTTCATCCCAGTTTCTGAAATGGTTTGTGAAGATCTTTTATTTAAAAAGGTCTACTTAAAACTCCTGAGGTCTTATAACAATTTTATGCTGTAATATAGTTGAATACTTTACGAATGTAACAAAATTCTACTTAATAACATCCATTAAAAAAATTCTGCAAAAGGAACCAACGTGCTGTAACACTTTTCAATTATTAATACAACATCATCGCAACTATTTTTTAATTTATGAAACCTGAACGCTAAAAGGTGTTGGGAACCATCGCGGCCGCTGGAAGGTAGATTAATGGTTGGGAAGAGTGGCTGAGGGGAAAGAGAGAGGCGAAGTGATTAGGGGTGCTGTTCACACGGGATTTCCTTGCCCCTCACAACACTTGACTACCGCTTGACGCGCCTTAATGGATGCATACTTTTTTGTCAGTCTGTAAGAAGAATGGAGCGAAGAATAGTAATATTGGTTAAAATCAAAATTTTCTGTTATATAAGATAATTCTGTTAAAATTGAAACAAAAAGAATTTATTAGTAAACTAACCTTATTTCTCAACACAGTTTCCTTCCTTGGCTATACACTCGGCCCACCGAGTTTCCAATTTTTCAAACCATCACAAAAATGGGTTTTGTCAAATTCTGTCAAATACTCCGTCACGGCCTCAATCACTTCCACATTTAATCAAAATTTCTTCCCACCAAACCAAATTTTCAAGTTCGGGAACTAGAAGAATCTAATTTGAATCCCAACTCGTGCACTTTCGCTATTAAGACTTCTGCTGTGTACGCTGGCGCATTATCATGGTGAAACAGTGCAAATCTCAGCAAGCATCCGTTTCAAATGATCCAATAGTGCATCAAAATAGTGCCCAGTTATGGTGGGGCCCTTTCCAGGAAATATATTAATATTATTCACTGAGAATCCCAAAAGGCAGCTGAGAAAACGGTCTCCGGCTTTTTTGGTGCACTTTCACAGCTTTTATCCATTGTTTTTATTGTTTTTTGTCTCTGTAGTTATGGATCCAAGTTTCAACGATGGTTACTAATCTGCGTAAAATGTCTCGTGGGTTACGCCGAAACATTGCTACATTCTGAATTGAAATGTGTCTCTGAAACCGTTTTTGGTCCAATGTCAACAGTCGCGGCATTCATCGCTCACGCTGCTTTTGCACGGCCAGTTTTTTACATGCGATTTTCCGTTACGATATTGTGAACTTTTTCAATGTATTCATTTGGTGACCACTATTAGGCGGTCAAGCGATGTTTATCTTCTGTGTTTCTGCGACCTCGTTTAAACTTATTAATCCAGAAGTAGATGGTCTTCAATGCTGGTGCAGAGTCCGAATGAACTGTGGGTAAACTTGGAGATTAGCTGTGACTCTCCTAACGACAGTCTGGTTACTACTGCTGTTTAGTAGCTTTCCTACGGTAACCCTCATTGGACCAATGGGGTATCTGACGGGGTTTGGAGATGTATTCGTTTTAGAGCTCTGCCCCTTCAATGCTGGAGGGCATGTGGCACTTGTGTTAAACCAATTTCCTTCCGGTAAGCGATTTGTAGGTCTGGGAAGAGTCTTCCTTATCCTGCCAATGAAGGTAACTGAGATTGACCCAAGGTGATCATAGTCACTTTGGATGAACTGAACTTACGAAAGGACGTAGACTGGTGTGTCGCCGGTGCAGCAACTGCTGTCATCGGGATTTGGATCTCTCCGTGGGTGCTCCGTCCTGGTCGTAGGCATCCTCTAGCATTTCCCATGCTGTTAGTACTATGAAGACCTATCTTGGGAGTTTATTATGGCTCGCTGCAATTTTCCGGCACGTTGCAAGGGCGAATTTATGGCAAGTGCAACTCCTCCCTGCGGGGCGGCTCTGTGAACGTTATATCTGAAAGGAGCAATGTGTGTGACTAACCAATGACGTGCCTCGTAAAAATTGGTACCTCGGAGTGCGTATGGTCTCTTCTCTATCCTCCAGAGAACCCGAAACCCTCTTGGTGACGGCTTGTGGAATTGGACTAGAGGGGGCTATAGTTTCGCAGGCCAAATTTTATTCTGCCTTTTCTACGGAAATAAGAACGTTCCCAGGGATTTTGGATACCATGTATCCCCGAAGTCTCTCTTTTTTGAGAAGTTTCGAAAAAATCCTGGTAAAACCAAACGCTATCAAGTCTACGTGAACTTCATCCAATTCGGTTTGTGCAGCTGTCCACACATTCGAATGATAGTCGTTTTTTCAATTGTCTTCTCCTGACTGCAAATTTAATGCTAATGAAGGCTGTCAACAATGAACTACGACTGTCGTAAGTTTTAAACGTTTAGGAATATCTTTTAAAGAATCATGTTTACCAACAATAGCGCAAAAGTGAAACGTTTCCCACTGATTCATAAAAATTGACATAATTATCGAACAAACCTTGTACACCAATCAATAGGTTTAATAATAAACTGCTTCTTGAATTAATAGTTGTCGTAGTATTTTTCTGACTACGTAAATTACAGTGGATTCTCAGAAGGGAATGCAGTTCTGAGTATTGTAATTTCCTCCCTCCCCTTTAAGCAGATAGATAATGACACAAAATCCGATGCGCTAAATTGTCTATACAGTTTCTGCGCATTATTCGCCCAACTTAGTTAGCGGCAAGGGACGAGGGAATCGGTGATTAGAGCGATTGCATATATTTTTGGCTTAAGGTTAGTGAAGTTTTGGAAATAGTGGCAAGTATGCATATTCATTGGTTATTAAGGTGGGCGCCAAAATATTCCTGGAGAAGGGAAGCTTAGGCAAAATATTGCAAAAGTTAATCGATAAAATTACTGAATAAAATAGACGTAATAGCTAAATAAAAGACGATTCGGGTAAGGCTTAGAAATTATTATAAAATTAAAATCGATCTTTGGCCGTAAACAAAAGTTAGTATCTCAGCTCATGAAAGTGGTAGAAAATTTATAAAGTAACAGAAAAATAGAATACAATTTTATCGTTGACTGTCGAAGAAATGTCACAGATGATAAAAATTTTTGTACAAAACTCTACGAACAGGATGAGACATCAGTGACACAAGGTTTTAGATAGTGTAGGAAAGCTTCTGGATAGTTCTAGGGCTCTCGATAATGCAAGATAGCGAATGATGATAAAATGCATTAAATCGACAATGAGAACGACAATTTACGAACTCAATAATTAAAATAAAGGGAAAATTCGGAATAAGACGTTGCAATAAATGGGACTAAATAAAAGACGATTCGGGTAAGCCTTAGAAAAGATTGTAAAATTAAAATGGAGAAAACGTGAGAAAGTTGTGAAAATAACTGGGACTATGACCTAGTAAAACCAAAAAAACTTTCTCCTAGAGTTTTAGTCCCCACCGGAACCTGTTTTGAAAATTGATAACAAAATTTGGTTGGACAACAGGGTACGGCTTGTTGCAGGTTGGCACCACAGTGCACGTGTAAATTCTGCGACTCGGCTGCAGTGCCCAGTTGATTTGCCACGTTTTGAAGTTTTCTTACAGTATATTATATGCTTTGTTCAACAACGGTTAACACCACTGATAGGTGAATTGCGTGATCTATCAAACTTCAAAGAAAGACAAATCGTTGGTGCGCTTTTACGGGAGCATCTGTGACGAAAACGGCTCCACTGCTTAACGTTTCACGAGCCACAGTAATAACGGTATTCACAAAACATGGAATAGTGAGCGAAAGCCAAAGTTCACTGACAGAGAAAGACGTGGGTTATGACCAGACAACATAAAACGTCCGCGGTAAAAGTGACTGCAGAACTCAACACTCACTTGAACGAAAACAGTGCGGCAGGCGCTTCACAAAGCTAACATTCATAACGGTACCCGACGCAAAGCTGCGAAATAAGTGGTTCTATGATCATAAAACCTGGTAAGTGGTTGACTAGAAGAATGTCGTGTGGTCCAATGAATCATCGTTTACATCGTTTATGTATAGAGAACACCAAAATAAGCCTAAGATCCGGCCTGCCTGCTTCCTACAGTCAAGCACGGGAGGGGGGAGAGGTTCTGGTTACATCGTTGGATTCAGCTGGCCCGACATTACCCTTACTGGCCGGATTACTGCGAATTAATATCTCGACATCCTCAACAATGAAGTGCTTACTTTGACTAGCATATACTGCCATATTCCAGGATAAAAAATGCGCCCATACACACAGTCAAAAGGTACAGACGTGATTTGTAGATCATCCCTGGCGTACACAATAGCCAGTCTTCAACATCACTGAACCGTTAATGGGGAGTTTTAGAGCAGAGTGAGGAGCAGATTTCCACCTCCAACATCGTTGCGGCAATTGGCGTGTGCTTCACTTCAAGAGTGGTAGGACATTCCGCTGAAAGCTATTCAGACACTCTATGAATCCATTCCACGACGAATTGCAGCTGCCTCCAAGCAAATGTTGGTATTATTTTGTCCAGTCCCTGTACTTCCAGATACGCACATCTTTCGAAATTCATAGACTAAAACTAAGCGAATATCTTGAGATTCACAGACTATACGCTTTCGCTAGGCATACTTCTTCCCTCCTTCCCCTAATGATGCGAAATAGGTTATAAATTGTCCTCCACGTTAGACGCGCAAACTAGTCACTCTCTCAGGTAGGTGTGCAACTGTGCAAATATTCAGTTGGATCATCTCTGCAGTCGGTTGACGGAAATCATCATTAGCCATACGAGACAGGCCACAGTCACGGTTATCTACCACGGACCTGGAAACCGACAGGCAAAGACTTTGGGTTCCGGCCCACGTTCAGGTCCGTGGCGGATAACCATTCATGTGACGCGTCACATGTATGGCTAGCTAATCACCTCCCGATTCACAAGTAGGGTGTGAATTATCTATCGAATACTCACACCAAACTATTTATTTACTAATAGTTTTGCTTAAATATAAAAAAGTAGAACGCGTTTTCCGTGAAAATTTACAAGAAAATGTATGCACTAACGTTATACTTCCTCAAAAAAATCGAAAAGCGCAATATGAGGATTCTTCCACACAACCCTTAAACACATTTTGATTAGACATATACTCTGCTGTTCGTAAGGAACGTAAGAAAATTTACGGTTCGCAATATATGGAAGAAAGGTCAGTAAATGGACTATATTCTGCAGTGGGCACCAAAAGCAACAGCCACGCATAGAGGAAGAGAGTACAAAAGAGCATTCGTTAGTCGGAAAACTACTGTAAGTGAAACTTAATTTCTAAGAAAAAGAAACCTGAATTAACATAATACTATATATGACTCTGTTGAAGTATTTCTTTTGTTGAACAACGCTATTATTCCAAGGTGAAAATATAAGTTGTTGCATTACATTGTGGGAGAGTACAATATAGTAGGAGTGGAAAGGAAAAAGACATGATCTTAATATTGATAATATAATAATATTTTTAATGGTAATGCAAATACTGTATGTCACATGAGTTGCATTTTACATTTCCTGAATCATCCAGAAAAACGCTTCTGCTTGTTAATTGTCCTAAGCGAGTAAGTGTAAGAAGAATGTTAAGAAGAATCTTCTCAGTATTTAAACATTATAATAAAATCTTTGAAGAGTATCATTTGGTAACCGATTAGAAAGTGAAGCTGCAGTGAAATTAATTATGAGAAAGCTCGTCCCACGTAGTCTGGTACAAACACTTTTAATAACTGAAAACTTGCCGTAGAACTAACTATATTGTAGACAGTGATGTAACTGTTCTGTTGGCCCTACTGCAATGTTTTATGTTTCTGAACCTGTCTGTTGCGTGTGGTTTACACACTGTCCGTAATATATCTCGTGCTATCTATGGTTCTGAATTGTATTCAGCGCGTAGCACGTTTTAACTGAAGAACCTTTTTCGAAAATGTCATCTATTTTAACAGAGTCCAAAGTGTGCGAGACTCCAGGATGCAGTGCACCAGCGAAATTACAGTGCCCGACGTGTATAAAATTAGGCATTCAAGGTTCATACTTCTGTTCTCAAGTATGTATAGTAAGAAAAATATATAAATTCGTAATTGGTTTTTCCACAATTATCATAATTACAAATATCTTCAAGAGAAGAATATAACTCAACTTTAAGCCGGTATTTTTTTTTCTTCTAAATGACAGCACTGACGAAAATAAATTCCGCTTTTGCAATATTATAATATCCTTTTTCAATAGTTAGAATTTCGTAGTATTTAACTTTTAAATTTGTATGACAAAAAATGCTAATTAACGTTTTATATTTAGAAACGTTCCCATGAATAGTGTTTTATTATAGTATGGAAATTTATTTTTCAGAATGTTTGATGTATTTACACACATGTCAACAGTTTCTGATTTTACAGTATGTACTGTGTGTATCTGTTAAAGCGTGCATTTACAATCGTAGGCAATTTTATTGTTGCAATCTTGTTCATGTACCTTTGAGTCATGCCATTTCTATCTACCCACATTATCTCTCCATTAATGCTTTCATTTACTACTTACTTTACATTACTAATATATTATTTAAACATAAAAATTTCACTCAATTTAATTAAAGCTTCTTTTCATATGAGAATAATTGTGATAGCTAAAGTGAATTTGACACCTTAGTTCACAATTTTCTTCCTGCAGATTTTTACAATTTTTAATATATATCTAAGTTACAAGAAAAAGATCTTTTCATCTATTAAAAATGAGAAATTTATTTACAAGTAATAGTTATAATTATTGAACATCAAATGAATTGATATAAATAAACTGGCTAATTAGAAACAATTCAAATAAAACTAGTGCAAAATTTTTCTTGCTACAACCTAACCTGAACAAGTATAACAAATTTTGTTACATGCCACAAATGAGTGTATTCATTATTTTTATTAGAAAATTATCAAAGGAAAGTTTATTATCAGAAATGCTTTAGAGAGATCCTTGATTCAGCTTTGTGTTAATCTGTTAGTTAATATTAATCTGCAAAACCATTTTGAAAAAAACTGAAGTTTCCACTTTTGTAGACCCAAATTTAAATTCCTGAAAAGAAATGTAATAGAATGTTCATTTATCAGTATTGGTTGCCATAAAGTTAGATATAGTAGGACTTTTTGAAGTTAGATGGAAGGAAGAGCAAGAGGTTTGGTCGTATCAGTATAAACGAATAGAAAAAACAAAAACGAATAGAGGAAATGCTGGGATAGGTCTTTTAATGTTTGGAGGCAGGGGCAACACACAAGTTATTATAAACAATTTAATGAAAGGTTAATTACAATAATGTTATAAACAAAATAGCAGCCAATGACAATCATTCAAGTTTATATGGCCACAACTGCCACAGAGGAAGGAGAAGTTGAGAAAATCTACAAATAAGTTGAAGATATAATTAAGTATGTCAAATGAAACAAGAATTTGATGGTAATGGGTGACTGGAATGCAGTAATAGGAAAGGGAAGAGAAAGTGATGTAGTTGAGGTCTCTGGACTTGGGAATAAAAGGGGAGATAGGTTAGCAGAATAGGAATCGTGAAAGAAGGCCATACACATGGAATAAGCCAGGGGACACAGGCAGGTACCAATGAGATTATATAATGGTTAGACAGAGGTATAGAAATCAGGTACTAAACTGCAAGACGTACCCAGGAGCAGACAGAAACTCTGACCATAATCTGCTGGTTATGAAATGCAGGTTGAAAATGAAAAAACCCAAGAAAGGAATTGAGCAAAAAGATGGGAAATAGAAAAACTGCAGCAAGCCATGCTTGAGAGACATCAGGAGGAGATTAATAGAGAAAGGAGAAAGAAACAATATAGACGAAAAGTGGGTACTCTTAAAAGAAGAAATGACTACAGCAGCAAAAGAAAAAATAGGAATAATGTATCAGACATAATAAAAATGATAGATGAAATGCGTAAATACTGGAATAAAATATCGAGAAAGAACACAGGCAGCAGTAATTAGAATAGAAGACCAAGAAAATAAAGCCCTTAATCAAGAATGGAGTAAAACAAGGATGCGGTCTGTCACCCATGCTGTTTAACTTATATATTGAACAGGCGATGAAGAAAGTTAAAATGGAATATGGAAAACGAATCATACTGCAAGGACAATAAATAAAAATCTTATGATTTGCCGATGATATTGTAGTATTAGGGAAGTCAGAAGAAAACCTGGAAACCATAATAAATGGCATGAACGTGGTCCTGGAGGAAGAGTTAGGATTAATAGAGGGAAAACCAAGAAAATGGGGTGTAGTATGGGAAACAGTGGAATAACAAAGGGTGTTAGATTGGGAAGGGATATTTTGAAGGAAGTTAAGGAATTATGCTACTTGAGATGGTAGATATAAAGAGAAGGCTAGCACAGGCAAGGAAGACTTTTGCAAAAAAAGAGCAATTTAGTTATGGGTAATATTAATGTGAATATTAGGAAATCATTGCTAAAAATGTTTGTATGAAGTTTGGTTTATATGGGTGCAAGTTGTGGACAATAGGAGTTGCAGTAAGAAAACTAATAGAAGCCTTTGAAATGTGGTGTTATAGGTGAATGCTGAAAATCAGATGGGTGGTAGAATCACAAATGAGGAAGTTCTGTTTTCCTTAATAGTTTATATTTGTCATTTATGTAATTATATTTTTAATTTGTGATAAAGTGGCAAGTAAATATTATGTGATCTTATTTGCACGTTCAATTGCCTGATTTTTGAGAATAAAATTAAAGTAGTGAAAAGGAAATTAGATATAAGACAATGTAGATTTTCCCAGTGAATAGATTGAATATTAAGTTCTTAGGTTTCTACCCTTGTCATATTGATTGTGAAGCAATGTTTCAGTTATCAGTACCTTAAGACGATTGCAGAGATAGCTTTCAAAATGTAGTGTTTTACAATTAATATAACTGGGGTAGAAACCCAAGAACTTTATGTTCAAATTAGATATAGGTTAAAGAAGGATGGTAATTCAAAGAAAGAAGGTAGTGGCAGACTGTTTTGAACAGTAAACAACTGTATGAAATTACAAATACAATAGCATCAAGGCCAAATCATCTCACTAGTAAAGAAATGGATAACCATAAATATTGTTGCTATCAATTGAGAAACATTTCTTTGTAGTAAAAATTTTATAGGAGTTTATTGAACGATTTTCATTACATATCTATCCAATGCAAAGTGGCAAATCACAGATGCTTTGCACATACGTTTTCTTTTCCAGAAAAAAATCTGTTTAAAGATCAGGGTACTTACAGATCGGTAATTAATGATTCTTTTTACGGTTGTTCATAATCAATTATATTACAATTAATTTCTTATCTACCTGAAATGGATGGCAAAATTTTTATTACTGGCTTTTGCTTATGTGGTGTTTTTGCCCTTAATGGTAAATGATTTGTAAATTTAAGAGTTTTCCGCTTACTACTGTTATGTTTGAATAATTTATTTTTCTTTATATTTAGGATTGCTTCAAAGGGAGCTGGAAATCTCATAAAGTTTTACATAAATTGGCTCGTAAGTGTGTTGCTTTGATTATACATTTTTCTCCCCCCCACCCTTAGACCATGCATGGTCTAACTTTTAATGCCTTCTTCTTGTGAATTTCAGAGGGTTTTACAACTAATGATAGAGAAGAATATGATCCATGGCCCAACTACAGATTTACTGGTAAGTAAGCAGTTTCAATTTGTCATTGCAAGTTAGCACTGTACCAGTTTGATTATGTTAATTAATTTTGTAGACTAGTATTTATTTTGAAGACACTTGAAGTCACCCAATGAAACTTCATTCAGAAAGTTGGCATCCAGTGGTTGTTGTTTGATTACTATTTTTACACTGGCTAAATTTTATAAACAATTGTATCTGGTTTAATCATATGCCTTTGTCGAGTTGAGGGTCACAGAAAATTGCTTAGCTTTAGATATAAGAGGCTGCATTCCAGATTGGTTCTTCTTCCAAATCAAAATATGGAGTATATACTATGCTTATTATTTATTTTTATATTTAGAAATACAGTCAAACTCATTTGTAACAAGCGGGATGAAACAGTCCGAATTTGATAGTAATAACTAGTGTTGTAAGGAATTTAAATTACATTGATTAACTAAATTAAACTGAAGTTTAAAAGTTTTATGGAAGAAAAACTTGTCAAATCAATGTGCTTGCACTTTCAAGATAGAGTGTCATAGGCTGTAACTGTTGAATTTTAAACCAGTTAATTAATGGCTTTTGAATAAATGGTGATAAATTTATATGTTGACTTTTTGGTTGTCCTTTTATTTATTGAACTAGTAATTTTTATTTCTTGTTCAATGTTGTTAAAATATGCATAACTACCTTTTCTTACCCCATACACTTCACTCTAATGATAATTTTACAACCTCATTTCTATTAATATTCTGTTAAGAATTTACTGGTTAGTTACTCTATCCAATCTTCTGTTTTTCAGAATTCTTCTATAACACCACATTTCAAAACCTTCTAGATTTTTTCTTTCTGCAACTCCTATTGTCCACATTTAGCACCCATATAATGCCACACTCCAAGTGAACATTTTTAGCCATGATATCTCAACTTTTATACTTATATTAGCCACAAGTAAATTCCTCTTATTTGTAAAAGTGTTTCTTGCTTGTGCTATCCTAAGCTTTATGTCTACTAAACTTCTACTATCCCTAGTTATGATGCTTCCCAAGTAGCAGAATTCCTCAACATCCTTCAAAATATTCCTTCCAATGTAACAACCTTTGTTATTCCACAGTTTCCCATACTACACTCCATTACCTTGGTTTCCCGTCTATTAATCCTCATGTTGTACTCTTTCCTCTAGGACCACGTTCTTACCATTTATTATGTTTTCCAAGTCTTCTTCTGACTTCCTAATACTACAATATCATTAGCAAACTGTAGGGTTTTATTTCTTCTCCTTGCAGTATGATTCCTTTTCCATAATCCTTTTTAATGTTCATCACCTGTTCTATATAGAAGTTAAACAGCATCCCTGTATTACTACTTTCTTGATTTCTGCTTTATTTTCTTGCCCTTCAATCCTAATTACTGCTGACATCCCACTGTTTAGTTTATGACAGGGTTTCCCAAACTTTTTCTTCAATGGAACACTTCGTAAAACCTGACATTCTAATGGAACACTTGGCTTACTTTTTATGATGGGTGATTCCTAGTAGTAAAAAGTAAAGAGTTTAATTTAGTAATTATTTTTAAATATAGACCCGTAATATACTTTAAATATATAAATAAATATAGTATTTAGTGACTTTGATAATTTTGTGTCCTCGAATTTTGTAGTTGATATCAGTTGCAATATTTGTTAATTGAATTCCTCTAATATCTGGTCAAGACTGTTTCTGTACTCTGACTTCATTGCAGAGTAATAATAAAATCCAGCTTTGCATAAATGAGTTGTAGAAAACAGAAGTATAACAATAATAGCTTGTTTTAAAATATTTGGGTACTCTTCTGACAAACTCGCCCAGAAATCACATTAAGACTGTTCATTGTATTTTTCTTTCACTTTCATGTCACTTGCACTTAAATCTACAGATTTAGCTGTCACAGAAAATTGATTGTGAACCCAGGATTTGTCCTTACTAGTATGCAAAAGAGTTTATTTCAAGTCATGTTCTAATAACATTTTGGAAACATCATCTACTTTTAAATTTAATTCATTCAAACATCCAGGAAACCGATTAAAATGGTTAGATTCAACTCTTGTAATCGAAAATTGTATTTTTTATCAAAGATCCAATTTTATATATTGTATTAAAAATTATAATACTTTTGCTTCGTAATGATGAGTTCATTGCACTTAGTAAAAATATCTGTCAGATATGTGAGTTTAATCAGCCATGAAGGATTTGGTAAAACTTCAACAAAATGTTGTCAGGAAATATTTTGCGCCTTTAAGAAGGCTGTAAAATTATATTTTGGGTTTCTCGAATTTATAGTCAGATTGACTTGTTAAATTTAATTTAATTAAAGAAGTTAATATTTAGATTTACTACAGCAGGAGACTATCAACAGGCTTTAATTGCAGGTCGTGTAGCAGAGTAAAGGTCCAGGCACGTAAATACATAGTTTCCCTTTTTTCTTTCTCTTGTCCGCAGCAGTGGAGCAAGAAACTAGAGTCCACAGGTTCGCCCATCGGAACTCGTAGGTCGTGATGTTCTGCCACGATCCCTGTTAGAGGACACCCTTCCTCGTAGTCGCACCTTTCCGTACCGATATTGGCAAGCGATCGATCATAGACCAACTTCCTGGTTGGTCCTTCCTCTGCCTCAGATCATCGCAGACTCCCTTCTTTTTGTCTCAATTTCTCCTAACATTGCTTCTAGGACTCTCTTTTTGGTATGCCAGGTTATCATGACATGCAATTGCATGTCGGGACATTTGCCGCCATTTCAATGGTTCCTAGAAGGTTCTGCAGGTCGATGCCTTTCCCTGCAGACTCAGGTCATCTCGCTAATCCGCCCGGGGTGAAAAACATCACGATTTTTGTTGAAATGCAGCCCTAAGGAACCTCGCTTGCTTGACCGCTGGAACGAAAATTATGCTCATTACAAGACTAACAACCCATTTCAGATTCAAAAAGTCTTCATAGTGCTTTTCCTCTGGATAGCCATCTCACTTCAGTATGTAATAAAAGTGTTTTGTAATCACTAGCCATGTTATCCCACAAAATTAAATAATCTGGATTGAAGTGGCTACTAAAATTTTCCAGCGCCCTCTAGCTGAGAACCGCTGCACTTAATGGTCGTGACAGACTGCTATTATGTGCTATTGAATTAAATTACACAAACAAAGATGTATAAGGTTGGCTTATTTTTTGGTCATTGCTGCTCATTGCCGAGTTAAATAAAATATTAGCCTATAATTATGGGCTATGGCAATCTCTATTTCACTTGTACGTGATTCTGGTTTACTGAACACTTCCACACTTGTTCATTGTTACTCAGGTTTCCTATTGTAGCGGGAAACAAGGTTTCTTTTTTACACAATGTTGTGTTTCAATTTTCTCCCATTCATTGCCAACGGAGTTTTTGTCTTATGAACTGATTAAATGCTATCATAACATTACAATCCATAGTATAATCACTCCAAATTTTTATGGAATACGTATTCAGGCTCTTCGAAAGACAATGGTTCTGTGGAACAAAGTTTGGGAAACGCGGGGTTATGGATAACTCTTCTTTCGTGATATTTTATTCCTGTTTATTATTTTTATGGTTAACCTTTTGTGTGATCTCAGTTTCTCAAATGTTGCAACAAAAAGTTTTAAAATGCTGTGTGAAACTGACAGATTTCTCATACAGACTAATGGTTTTTATTCAATTTATTTCTTACTTAAAATAATATTTTTGAACTATATTATATATCATTAATAAATTTATTCTTGAATTGTAGACAGAAACCATTACAAATTTGGATTCTCATTTTTTTGTGATACAATTTGATTTATTTCAATGATGTATAATGTAAGAAATAAATTCTATTGTTGACAAATGGTAGCTAAAAATTCTCATTCAATGTGTTGCAGGACGGTTGAGACCGTACCCACAAGGACCTTCTAGAGTTGTACCTCCAAATATAGGTAGACCGGACTATGCTGATCATGCTGAAGGCATTCCATTGTCAGAGCAGGCTGTGAGAAGCAGTGCTCAGATTCGCTGTTTGACTGACGAAGAGGTAGAAGGCATGCGCCTGGCATGTAAAGTAGGTATCTATGAACCTTGCTTAGTTATTATAAATTACATATTTTGAAATGCAGAATTATTAAAAATGTTTTTCAAACATTCATTTGTAAGTGGTTAGAAATTGTATTTATAATTTACAATAAATATTTTAAATTAATATATATGTATAATTTTGCTTATCCTAAGGAACTGTGAATGATTGTTACACTATTAGGTTACTGGAAATACTTTTGATTATGGTGGTAATTTTTATTTCTTTAATATTCTGGGAGTATGTTTGTGCTCTTATAAAATGTTGGAAATATTTCTTACCCAATGAAATTACCGAAAATATTTTTACAGCTGTTATTTCACCAGGAGAAATTTTTACTTGAGATATTGGCAGTATAGTTGAAGTTCCTATCTGATAGTTTCGTAGCAGTTTAATCATGCGTTTACCAAGAATTAAATACTGTACCGAGATAATATAAATAAATACCTGAGCCATGCCTAGTACCCAGCTAGTACTGTATAAAGTGTGAACAATATTTATCTTGAGATTCTGCACTCCTCAGTAGATTGACCAAAAAAGAAATGCACTTGCAACAGAAGTAACATATCTAGATTTCAAAAACGATAGTGAATTCTGTCATTGAGCAGGTGACGCTAGATGATCAAAAAC
Organism: Eucriotettix oculatus; assembly: GCA_034510155.1. Classification (NCBI taxonomy): domain Eukaryota; kingdom Metazoa; phylum Arthropoda; class Insecta; order Orthoptera; family Tetrigidae; genus Eucriotettix; species Eucriotettix oculatus. Next base: position 1,678,725 of record CM067377.1, on the reverse strand, counting down.
AATGCCCTTGAATGTGTATTTAACTTGAACAAGTTTATGAATTTATACCACTGATGTTCCTATCTACAAAGATTATATCAAATCACCATACTTCTATCGCTTCAGAGTCCAATATTATGGCTACAATTTGTATGGTAAAGTTGCCACGAACTAAGGTTTAACCATTTTTGAAGATATCATGAGGTGGTTTAAATCCTCCACAGATAACACATTGTTGTAATCTATTAACCCTTTCCTGTCCTATGTTTCCTGGAAGCAGTCTGTTATTGTCTCTACCTGCCATTCCATTCTGGGCCGCAGTAAATTTTACCTGCTGTTTCTGCAGCTTTTTTTTGCGATAGGATCCAACTTGAGGGAAATAGTAAAATTAAAAATATTTATTTAAAAAAAATAGTTGGGAAAGATTAATTTAAAATTTACTGAAGTTTTTAACATAAAATAATACCTATTATAATTTAATACAGATTGATATATTTCATAACATTTAACTGGTCACCTCTGTTCACTGCACCCATTTTCTTCGAATAATCCACTATTAATCTTGGCTTTTGACTGTCGAGCTGTGGTTTTTTTTTGCTTTTACAATTTCAGTACTGGAGTCATGGCAAGTAATAAGAATCAAAACTACTCTTTTGTCTCTCAAGACCATGACACCATTTTTTGTATAAGCATTAATTTTGTGTTTCTTTATGTTTATTTATTTATAATTTCTTCAGGAATGCCAACTCTTGTTTTTTTTATCGTTCCCATGATATCAAAATTCATTTCAAGCAGTTCAGTAGCTAGATTAATAACCTTTATATGTCTGTAAACACACAGACTACAACACTATTTGTATTGAACAATTCTTGGCGTAGACGAATCACAATTATTGAGGTGAACGGTAAATTTTGTGTCTCAAGATTCAAGTTTGTATCCTGACTGTAATATGGCTCAAAAGATGATATATAACCTGTATCACAATCTGCCAAATAAAATACTCGAATTCCCCACTTAACTGGGGTTATATATTCAAAAAGCCATGTGCCTGTTGAATGATATAGTACTTTCATCAAAAGCATTGTCAGAATTTGGAACAAATAATTCCGAAAGTTTTATTTTTAAATAATTAACTACATTACTACTTTGCTTAATCTATTTTCCATTATATATATTTTATTTTATGGAGGTGGGTTGACATGTAACATCCAATGCATTTGGTGAAATCTAGCTCATGTAAATATATTGGCAAAAAGGAGTATTTAGTTAATCCATTATTTTGAAAAGTAATCCTTCGTTCAGGAATTAGCACCATATTTAATATGGTACCAAGATTCGCTTTTATTTCACTTATTGAAACTGGTTTCCATGCATTCCAAATAGAATTCCGGAGAAGACTTTTAAATTACAATTTCTCTGTTGATCTATTTGTTTAATTTACAATAGACATTATTAGTTCGTCCATAAAAGAAAATTGAAATGCTTCAATTGGCGTTGTTGGAGCACGCTAGTAACTAAAAAACCCATTGATGACGGTGAAAAATGCCGAGGAACTAAATTACTTTTAGTTCCCGTAAGCTTAGACCAACCATAATTTAAAAACATTAAAAAACATTAATTATTAGAAAAAATTCATGTTACAATAAGGAGACACTAACACCAGATCTTGCTGTAAGCAACTGCGGAAATTTTGTAACACTGGGATTGTACTAAGGAGAAATAGCTAATAAGGAAAGGAATGTCCTGCCCCGCCAGGCAGGACAGCAGACTGGAACACGAAAATAGATTTGTCCCACTGCTCGGAATATCGGACCACAATAGGAGATAAGGGTTAACAAACACATTTTCTTGTGCAGTTATCAAGAGGGATTTTGGTAACTGCAAGATGAAGAAAGTTTTACATGACTGCTTTAGTGACAAATACCACATTACACATTATTTTTCTTTTACAACATAGTTTTCTGGCTTTAAAATTTACAAAAAGTCGACATATAAATTTATCACTATTTATTCAAAGCAACGTTTCGTCTCATTTTTGAGACTTTCTCATGCGTAAAATTTAGCATTACATCTGTTTATTCCTTGACTCCCTAAGCCGAAAAGATTATTGAATTTACATTGACTTTAGTGTCGCACATGGACCATCTCCAGTGACGGTTACAGCTGAAATGATCATTTTAGTGTCTATTTTCCTCATTCTTGGAATCTGTTACCATTGTAATTTGTCTGCCGCTTGTGTTGATATGGCAGCCATTACAGCTAACTTTTTGGTTTTTTGCAAATATACTTCCCATGGCCCCCTTCTGCATGTATTGTATTACAATATTGGATTTTAATCTAAGTTAGTGGGAATGCTCAATTGAAGCCCAGTAAAGCATATAGTTAATTTTAGATGAAAGACAAGAATAGAAAAATGTCAATCAGACCAGGGTATTGAACTCAGGTCCTGGGTTCGATACCCTGGTCCGGTTGACATTTTTCCATTATTGTCTTTCTTCTAATATTGGATTTTTAAATTTTACGCAGTTTTTGTTCTAATGTCACTGTTGGTGAAAAAGTTAATACTTTGCATTGTTATTACAACTTGAGACAATTTTGTGTGATAATAGTAAATTGAATTTAAATACCAATACATATACAGAATCATGTATAATCTAAAACAATTTATAATATTTATTGTCACCTTTAATTTTGGCCACTAAAGAGTTAAACAGGGATTGCAGGTTTGGTGTTAACTTGAGGACGACCACTGCTATCAGTCTAAATGCATGTAGGAACCTGGGATAATATGTGACCAAAGAACACTAAAATCAATTAATAATTTTGATATTACTCTGGCCAGTACTTTAATATATTTTAAAAATTTCTCTATCAGTTTTTATTCATGTATGGATACAATTTTAGGTGGTTTGTAAGTAATAAAGTTGTGCATTTTTCAGCTAGGCCGTGAAGTTTTGGATGAAGCTGCTGCTGTAGTATGTGTTGGAGTTACTACAGATGAAATTGATAGAGTGGTACATGAAGCCTGTGTTGAACGAGAATGTTATCCTTCTCCACTCAATTATTACACTTTTCCTCGCTCCTGCTGTACTTCTATCAATGAAGTTATCTGCCATGGTATTCCAGATCTCCGACCTCTGGCTGATGGAGATATTTGCAATAGTATGTATATTTATCCTCAAACTTTCAATTAAATTGAATTTAAACATAGGCAATTGTCCTAAGTGTGTACACATCATGAATATGTATTTTGAACATAATTTTTTGTGATTTTTCTGAAGTTGCTTCAACACAGTTTGGGAATCATAAGGACACAATCTAACACCTTTGGATCCTTGGTCAAAAATCTCAATTATAATAAATTTGAATAAAATATACATTTATATAAACTTCTCAGGCAAAGAAAGGGATGGGAGTCTTTGTCTGGCCAATTTATTATCAAAAAAATAAACTGTACACTCTGCCTAGCCTTCTTCTTTGGCCAGACAGAGACCCCTTCCCGAACAAATTGCCAACTACCGTAGAACAGTTAAACTCTGCAAAACACAATTCCCAATAGCTGCTCATGCCCGGAGCCACAACACTGATAACTTCAACCAGTGCTTCACACTGACCTCCCTCAAAGCCCTACCCCCTGATTCTTCAGGCTGAATTCCATCTATGGAACCTGTCATTTCAATGTGTCTTGCAGTCCAGTTAAAGCCCTGGACTTGATATCCTATAGACAGTAGCCTTCACCTTCCCCGTCTCCTCCTGAACTGCCCACCCATAACAGCATGGACACATGTGTTTCTGTTGCCCTCATTGAGAGACAAAGTTGGTGGCCTGGTGGGGTCTATTGTTTACTAGCAAAAGATATAGCAATGCAGCAATTTTTTACTGCTCAGTCGATGGCTGGCCATACTGAAAATGTTTCCTAAGGTTCTGATGAAGGGGCGGTGCCTTCGTAAATTCAAGAATTTCAAATGCTACATCTGTGAACTTCAGGTAAGTCACCAACTTTCTGCCTTGTTCTTATTAATTGTTTATATATATATATAACAATTAATGGGGAAAAGATAGAAAGAAGATGACTTACCTGAGGTTCATAGATGGTAGACACCTTGTGAGGTTTAGAGAACTTGAATTTTCGGAGGCACTGCCACCTTCATCAGAAAAACATTATGTTGGTAAATTACACTGTGAACTTTGTTTTTATTAACAAGGTCTTTCAAGTTTATGGGTGGATTTAGTGATTAGTCGAGTATTGCAGATTCTGAATATTTGTTATTTATTGTGTAAAGATTAGTGAAATGGCATAGTAACATGATGTGTTAAAGCTTTGGTAGGATTTGTGTTGAAGAATAGCCAAAGGTTGGAAAAAGAAAAAAATATTTTGAAAACATTTCATCCCCAACTTTTAAGACCTTGTCTGTTCACTCTACAAAAAATTATTATATATACATAGTTGAATATAAATAAACTCAGTATGTTGTAGGTACTTTTTGGAGAATGAACTGAGGAGGTCCCGAAAGTTGGGGGACGAAATATTTTCAGATTTAATTACTCTATTTCTGGCATTTGTCCATTCTGTGTGTTGTATATTAAGCCTTTATGTTAACTTACTTGAATTTAGGGTGGAGAGAGGGAGTTGTATGTATGGCATACCTGATGATAATTGGTGTCCTGTTTCACTAAAATTTCTTGAATGTGCTTTAAGGAAACATTACTTTGAGTTCAAGAAATTTTATTCCAGGGTTTATTAAACAATTATGCCGAATATCTTTCTCTCTTTCATATTCTTCATTTGTACATTTTTAATAACTCCTGGTGGTAAAATACTGGATTTCAACTTTAATTTGATTTAATGTGCTGCATTGAGTATTTGTGATAAATCTGTTAAACTGAAAAAGTTTTGAGTGTGAGGAACAGCACAATGTTAACTTGTATGTGTGAGTTTTAATAACATTGATAGGTATTCTTGTAATTTTCTGGTTAAATATAAATTACTAATGCAAATGTGTAGTAATTGAAAAACAGATTTATATTAAGACAAGCATAAACATCATTTAAGTGGGTGAGTTTTATTTTTTGAATGTATTAGTAACAAATTTGCTATCATGTCCTGAATAGAAGATGCCTTTTCATAGTCATTTATTCAATTTTTCTTTCTGCCTGCAGAGAAGAGTATTTATCTCTCTAATAAAATTGCCTGTATGTGTTGTTTGTTGGGGGTTTTGTGTGTGTGCGTGTTTTTTTGCAAGGGCAGGTGAAAATTGTCTAAAGACACTATCACAGGGACAGCACTGGATAGTAGTGTGTGATTCTACCCACTAAAAACACCTCCCTTTCCAACAATGACTATGTGAATCTTCCTGTGGGACTGTCGTTAGACATTACATCACAGGAAGCAGTCGTAGCATCAAGCTCTCTGTCTCGTTTAAACATAGTTATTTCTCTCTTTTTCAAAATTTCGTAATCTTTGAATTACTGTAGAGGCATATGTGCTTACTTTATTCCAGGTATTAGGTGAAAGCAGCATATTGGGTACCAAATTATCTGGTGTTATTGAAGTATCTATATTGCTTTTTAATGCTCATCTCTCATATGAACATCTCAAGCACCTGAAAAACAAGTGTTCTTATGTCTGATTAAGTCAACATTCAGGGAATGCAGGTAGAAGTATGCCCTGAAGCAAATGTGATCGGTCAAGAGTTGAATGAGATGATAATTCACTTCTGTGTTTCCGATCAATCTAGTCTTTAATTGATCTTATTAACCTATGATCTTATTATTAACCTTATTGGACTAATCCCAACACCATTGCCGTTCTTCATATGTACCCCTGTTTGTTTGTAGTCTTTGGCACTCATCGGCCAGAATGTGTACCGGAGGCATTCCTGTTACCACACAGACTGCATTGTCCGATAATATGTAGGCACTGGTAACACACAGTGCACAGAGCCTGTGAATGAAACCTACCTAACTCATGTTTGATTTTACAATTTGCATTTATGAATGTACATTTTAAAATTCATAAAATTCCTTAATTTTTATAGTATAATTACATTTTCAATTATTGAGCCAGGTGGTTTTTAATTAGTTGCACAATTGAAAGTAGAATCAACTATTCATGCAGTATACTAGGAATATTTGTGTCATTTTGTGGAAAACCACAAATATATTAATTATTTGTGTAATTTTCATGTGCAGTTGATGTAACAGTATATCATCGAGGATACCATGGTGACCTTAATGAGACTTTCCTTGTGGGTAATGTGAGCCCTGAAGCTAAGAAGCTAGTCAAAGTGACTTCAGAATGTCTTACCAGAGCTATTAACATTGGTAAGTATAGACATACAAGTATACTCATATACATTTACTGTCATAAGACAATTTTGTCAATTCCTTTTGTAGGATGTATTTTAGAATATTAACATTTGACTAATGCTATTGATTCTTGAAGTTGTGTATTATTGCTTTGCTGTGAATTACATCGTGCTGCAGCGCTCTGTATTGTGAATGAATAATTGTATAAATTGTGTATACATAAAACTGAATGTACAAGTGTATTTGAGGACATCACATTCACATAAAAAAACTCTATAGAAATTTTTTTTCAAACAGGAGATGTAAGTAAACTGTTCAGCTTCCTACAGTAAGACTATGCCATGTTCAGAGAAATCTCAAAATGTTATATATATTTTGTAGCGGATTCCGCGTTCCTCCGTAATCGAGGATTTAAAATTCTTTCTGGGCGCCAGGTATTTTTCATAAAAAAACACCAAAAATGGATTTTAGTAGCTTTAATCCCTTTCAGAGCATGAGAAGAAATTATAACTGCAGGGCGTGGTCATTCCTCGCCGTCACAACCTACTTCTCTGAACACTCCCTGACGACTCCCAAGTCTCGCCAGACACCATTGTTGGCCCAAGTTGCATCAGTTCCTCAACAATTGCGACTCGCAAGCTGGCCTGCATTGTTGTGTGTAACTTTTCATGTTACATTTTCCCCGCCCCCAATGAATTAAAAAAATTGTACAATTTTTTAATGACACTCACTGAACCACAGTCTTAAACAATTTGACTGACCAACGCCCTTAATCAAAATTACATAATATTTACAAAAATTCACTTATAACTAATTACAATTTTCTTTGACATATTCACTTCTTCAAGTAAAAATACAATTCCCGATCATTAAAATTAAATCATAAACAAACTCTTAACTCTACTTACAATAATAAACTTCAAACATAACCAAGTTATTTACAATCTTTATAATCAGCTGTTCGCTGTCAATATTCACACCTGTTGCTTATCAACTAATTACATTTTACATCCCATGCCCTATATGTTTACAATTATTCATAAACTGGTTCGTAGATACATTAATTAAATCAATTAACCCTAAACTCAAACACTCTTTGTAATTCTAACTTAGTGATTGATTTCCTGTCCTCTTTTTTTTGCATATGACCCCTTGCCACAGCAATCCGTTCCATATTTAACCTCTTCATCTTCCTTTGCATCCCAATTTTGCCTGCTTAAGTAATCGGCCACCACATTCTCCTTTCCCTTGACATAGCGGATTTTAATGTCATATTCAGCCAACAAGACAGCCCATCTAGTTAATCGAGCATTTGTATTCTCGCTGTCCTTCAGGAAGGTAAGTGCCTTATGATCCGTGTATAGTAACACCTCCCGTCCCAGAATATCATTCCTGAACTTAGATGTAGCATACATGACTGCTAACAATTCTAATTCAGTCGCCGTATATGATTTCTCATATTTCTTCAGGCATCTGCTTTTCATCGCAATTATACGTTCTTACCCTTCATTTTCCTGACTCAACACGGCAGCAATAGACGTTTTACTGGTGTCGGTTCTCACTATGAAAGGTTTGTTCCCTATAGGTTGACCCAGCACAACACTATTCATGAAAGCCGCTTTGATTTTTTCAAACGCTTCTTCCTGTTCCCTTTCCCATTTCCACTTCTCGTTCTTGAACAACTTGTACAATGGGGCGAATTTACCTGCATAATCGTGTAGAAATCCTTGGTAGAATGCACAACATCCAATGAAACTTTGTAACATTTTCTTATTGGTTGGTGCACTCAATCTCTGTATAGCCTCAATCTTTTTTGCCATGGGCCTTACTCCTTCACTGGACACCGAATGACCCACAAAATCAATTTCCGATTTGCACCAATGAGTCTTTTCCAAATTAATAGTCAGCCCTGCCTTCTTCATCTTTCCTAATATATATCTAAGGTTGCCGAAATGTTCTTCCAAATTCACATCGGCCAGTACTAAATCATCAATATACACCTGCAGGTTGTCCTGCTCATCCCCCAAAATTTGCCACAGCCGCTTGTTAAATATTTGTGAACTGGTTTTTAGTCCAAACAGTAACCTCTTAAAAGCATATTGCTGTGTTCCCACAGTAAAGGCGGTGAGCTTCCTTGATTCCCGGTCCAACGCTATCTGGTAATATCCTTTACTCAAATCCATAGACGTTAACCACTTCTTCCCATGAAATTGCTTAACCAGTCTTTCAATTTTTTCCGGATACCCATGTGTGTTCACAATCACTTCATTCAATTCCCTAGCATCTAAACATAAACGCAGTTGACCATCTTTTTAGGTACAATCACGATATTGTTATTGTATGGACTATCACACTGTTCAATGATATCCATTTCCATTATTTTCTTAATTACCTGGTTCACTTCCACTTTATGACATTCTGGAATGTTAAATTTTCTCGTTACAAAGGGTTTATGTTCTACTGTTTCTATATGATACTCATAGCCTTTCATCAATCCTGATTGGTTACTGAACACTTCCTGATGATCTAGCAAAATTTCAATTAATTTCTCTCTCCCCCTCTCATTCAGTCCTGGCACTTTCTGAATTACATCATGAAATCAATCCTTCCGCATCAGATCTTCCTTTATTGTTACAGCAACCACACTCTCCTTTTTTAACAAATAATCTCTTTGCTGTTTTGGTCCATCCTTAGCCCCCAATGGTAGTTTTATTTCTATTTCCTTGGCTATCTCATTTGGTAAACCCATATGACACTCTTTTTTACTAAAATCCAAAACTACTTTATGCTTGACAATCCAATCTAAGCCCAATACAAAAGGTACAAACAAAGACTTAACTACTATACATCTAATAAGCATCTCCTGACCTTGGATTCTAACCTTTAAAAGAATCTGTTTACTGCTTTTCTCAAATTTCTTCCAATGGCTCCATACACTCTCATCCCAGTTATTGGCAAGCTTTCTAGAATTGCTTTCCTTTCCATCAGCTCAAGATATAATTGTTCACTGATAAACGTAGATGTAGCTCCAGTGTCAATAATGGCTCTTCTTTTCCCATCTCCCTCAATGTCAATATCAACAGATAACAATTCAAGGTCAGATGATTTCTCTTCCCCTTCATCCTCAATTTCTTCTAATAACTCTTTCCCATTCACCAAAATTGGTATTATTCGATTTTTTTTGTAGTCCCTATTCTTTTCTTCCTCAAGAAGGTTTTAGTTTTCCTTCGGTCTAGGATTGTCTTTTCTAGCCTGCTGAGGTCTATAATTTCCCCTTTCTTCTCCATGCTGGTTATTACATCTCCATGTAATCCGATTATTATCCCTATCCTCATTACTCACATTTTCTCTGGGATTTCTATATCTATTCATTTCGTCCGTCCCCCTATCACAAGTCTTTCCCACATGTGACCTCCTCCTCTCTTCCTGTTCTACATCATCCAGGAATTTGAGTAATTTCAGCATATCTATTACAGATTTCTGCCCCTCACCAATGGCTTTAATTATTTCCACCTCAAAATGGAACTTGATTCTGTTTACAAGTTCTTCATCACCCAACGGGGTATCCAAGTAATTGTTCTTATTTATCATAGCCAGGAAATATTCCTCTCTCGTACCATCCTTACTGCCTCTGTATTTCCCATTATGCAAGGTTTCTACACCCTCTGTTTGTTCTGATCCCAAAATCTTTCCAAAAATTTTCTCTTAAGCACCTCAAATCTCTGCTCCTCCCCTACCACTACATCTAACCAATTAACAATTTTCTCTCCGAAGCACTGTCTCATCACTCTCGCTTTGTTATGTTCTGGGATATTAACAATTACAAAGTACTCCTGTAATTCATTTATAAACTTCTTAGGATTTTGTCTTTCTCCATTATCAAAACGGGGCATTTGCAGTTCGATTCCTCCCTTTGGGGTCACATTCATGTTACTTACTGAAATTGCCTTCCACTGGTCATACAAGTTTTCTAACGATTTCTCTAAAATTACTATCCTGTTCCTTTCTATGTTACCGCACTTCGTATCTACACACCGCTCTACTTCTACCCTATCTATTTCTAATTTACATATCCGGTCAGATAAATTTTCTACCTTCTGAACTCTCTTATTTACCACCTTCACCTTCTCCTCCACATTTTCCTATACACACCTTTCAGAAGATTTTATCTCATCAAATATTATATTTGTAACTTGTTTTTTCCTCTTATCTTTCTTCTTGTTTCACATGCCTCTCATTACATTCTCCACTTAACCTACTCTCCAATTCCTCACACTTCTGATCTTGCAACTCAGCCATTCTGTCTAAATCAGCCCTCAACTCAACCTGTATTTTCTTAACGCTATTATTGAAATCTTCCATCTGCTCATCAAATATCTTATAAATTACCAGGTACAATTTCCTGAGAATAGAGTCCTCTGCCTTCTCATCTACTCTTTCACACGTAATAATCCTCCAAACTTCCCCCTTCCCTTTTATAAACATGTTACAATATATATATATATAAGACTGAAAAAATTCGATGTGGCCAGGACTCGAACCTGGGTGCACGAAACAACAGTGCATCACCCTAGACCGGGCGTGCGTCTATCACCCCACATCGAGTACGACCAACGAATTTAGTCTATATCTTAGTTTTTAGTTAGGATGATAAGAAGAGGGATGGAAGAATTAGGAGCAACCGTTAGGATATTAAATATATATATATATGGGATAAGTGACGAAGTCACGCATTTGATAATTGGATAGAAAGAAAGATAGAAATATTTGGGAGAAAGGCAGGAAATTCGCTCTTTAAATCCTATGTACGGCATGGAATCATGCACAAGGAAATACATATGTCAAGCGTAGAAGAGAATGGAAGAAGGAAGAAAGACTGAAAAAATTCGATGTGGCCAGGACTCGAACCTGGGTGCACGAAACAACAGTGCATCACCCCTAGAGCCGGGGCGTGCGTCTATCCACTCCGCCACCACATCGAGTACGACCAACCGAGCATTTTCAGTCTATATATCTTAGGTTTTCAAGTTAGGATGGATAGAGAAGAGGGATGGAAGAATTAGGAGCATCCGTTAGGATAAATTAAATATATATATATATATATATATATGGGATAAGTGACGAAGTCACGCATTTGATAATTGGATAGAAAGAAAGATAGAAATATTTGGGAGAAAGGCAGGAAATTCGCTCATTAAATCATATGTACGGCATGGAATCATATATATATATAAATCTCACAATGTGCCTATGAACCTCAGGTGTTGCCTACTTTATCTCTTTTCTTTCCTTATATATATATATATATATATATATATATATATTATATATATATATATACATATATACATATGTCTTTCTTTGAGCGTAATTCTGTGCCAAACATATGATTCAAAGTGTATACTTTGAATCATATGTTTGGCACAGAATTATGCTCAAAGAAAGACATATGTCGAGCATAGAGAAGAAAGAAAGATTGAAAATATTCGGTGCTGCCAGGATCATGACAGAGCCTCCACTGTAGTCGTAGAACACCTTGACCATTAGGCTGCATCGCCGGTGTGTCGAAGATAGTCAGTCTTGTAGGTTACATACGAAGTATTTAGGTGGGATGGGTAGAAGAGATATTATTAGGAGCATCCATTATAGGATAAACATGTAACGTGACACATTGGATATTTGGATAGTAAATGAGGGAGAAAGATAGGAAATTCACTTGGAATCATATGTTTGGCACAGAATTATGCTTAGTGTTTACTATTCTATACAGTGCAAGCTCCCCTTTCTGTCTCAATGAGGGTCTAGGAAGAGGCAAGGACTTGATGGGGACTGGGGACATGTATTCAAACACCCCCATATTGACACACACTCATTCAAACACATCAATTCTCAAAGGTGGCAATATTTAAATACTAACACACACACATATCCTGTATATACATATCAAGGTTTTATTTATCTCATATACAAATTTCAATGAGCTAGTGCTGTTACCTCCAGATTCTTCAGAAGCTGAACTCCATCTATGGAAACTTTCATTTCAGCATGTCCTACAGTCCAGACAAAACCTTGGACTCAATAATATCCTTGCCTCTATCCCCCCCTTTCCAACACCTGTAACAGCACGAGCTCATTGGAATGTTCATGAGGGTGATCTTGAAACAGGAGGCAACTCTCCTTTTAATAACATAGGAAGGCAATTGAAAAAGGGGGAGATGTTGAAGGTAGAGCAAGGTAGCCAGGTGTTGAGAAGTCAGCCCCCCCCCTCCAGCTAAATTTTAAGAATAATATTTGGTGTTCCACCTAAAAAAGACGCAGGGAAACCCCTATAAAACCTGCATCAGGCTTTTGGGTACTATTCTCACGCCCTTCCAATGGGTATGTTGGAATATCAAATGTTATATGTCAGTTTGGCTTTGTTAAAGTTTAGCCATGTAATGGGACATTTTCTAGTGTATTCTACACTGTCAGCTTGCGCCTTTGATTGGTATTTGAGGGGTGTCATTGTCACAGAGAATCCTTTGATTTAAGTGGAGGAGCAGTGTACATGTTTTTATGGAATTAGTCCCAACTGGTAGTTCTGAGTATTTAGTTTATGATCCTTGCTTGATCAAATGCATAATCAGTTGGAAACCAATAATACAAGTAGCATAAAAATTAAGCATAAATAATAATAATAATAAAGATAATGTAAATAAGAACAAATATGACAGTTAAGAAATGACTAGACTAGACTAAGAATTAATTGAAGAATACATTGTTAAACAAAAACATGATAATTGTGAATGTGTGAAATTAAGCTCGAAATTAAATACACAATTCATACAAAATTATGGTGCCAGAGTCTGTGTTTCGTAAAATCTTTTCCACCTAATTCTGGCCCCAAGGAACCTGGCTCTCAAAAGCACCACCAGCCATCGCTTCTAACACAACCTGAACATGTGAAGCACAAAATATAGTTATGCAAACACAACCTGAACATGTGAAGCACAAAACATAGTTATACAAATGCAACCAGACACTGGACAACTGTCAACAATAAATGGGCCTGGTGTGAGTGAGAACTAAATCTCTTATTTCTTAAAAAGGGATAAGACTGTTGCAAAAATAAGTTATTTAAAATAGGAAATTTCTTTATACCCAGATCCCTTAAAAATGGGAGGAAATTACATCACATTTAGATGTTATATTATTTATTTTACAGATAACTATATTTCACTGTATCTATACCAATAAAGTAGGTCTGTCTGTATGTTTGTCTCGAATAGGCTCCGAAACGGCTTAATGGATGTAAATAAAAATTTTAGTGGTTAAAAATAGGAAATTTAACTTAAAAATATTCGTCTATATTTCATTTCGATAATAGTATTAATATATATATATATATTAATTCTATGGGCATGTTTCTTGGCAAACGTGCGTTTGAATCACCAAATGTTGATGCGGATTGCCTATAGTCTTGATCTGTTTATGCTCTGAATCGGATCAACGGATTTCAATGAAAATTTCAGGGATTAGAACAGGAATTTTCCGTGTACGTTTCATTTTGATATATTCCAGAGTTCACAAGATATTAATGTAAATATTTATAAATCCATTGCATTACCGCGCGAAAGACGGCCTGAAAGCCAACTGGGAGTTAAAAGTCCTATTAGTCATTCCTATGCCATTCATCTCTCTTACTGTGTCGTTATAAGCGAAATTTGGGGAACACGAGAGAGTATTATTACTCCATATATTGTTTCAGTAGGATTCGTGCCGTAATTAACTTATTGTTGGTAGAGAGCTAACTCCCTGAGAAATAATAAACTTATTGGAATCGTCGATACGATGTATACATAAATTGGTTTTATTTGTCGGGTCAAGTAAATTTTAATATTTCGTAATTGCTCGTTTTTATTGGTTCTGTTGAAAACTAACGGCAAGTTACAAGGTTGCCCTGAAGCGATCGTAAATAAATGGCACCGTACATTTTATTTATTCAATGAATCAATTTTATCAAAATTCTGTACCTGTTGTTTCGTTTTTAGGACAAAATAAAAAGAGCTATTTCCTCGTGAACGAAGTCGCGGACATAGCTAGTTTTACATTCTACTTGCACGTGGCTCTGAAACTACACTCCACTTTAAGCTCGTAACACTCTGAAGATGTCCCGACTCCAAATAACGTAATTTAAATGTCTAGTCCAAGGATTGTCCATTACACCACTCCTGTCCCAGTAATAAAGTTACGACCACAATTAAAGACTGAAGTAACCCATTTTAACTTCATCAGCAAAGCGGGTCGCCATCCTTAATTTTCGTCCACACTGCTTTGCCGAGATGTAGCTAGCTGTTTGTAGGAGCAGTTTCTTCCTCCTGGCGTTCACTTTACTGCTGATCGGCTGCTCCAGTTTGTCATCTGACAGACCGTATGCTGGCTTCAATTTCTCCGTGCTTTAATCAAAAATGGTACCTCGCACGGTGGTTCCAGACCTTGTTTTATCCGATCAATTCGGACACAAACATGTGCCGAATTTAGGAAGCCCTTATGGATGTAGATTTTGCTCGTAGTGTTGTGCCGAGTAAACTGCTGCAATGTGTTTTATAAGGTCCGCGACGTCAGCCTAGGTTAACTGCGGTTTTCCAATCTCCGAAGAATTCTCCAGGGAGCCTTATAGTTTTACCGTACACAATCTGCTCAACGGAATAAATTGTGTCCTCCCGGAGTGCAGCAAAACTTCAGTCCGCTTAATATAGTTATGAGCTTTAATGGCTGCCTTTAAAATCCTATGCAACTGCCCAAGTTTCCCATTAGATTGTGGGTGATATGTTGTGGTAATTAGAATTGAAGACCAAGAAAAGTAAGACAAGGATGCAGCCTGTTGCCCATGCTGTTTTACTTATGTATAGAACAGGCGACGAAAAAAGTTAAAATGGAATATGGAAAAGGAATCATACTGTAAGGACAAGAAATAAAAACCTTACGCTTTGCCGACGATATTGCAGTATTAGGGAAGTCATAAGAAAAGAAGACTTGGAAAATATAATAAATGGCTTGAACGTGGTCCTGGAGAAAGAGTTTAATTGAGGATTAATAGAGGGAAAACCAAGGTAATGGAGTGTAGTATGGGAAACAGTGGAATAACAAAGGCTGTTAGATTGCGAAGGGAGATTTTGAAGGAAGTTAAGGAATTCTGCTACTTGGGAAGCGTAATAACTGGGGATGGTAGAAGTATAGTAGACATAAAGAGTAGGATAGCACAGGCAAGGAAGGCTTTCCCGAAAAAGAGGAATTTACTTACGGATAATAAAAGTGTGAATATTAGGAAATCGTTGCTAAAAATGTTGGTATGGAGGTATGTGTGCGAAACGTGGTCGATAGAAGTTGGGGAAAGGAAAGAAAGAAGCCTTTGAAATGTGGTTCTATAGGCGAATGCTGAAAATCATATGGGTGGATAGAATAACAAACGAGGAATTTCACAACAGAATAGGAGAAAAGCGAACAATATGGAGGACGTTGACTAAGAGAAGGGATAGGTTAATAAGCCACGGTTTAAGACACGAGGGTCTTGTAAATTAGCATTAATTGCGCCGGGGCTCCGAATCTTGCGATCCATTGCTGGAAGAATATTCTGCCACCTATTTCTGTAGTGATGTTATTGAAAGGTACCACGTCCATCCAATTTCCATCTGACTGAGGGAGGGAGTGGTCCAACTACGTGAATATATACAATATGGGATCCCTCATCATTTCTATTTGGTGTGCCAAATACTTTACCTTTTTGACAATTTAAACAAGTCTGTGCCCATTTTTTAATCATTCCTCATTTTAGGCCGTAAGTATCGTGTTGTAATGTTTTATTGTTGACTTAAATGCAGAGTGGGACAAATAGACAATCTGAATTTTGTTGGAACTGATCGAATGTTGGCAGTTGATGTTTCACACCATAGAAACCTTCCGGGTGACAACGGATACTTCTTTATTGTGAGGTCGGAATCTTCTGTGCTTAAAATTGGTTGTACCTTTTCATGTGTTGACTGTGCGCCTGCTATATTCTCATTCAACGACTGAGACTTCAATTCTAGGCAATGAATCGGCCACGATGTTCTCTTCGCCCTTAACATGTATGATTTTGGTGGTGAACTGGGAGATGTCGCAATTGTATGGAGGAGGCCTTACCATTTTTCTGTTTGAATCTATTGATTAATGGTTTATGATGTTAGAATGGTGAAGTCTCGTCCCTCTAACAAGTATTTGAATTGCTTGGTGGAAAGATGTATATCCCCAATAGTTCTGTCATGGCACTAATATTTTTCTGCCTATGAAAACTTTTTTGAAATTTTTTTTTGTCATTTTCCCATTGTTCAGTCTCTAACTGCTGGATTGCTAAAACTCAAGGGCAAATTTGAGTTAGGGAATACCAAGACTGCTGGATTAGACAAATCTGTTTTGCACTTTTAAAACTTTTTTATCGGTACTGGTGTCCAATTTATTTTTGTTTTGACCTTTTTTGCGCTTCGCAGATAATAGTGAATAACTTGCGAGAAAAATACGAAAACCCTAACTTTTAAACTAATAGTCCAATTCCAAATTTTTTTAAAGTGGTTTAGCGTGGTCTCCAAATACGTATTTCGGGTAAATTTGCAAATTTTTCCAACAAATTGCGAGAAAAAAAGCGAAAAACCTTGCTTTTAAACTAACTGCATCCTTATGGTATTGTCTGTAAAAATTTAGCATTCTAAGAAATCAGAAGCTGTTTCCGACTATTCGTACCCTTAAATGGCATTCACCTTGTCATACAAAGGTTTGGACCCTACCTGACTTACGTGGTACCCAGCCACACTTAATACAGATTTAGAAAGGTTTAATCGAAGGACAATGATTGCAGTTTTTCTAGTACCACATGAAGATGCTTTCGTTGCTCTTCGTATGGGGGAGATGTCATTTAAATACTGGAATGTAAAATTTAATCTTAATGAACTTGATTAATAAAGCGCTGTAATGTTGATGGGGCATTCCTAAGTCCAAAAATTATTACGTTAAATTTGTAAAAGCCAAACGGAGTTATCGATGTTCTTTGTTTGATCTCCTCAGCTATTTGATAAGGTGCTTTAAATAAGTTCACCTTGGAAAACACTTTTGTACCTTTCAAGATATAATGAAAGTCTTGTAATCTGGGAATAGGGTATCTATCAGGAACAGTGTGACCATTCAATAGCTAACCCTGTTGTTGGACGACAGACAGGTCAAGGTCTGTCCAGGTCCGTGGCCTGTCAAAAAAAATCCGCTAATCTGCTATATTCTTCACAAGCTCGGAGGGATCTGTTCTTTTTACTGATCATGCGAAGGGGACTGGCCCAGGGGGATTTGGATGGCCGTATTATGTTATGGAGCATGTATTGGTATTCCTGCTTTGCCAATTCGCATTTGTTTGGATCTAACTGTCGGGCACTGCAGAAAACTGGCTGTCCTCGTGTATCTAGGTAATGTTTTATATCATGTTGTCCAGTGACCGGAATCAACGATGGTGTCTTGATAATGGGAAATTTTGACAAGATGTCATTAAAACTACATGACGTCACTTGATTTATAATGTCTACAGTTCTTATAGCTGAAATCTCACCATAAACAGTTTTGTCAGTTCGTCAATTATTTTGTTTGTTTATATGAATTAAGATATGTTTATTTAAAAAATCGCCCACATGATCCCTCTATATCAACTTTCGCAACAATGAATGGTCGTTCGAGTCGTCTTCTTAATCCGAGGTCCAGTGTCAGCATTTTATATGCGAAAGTAGGTTTCTCGGTATTATTTGCGGCATACAATTTGTGTGTGTTTTGTGCAAGTGATGATTGACGCATCCGCCCCGCTACCTACCAGAAATGACCAACTCTACTGTTGATTGGAGTTTCCCGTATTCCACTGGCAAGACTGTTTATATTTTTCTGGCCTGTATTTACTACCAAATCTAAAATGAAAGTAGCAGAGTTTGTCATTCGAATCGTATGTATTCTTCTACGTCCACTAAAGCTCCTACCACGGTTTCTGCTTCTATTAGTTTCTCCGATTCGGAAATCCTCTGAATTACGTCAGATGTCGCGTAAATTTCGGGACGTGTATTCATTTCTGTCTGGCATTGCAGCTAATTTGTCACGATTTTCTCAATTATTGTAAGTATATTTTTAACATAATCCGGCATATTTTCTATCCACAATGTGAACAGCACGTTCTCAGTTACCTCTTCGCCCGCCAAAGTTTTCATTCCACGGAGGAGTTAGCTGGGTTTATCGTCTCCTAGCTCGAATGTTGTAACAAAGTTTTGTTCTTTTATCCTAACTTTCCCGAAATGTATTAAAAGACTTTTCTTAGCGACCGTGTATGTATATGTTCTTTGGGATTTAATAATATGCTTTCTACGTACTTTGCTTCCAATTGAGAAATCAAATAGTTGAACTTATACTTGGTAAAACCAGATTTCAGGTGGTATTTTTACACTCCCCACATCGGCGTATTTCCAAAACTCGTAGTCTTGCTTCCGACTGCACTCCGTGGGTTCTGCCTGTTGCTCATTTTAATCCAAGTAAATCGGTTATAATATGGCACAAAACATACTAATTCACGTCACAGATCACCAATGTTCTATATTATTTATTTTACAAATAACTATATTTCAGTTTTTTACAATAACTTTTACATTCTACTTTCACATGGTTCTGAAACAACACTCCGCTCTAATATGCCCTGACTCCAAAGAACGTAATTTAGATGTCTTCAGTCCGAACATGTCTACTACATCATACATACGGCATTTTTCCGGTACAAAAAAAAATCCTTAATAATGGGAACCTTAAGATGGGGTGTTGTTATAATAGAGGACGTAACTTCTACCCAAATAGATAAATAAACATCATAGAGAGGCTATGGGAACGTTACAGCGCTCTGTGTGGCAGCAGCTAATAACACTGACCGCCATTCTTGGTAGTCGAGAACACTGACTAATTGAATTATTTTACATATACAATAAATTATGCCCAATGTGTGTTCAGCGTACAATTGTACTAAACAACTAGAATATCGCATTTTAAGTAAATATCGGCAATTTGGATTTATAACATCACTTGTTTGTAACTGCCGTAATTACCAAATTTCAACACTCCATGGTTCTCTAGAACAGCTGTTCTCTATACTGTGATGAACCTAGTCCAAATTTATTCAGATTCCATATGAAAAACATTGAGAACATGCTTATGAACTATTAGTGTTATCTTTCCTATATATATAGTGCAACTTTTTCGGTTCTTTCAATCGGTAGAGCACTTCTGATTTCGAGGTTGCTAAGGAAGGAGCTTCGATCTTAGGAAAGGCAATATAAGCAATACAATAATCATCAATTGTACAATATTTACTAAGTATAATTCAAACACAAACATTACAAGTATATGAATATACAATTTACGAAGGATTATACGATTAAAGAATTCCAAATGACGAACAATACATAAATAAAACTTCTTTGTCCATTAATTATAACAAATTCATCAAATTCTCGGAGGATTAAATACATATGCGGATAGGGTCTCCACCCTGGGTCCGCTTTCTCATCCGTTGCATGTAAGACAAAAGCTTCGTTAATCTGAAAACACTGGTTTGAGTTTAATTCACAGAAAGGTTATCAATAATCTATCATAAATTCTTCGTTTTGCCACTTTGTTTAAACACGTATTTACAACGACAATACATTTACATTTGTTATAGTCTGCAAATAGTTCATTAAACGTGCTTAAAATGGGCACGCAAATACTATATACAAAATATTGTTTTTTCATGAGTCTTTACTCTGAAATCAAATTGTAAATCGTTGCTCTAATTGAACTAAATTGAATTCTAACACACATCTGAAATGGCACAGTATTATAGTGTATAAGTAATGATACAATAGCATAGACACGACTTCACCTTGTTTATGCACGTGTGTCCGAAGTCAGCGAGACGGCAGCTCTGGTCTGCGATGTCAGAAGCGCAGTGGCAGGAGATCGTGATGTTAACCGTAATTTCCCCGGTGGATCCGCTGGCTAGGTCAGAATCATGGGATGGCCCTGCAGACGTCGCTGCAAGCAGAAATCAGCTGTCGGTCCGCACTCCACACCCAGACACAGATTAGGGCTCGCCTCATTGTCATGTCGAAGAATTCGGGTCAAAATGTCGATGTTTCAACGTACATGCGCTGACCACTAATACAATTGCCGAGAAATTTTCTAAGTCCCAATTTCATCCGCAACACCACGATGTACGTCTGTCTGTTCTCCTCAAGTCAAAGGAATGAAGTCTACGATTTTTGTTTTTCTAATGAGCTCTGTAAAAGGATCAAGGGTAGGGGTAGATGTTTTCAAATGTACTACAGTGCTGTGATCTATATTAGCGTAAAGAAACTATTCTTATTTTGAATAGTAGAAAACGTGTGTGGAGAATTGTAGATGGCTGTCGTCTGTACCTGAATTTATTTATGTTTTTGAATTGTGTAATTCTGTTATGAATTAGTTTATTAATTCTAAGCTTTTAGATAGTTTGGTACCGCTGTTGAAACACAGCTGGACCTTAATCGATATTACGCAAAAATTACGTCCGATATACAAGGTCTGCATCCTGCTCATCCCATTGTTTCGACAATGGATATTGTACAAAAATCTGATTGCAATGTAATGCAGGGAAGTTAAAAACAGTGAAATATGTCAAAAGACAACGTGAGAAATTATCTAAATTGAGGTGTAAACAAAGTTTAAAGATTGTTTCATCCAAAAGGCACACGAGTTTTTTAATTTTCAATTTATACGTAATAATTAGGGACTAATTAAGAATTCTCTTTAAAATGCTAAAATTTTTATATTATAAAATCGTATTCTTAGATTCTAATTTAATTGATAATGTGATTTAATTGAACTGACTGGAAGGTTAATGGAACATAATTATTAGGGATATGGAAATAAATAAAGAAATACAGAATTATTTCCAAATGTGGAACGAGCGGTTACAATATATTGTGTGATGGATTTAGTTTTGCTATTTTATTAATAATACGTTAAATTGTATTTTATAATGAAGAATTTCAAAATAATTTCAGTCCGTCGCGTTTTTCGACGTGCCATCTCTGAGGAGACAGCGTGTCCAGGCTCGAGATCCGTTCTCCACCTCACCTCTCTTTCTCATAGTTGGCACGCTCCCTTGACCATGGCTCTTTTTGTCCGACTAGGACGATTAAAAAAAGGGGGCAGCATCCCCCTCAAGACTCGCTGTCTTAGCTTCGTGATAAAATAATTTTATATTTGTGATAATGCATATATTCTCTTTGTGACGTGCATTATCTTCGATGTTATTTGAGTTGGTTGTAGTTTGGAGGGAGTTCTAGAAGGAGGGGATTGTGATTAGGATGGTGGAGTCGCCTTTTCTGGAGGAACTGGGATGATCGGCTCTACAGGTTTTGTAGTTGGGGAAGTTGTAGGGTTGCATGAGATGAGGTCTATGATGTTCTTTTGTAGGAATACGTTAATTCGTGGCATTTATTGCGGGCGTTCAGTGCATATGGAGACATAGAGGGGGATTGTGTGTCATTATTGCGAGTCTATAAGTTTAGGGATTTTTGTAGTTAAAAAGTGTATTAATGGCGTGATTATGGAGATCAGATTGTCTAGTTTGCAGCACAAGAAGTTGGGGAAATTATTTTCGTTTGACGAATCAGTATAGGGCAGTGGTGGCCAACAAGTCGATCGCGAGGCCAATTTTAGTCGATCGTCGATCGCTCGCAATGTCGGGTGGATTTCGTGTACCATGACTTTGAAGCGATTGTAGAAGACAAAACTTTCCAGCAATAGTTTAATGTATACTGAGAATTTGCCAAAGTATTAAATTCCTAGAATTCTGAAAGCCTGTCACTGTGATCTCCGCCCACCCAGCACAATACATTTTGACATATGTATTACATTTGTCATTGGACGCAACGCGTGAACGAAACAGTTACGAGTCGCAGAATAGTCATCTTGAATATTTGGTAGTGTCATACGGTAGCTTTTCTTTTGTATTAACAGAAGTATTATTAATCAATATTATTTATCCTCGGTGAACACGTTGAGTTTAAATTTTTCTTCTGTTTAAAATGTAAGTACCTTTTCTTTGTTTTAATTTAAATTACTTTTCTTACCTATCTATTTACTTGAAAAGTGAGCATTTTCGGCAACAGATCTCTAAACTGCAGTCATTACACTCTGAGCAAAATAAGGGACATTATTACAAACATATTAGGAATAACAATAATTCTATTTAAATTAAGAATTCAGTATTGTAAACCGTAATATATATATATAAGATTGTAATATACATGTATTGTCCCCCGATCGTAATATGCAGTTGCCGCAGTTCATGAGTTTTTGAATTTTCTAGGAAATTTTTTTATTAAATATTTATTCTTTAAATTGTCATATTTATTTTCATTCTAGTATACCCATAAACATTAGTAGTAAACAGAAAAAATCGGAAACATAACTTCAATGAAGAATGGGAAGTCTATTATTTTTTTACAATGGTGAATGATAAATGTAGCTTGATATGCCATTGCTAAAAAGAGTAATCTGGAGAGACCTTTTTTTTAGCTTTACATAAGTATCAGCTTATCCACCAAATTCTGAACTGAGAAAAATAAAGTTAGGGATCTTAAAACTTTAACAAATCAACAATGCGTTTTTAAAAAGCCAAGGTTGAAGTCATAAACAAAAACTACTGCATCATTCAATGTAAGCAATCTCTTAGCAAAAAAGTAAGCCAATTTCCGGCGGTGAATTGGCGAAGGAAATTATTTTTGGTAAATTAAAATTCACTTTTTAACGATTTTAAGAACAAGAGAGAAATTGTTGCGGCAATTCAAGATCTACAATTGTCTGGAAACAGTGACGCGACGAATTGAAAGAATGAGTGGAATGTAAAAGAGCAGTTATATAATGATATTAATACATTTTCTTGTTTTTCCCTTCAGTGTGATGAATGGACATATAAGTGATACAGTACAATTACTTATTTTCGTTCGTATGGTTTTTAATGATTTTACATCTAAAGAAGAATTGTTGGGTTGATTTCTTTGAAGAAAAGGACTAGAGGTGTAGACATATTCAAAGCCTTTAAAAACTTGCTCAATGATTTGAAAGTAGCACTTTTTAAATTAGCCTCAATATCAACTGATGGCGCAGCTGCAATGATAGGTTGCATAAATGGATTTATAGCCCTGTGTCGAAATGAGCTATCACTGCATATTTCACCAGCAAGTGTTAGCTAACACAAAAGAGGTAATGGGCATAGCATTTAAAATTGTTCATTCAATTCGAGGAAGTTTCCTCAAACGGCTCGATGAAGGCCAAACCTGAATTATTACTACATACCGATGTCAGTTGGCTAAACAGTAGTAAATTTCTACAGCGATTTCACGATTTTTTACTTGAAATTATAGATTTATTCACGAACAGGATGAAATCTCTGAAAATTTAAATGAAAAACTTGGCTTAGTGACATCATTTTTTACAGATTTTACTTCAATATTAAGTCATTTAAATTTATAATTACAAGGTAAAAATAAAACGGTAATTGATATGATCAGCAGCATAGACTCATATAAAACAAAATATATTTTGTTAACCCTCCGGGCGCACCTCTGAACGGAACACAATCAGGCCTGAGAGGCCATCCACATATTTTTCCCCTTCGTTTCCCATATAATTAATTTTTATTAATAAAACTGGGGTAGTCTTTGCTAGGGGATATGAAAAGCAAATAAATCAAATTTAACGGACAAGGATAAGTTTAATCAATGCAATGAAGATGATAAATTGATGCAACGGAGTTCGTTAAAGTAAGACGAATTAAGTGTCTTAAAATTTAAAAACTGATAAATTAAGTTAATATGCAGTCTCTACTGATATGGGACTATCAATAGGTGGCAGAAATGTATGCCGAGTATTCCTAATCAACTGCAGAATAACACGTCTAGCACAGCGGTTTTACGTGTTTAGCCAAATTGGTTCATGACAATTTTACGTTCGAAATTTGTCATTCAAATTGGTTCATGACAATTTTTACGTTCGAAATTTGTCATTCTAATTCTGATTTCAGCTATGCATGTCCCACATCTACGCAATATGGAGATATTGAGGGAGAAACTTCTCTTTTTTCTTTTAGTAAAATCTTTTTCAAGCGCTATTGTAACTGAGTCGGCATTCCACTTAACAACAATCAATTCCAAATATATGTACTGAACAAACCTTTAGCATTTATCGCATCACTATAAACATTATGACGTTTTTCACGACAAGCTTATCTGTTCCAAGAAAAAACCTTTCCAAATATCGTTTTCTTGTTCTACATATTCATCAAAATCACCTTCTTCCTCGTATTTAGTTGCTGAATCCTCTTCACGAAAAAACGATATCTTTTCTTCGTGCTAATCTTCAACCAAAGCTGGATTATTAGCTGCATCATCCTCGAGGAAGTTCCGTATAGAGAAATCATACGTTTTTTCTGGCTATTTCAGAAGGAACTGTGTTACTGAAGACAGGGAAACCTAAATTAGCGATCGATATAACGTAACGAGGCGCACTCTGCCTAAGAGGCTAGAGGCAGAATGACACTTATTTCTCAAGATATTAAAGAAAACCCACACAGAATATGTTTATTAAACGATTCCGATAAAAATATCTCGAAACAATTCATCTTTGAATTTGTAACACAGTCGGGCTCACGAGCCACATGGTGTCCAGACGAGCCGGGTGATTGGCGAATGTGAAATGAATAGGGGGGTCCTATGCAATACCTCAATCCAGGAAAATATTAAGAAAGACAAAGAACTTCAGGCACAGGTATAATAGTGGTTTCAAAAATGTTTTGCGGGCCTCTGAGGCCGGCTGCGCCCGACGGAGGGTTAATAGAAGATCTACAACCAAATAATTGAAACATTTTCCAAATACGGCGGATAACCTACTAAAACGTAAAAATATTAATTATAAGATCGATTAATACGTCTCAGAAATCCAAAAAGTAATTAAATCCAGGATTTTGAAAAAATTGAAGCAATTGTGGAATTTATCTTTTCCTTTTAAATAATATTTAAGTGTATATGGATTAAAAGGCATTAGAAAATGAAATTATAGTTTTACAAAAGCCAGAAAATTTTTGGAAATATGTCAACCGAGAAAAATATCCCAGTATCACCAAATGTAGCGAATATATCAAATCTTGTTTCGGGTCTACAAACCTATGCGAATCGGCATTTTCATACTTAAAGCTAACGAAGACTAAACGTTCTGTCCTCACTGATTCCCATACTGAAGACTTATTATTATAATCTTTGTCAGGCTTACATGGTTAGAGGCATGCAAACTGTCTTCCCATTAATGTTAAGGCAACAAAGTAAATTCTAAATCTGCCTTTATTTTGAATTAATATTGTTAATAATTATCAATGTTCTTTTAATACCCCTGGACGTGAGTTTTTTTGGCCCTTTAAATAATTATTATTGTTTTTTACGTAGGTGTACTCGGCGAGCTATTGATTAGCAAAAATTCTTTCTTGATAAACAGTTTTATAACAGCTTTTTCATATTTACGAACAAATAGTACAACAACTTGTACATTGCAGTTCATAAAAAATTAAATTGCATTTTAAGTTGAAAAAGTGTCGGAAATCATATTTTTTAGGTACCACGTGTACGGAATGCTGCTATCAAAAGTTGGGTCTGGAAATTTATTTTCATGTGCCAATATCTCGAAAACTTAATAAGTGATTTAAAAAATAAAATATAGTTTTGAACATATATTTTTCTCATCTACCCATACCTCCCTGGAATGCAACGTATTGAAACACAGTGTATAAACATAGTATGCATTTCACATCCCTTCTTCACCCTTAGACTACGCCTATGACAAGTCGATCGCGACACACTTTTAAGATAAATAGTAGATCTTATATGCAGAAAAGTTGGCCACTCCTTGTATAGTGTAGTTTGTTTTGACTTTATTGGCATAGAATGTAGGGCTGGAATTTTTTGTATGGTTTGAGTTGTTAGGGGAAAGATTTGTGGGGTGAGAAGTGGAACCGGTTTTGTGTAGGATGATGGGAGGGATTTGGATATTGGGTAGTCCTTATAATTTGCTGTTGCTTACTATGCCAGTTTGTGCATACGGGTAGAAGGGGTTTGGGATTGGGCATTTGTTGGACGGGTGAGGGATGTCACATAATCCGCAACGGGGTGGATTGAAGCAGTAATTTTTGTATGGTCGTAGTTTTGGCAACAGATACATTGAGAAATTTTTTTTTAGGGGTTTCAACTTTTATTTGGCAATAGTAAAGGTGGGCGAGGTCGTAGATTGTATGGTTCTTAGGGCCCGGGAGAAGGTCGAAGAAGGGGGTGTCGATTTTCGTGATGGGGTATCTTAATGGGAGAAGTTGTACACTTCGGAGGTGATGTTTCGGTCGGCTTTGGGATGTAAGCCCCTCAGAACTACGCGGAGTTTTTTTTTTTTTGAAAAGTATGAAATCTGCGTTGTTATTTTGGAGGTAGGCTATGACATTTCTAAAATCTGGAATTGTGTTGGTTTTTAACTTAAGTTTCTGGTCTTGCATGATATACGAAAAAGGAGAACAGCAGATGGATTTCAGTTATTGCATCATAAAGTTAACATTGTCTGTATAGCTTATGAGGGTCGATGGAGGTTTTTTGGGGGAATCTGCAGTGGTTGGTTTTTTGTTGGTTCGTTTTCAAGATTTTGTAAGATTTGGAACCTGTTTGTGGCGCAGAAGGCAGAGTTGGAAGTGGTTGTTGTGGATGAATTTGCATTGGTTAAAAGAAGCCTGGATTGATTGCTTGTTTTTTTTTCTCTTTTTTATTTTGGTTTGGATGATTGGGGAGGGAGGAGTGGATGGAGATTTAATTGCACTCACCATCTCTTCGTCGGATTGGCCCATGATGTCGGCTGATTACTCGTTGAAGAAGTCTGTATGAGAGTTGAGTATGCTGCTCGTCTTCTGGATGGGCGGCTCCATTCATGATTTTCGGCCGGTGATTGATGCTGAGATGGGACGAGGGGACACGTTATTCGTTTTCTACGTCGGTGACGTACGTTGTGGAGGTGCTGTCTCGATGATGAAATGAGGGTCTGAAAGCGTATTTTTAGAACGTCCTAGGTCCTAGGTAACTGTCTAAAGTATGGTTTCCTAGGAAAGCGTTGTTCGTCAGTAACGGACGTAATGCTGCACGTTTGACGGAAACGTCCAAACTGGAGGTGTAAAGTTAGAACGACGTTAACGCTGACGTCCCGTTTGTGGCCAAACAGCAGGTATAAGGGTTGACCGTCTGAGCAGGTAGTAAGAGGATTAATTACATAGTGGACATAGTATCCATGATACTTAGAGATATTTTATATGACGTTTAACTTAAAAATATTATTTAGATATCAATTATACGCACCATTAAAAGAAAAATGATACCAAACAATATATACTTTAATGAATTTAAGCGCAACATATTTGATACATATTATATATATATATTGATATATATTATATATATATAATATCGGGAAGTTTTTAAATGTTTTGTTGTTACTTTTATTATTAACGTAACTTATAATTTTTTAATAAATTATATACAGAACGTGAACTTAAATTAGCTATTACTACTACATTGGACATTTCATTAACAAAGCTATATTTATCGCTTTTATTTATACAGATATATTCATTTCACTTTGGAAAAATTTTAGAAAATTTATTTGAAAATTTACTTGAAAGATGGAGTTAATATCACTAGTAAAATTCTGGGATATTTTAAATGCAAATATTATATATTTTACTAAACTTCTAAAATTATTTACATTATTAACGTTAGTATTAGCTATTAGATTGCCCAATTGATTAAAAAAATGATAAATTTTCGTTTTATTTACATTGTTAAGTTCACTTCACACGTGGGAAACATTATCGAAAATTTAATAATTGATACAAAAAGAAATGAGTCTTGAAGAATGGAGCAATCATAGATAATATAAATGGAGGTGAGAATAAATACCAAGTATACGCTTGCCCAACGACCTGAAAGGTTACCTATTGGTATTTGTTACACAGGTTCAATTCTTCAAATCCTCATTACTTACTTCTGTCGATCAAACTTCCTTTTATTTTATTGTGTTATATACATATCGGTTCTACGCACAATAACAAGAAAGTATAATTAACAATTAATCAAATTATTGTACTGTAATCGTCATACAATTTAATAAAAAAATAATCGAACATAATCACAGTCCTAAATAAAGTATTTTTTCCAACTTAATAAAATACAAAGAATGGTCATAAGTTAGAAATGGAATAATTAATTAGACCATGTTTCGTCTCCCAATTTTTAATTTCGGCCCCGGATTTTACAGGAGCAACAGGAATTTTTTAAAAATTTAATTGAGGAACTTTCGTAAAGTTGGGGGACGAAATGTATTCTAATTAAATTATTCCATTTCTGACTTTTGTCCATTCTTTGTATTTCATTCATGAGAATCTGACTGATAAATAGATGCTAGGTGTTTTATTCCAGTAATTTACAAATTAGTCACTTCTGATTCAAAAGCACACATCAATAATTGTTAGAACAAGAAGCACATCAAAATATATCAGCAATAGCGCCTAGATTAACAGTAATCGGGTACGGGGATGCAGGAAGTCCGCAGGCGTAAACAATCCTTGCTATTTCAGAATTTCTTTTCCTAGAAGTTAGGTAAGTAGGGAAAAAGTTAAAAATCTGCATTCAATGGACGAGACCCAAAAACACTGCCTCAACAAACATTGTTTCATATGTGATTGTTGGAGACAAGCTTTTGTCCCTTGCACGAGAACTCGATGTAACTTTGTCCAAGACGTCAAACTCTGCACGATCTATCAAAAGTGATGTGTAACTATCGAATATCTCGATTTCCATGGACCAGTGACAATACTTTTAGAATTTTATGCGGTTTTATTCATAATGTATGGCTGCTACCACAAAACCTACAGGCAATACATTTCATTATGTACCTGAATATTACATAACATTTAAAGTGCAGGAGAATTATTTGCTACAGGTTAAAGAATGCTGATAATGCACTTCAATTACACATTAAAAAGTCAATCCCAATGTCCGTGCTAGAGTAGATTTCACTCATATTTGAGAAATGTTTAAAAATTACTTCAACGGACCAGGGGAGTTGAAAGGCATCGTAAACATTAAATCACTGTGGTTAGTGACTTTACTTGAAGTCCCTATTTTATATAGGTTTAACTTTGAAATGACGTCCGTAGCCTGGAGGAAAACGTTGGAGAATTGCTTGTCAACGCCATCAAGGACGTAATCCAACTGGAGGCGCAGGTAGTTTTACGGACGCTTCCTAGGAAACCTTCCATCCCCATCTAGATACACAGCTGACGTTTCTGTGACGTCATCGTCCTTTACATTGCGTCCGCTACCGACGGACAAAGCTTTCCTAGGAAAGCATAGCTTAAGGCCGATAGCAGGAAGTAAACAATGGCGTGCTCGGCAAAGTTAGATGCGTAACGTTGTTCGGCCAGGCATAAGATTAAACTAAATCCTGTCTGGTTCGCATCAAACTTGTTTTTAGGCTTGACATCCTTATTATTTCTGTTTTTAAAGCAGTCAAACCATTCATATGAGGCAGCGTAGCCTTCCAAATAAATTTTAAGCCAAATTAGAAGAGAAGTCAAAATCAAATGTTCGTTTATTCGTTACAAAGGGGTTAATGTGTTGAAATTCATTGAAAAGAATTCCTTAGAAGTGAGAATTTCGTTATGACGGGGTTCCTTAAAATCGGGGAAAAAATTACGTTAAACATATGGAGTTCCAGCAGGACTTGAGAAATTTAACGTCACAAGCGGGAGTTCCTTAAAAGTTGCACAGTACTCTCGAGTAGATTATAAAAGTGGAGGGATTAGTATCTATTGCCATTATGAAATACCCAAAAGAGCAGATAAAGCCGGTCTTGTCTTAACAATCATTTGGTTTGGCCAATGTAACAAGAGTTACAGTCGAAGCAATTTATCTTGCTTACAAGACACTGTGGTGTCAAAACAGAAACACGTAAACAACCACAATTTCGACTGGTCCAACAATAAATTTCAGACACGGAAATAAACTATTTTTCTTTACTAATTAGTGAAATGCTATACATCATATCCCATTCTTCCTCCTTAAATATATAAAACTGATACCCACAACTTGGATAAAATTTACGATTGTTTTCTTTAACTTTAATTTAATTTTAATCGTCAAAACATAAAAACAATTAATTTGTATTTGTTAAAATATTATTGTTAAATTTGTAGAGGATACACGAACTTCTCCTGAAAAGTAAAGGCCATTCCAGTCAGCATAATCCTTTGAAGGTTCCCCACTCCATAAAGGAACATGGAGATTTATATTTGCCTCATCAGTAGTTCAATAACAAGCCTCGTAGACAGTTCGTACTTCACTTACAAATTTGTTAAAAATCACAGTGCTATTTGTGCTTATGACAACTTTCTGGATTACTTTTGTGTAAGTGTATGTATATATATATATATATATGGGATTCTATAAGAGGTTATTATAACGCCGATCAATGCATGTACACTCCTTTATTCCCAACTACAAACTCTCGCCACGTGTCGGTCCTGCAGGAAGCTGGTGGCGCGTGCGGCTGCGTGCGAGGCTGAGGCGAGACTGAACTCGCTCCCCCGACCAAGACCCGAGGCATCCCTTTGTCTCCCCGGTGTCCCGTTAACTTTCTTGCTGCCTGCAAGATCCCGTTAGGCAGCAACCTTTGTCTCACCGCGATTCAGCGTCGCCACAGAGAGCCCCCCGCGGAGTCACGGAGTGCCTATAACATCAACTAAAAATAAATAAATAAAAAGAGAAGGAAAGTAAAACCGTAGAAAATATAATGTCATTGTTTTCTGTTGACGCGTTTTCGCCAAACACTAATCTTATAGCACTTCACTGAGTCCTAAGTTATATATCGCTCCGTGAAGCGTACCCTGCGTCCGGCTGTGCGTCGCCGGCCGTGTCGTGTCTTCGGGTGGTGCGGGCGCGACATTGCGCTCACGGGTTGTAGGCTGATCGGTGGGAGGTGTTGTCCGCGTGAACCCGGGCGGGTGTGGCTGGCGCTACCACGTGACCGTCACTTGTGCCCGTGGATGCCAGCGGCGGGGTCTTCTGCTCCACGTTCTGCGACGTGTGTGCGGCTGGGGCATCGTCAGCCAGCAGGAAGGCGGGCTTCACCCTGTCTCACGATATTCGCGAGGTCTTTCCTTGTGCCAGGATGGTAATTGTTTTTGCATCCCGCGCAACGACTTTGTACGGGCCAGTGTAGGGCGGGCGAAGCGCGGTGTGTACCGTGTCGTCGTGGACGAAAACGTGTGAGCACGTCTCGCTTCCGGGGTGCGTGAACACCGCCCGCTGAGAATGGCGACTGGCAGGCGTCGGGCGCAATGCATTTGTGACGCGGCGTAGACGGTCGATGAAAGACCCATCGGGAGGGCTGGGTGTGGCGACGGCGTCTGGCGCGAGGAACTCTCCTGGGAGCCGGAGCGGTTCCCCGTACACGAGTTCGGCTGCCGAGGCGTGAATGTCATCCTTATGGACGCTGCGGATGCCGAGTAAAACGATCGGCAGCGCGACGGAACCAGCTGGCGTCGGGATGGCACATCAGAGCTGCCTGTGCAACCGCTCCACCATGCCGTTGCTCGGCGGGTGGAAAGCTGTGGTGCGGTGCCTCTGGATCCCCGTATGCACTCCGAGAGCACGGAAGAGTCGAATTGTCGTCCCTGGTCGGTGGTCACGATCTCAAGGCAGCCGAAACGAGCGTCCCATCCTTTAAAGAATGTGTTGGCCACCGAGTCCGCATTGATGTCCGTCATTGGAAACGCTTCTGGCCACCTCGTAAACCGATCTACGGCCGTGAGGCAGTAGCGATGTCCCTCCGCTAGAGGCAGTGGTCCGACGACGTCGGGGTGGACATGCCGGAACCGCGCTGACGGTACTGCGAATTCCGCTACTGGGGTGGTGGCATGACGATTTACTTTCGCTCTCTGGCAGGCCATGCAGGTTCGCGCGAACTCCCTGCTGTCCACGCTGGACTCCGGGCCATACATAACGCTCCGACACCAGTCTCGCCGATGCACGCGTCCCAGGGTGGCTCAGGTTGTGAACCGCGTCAAACACCCGACGTCGAAGGCTTTGCGGCACGAAGGGTCGAGTGCGGCGATAGGCGACGTCGCAGTAGATGGTTCTGTTGGACCCGGGGATGGGGAAACGCCGTAGCTCAAGCGACGTCTCGCCGCGTAAGATGACACGCAGCTCGTCGTCAATTTCCTGCGCGTTGGCGATGTCAGTGGGTGTCGCTGTCGCTGTAGTTATGTTCGCCGACCCGCTGACGTGCTGGATATCTGTCGAATACTGTGCAATGAAGGAGAGCTGGTTGGCCTGGACCGAAGGTAGATTCTCCTGTCGCTGCTGGAAAATGTAGCAGAGTGGTTTGTGATCTGTATATATCCTCACATGCTGCGCCTCTAGGATGTGTTTGAAATACCGCAAGGCCAGGAAAACAGCTAACAGCTCTCGGTGATACGCCGGCCATCTTGTCTGTTGCACCATCAGCTTCTTTGAGAAAACGCCAACGGCTGCCAGTTCCCGTTAACTTTCTGCTGCAACGATGCTCCAACCGCTGTTTGGGATGCGTCTGTGAACAACCCAAGTTCTGCCGACGGCTCGGGGTGAGATAAAAGCGCGGCGTCAGCGAGTGCCGCTTTGCACTCGCTGAATGCGCGTGACAACTCGTCCGTCCACCGAATGGGTTGTGCCCCGCGGAGGCCGGCTAGGCTAGGGCGCCGTGCAATGCGTCTTGTTTCCCGGCTGCATTTGGGAGGAACGGCCGGTAGAAATTAATGACTCCTAAGAAACGCCGAAGGCCCTTCGCGGTGCCTGGTTGCGGGAAGTCGCGTAGGGCAGCGATGCGGTCGGGCAGTGGCTGCACTCCCTGGGCCGTAATGAGATGCCCGAGGAACTGGACGGAGTCGCAACCCAGGACGCTCTTCTCCACGTTGACACGATGCTGTGGTCGGCGAGGCGTTGGAAAACTGCTCGCAGGTGTTTGTGGTGTTCCTTTGGAGTCTGGCTGAAAACAATGATGTCAATATACGCGAAACAGAAATCCAGGCCCTGGAGTACCTCGTCGATAAATCGTTGAAAAGTTTGTCCCGCATTCCGTAAACCGAATGTCATGAATGGGAACTCAAACAGTCCAAACGGTGTAGTGATGGCACTCTTCGGGATATCGGGCGGGTGGATAGGGATCTGCGTATAAGCCTTAACCAGGTCGATGACACTGAATATTTGGCTGCCGCGTAGCTGGGTGGTAAAGTCTTGCATGTGACGCACCGGGTATCGATTCGGTATTGTTCGGGCATTGAGTGCACGGAAATCACCACAGGGCCGTCATTCGTTTGGAGTCTTTTTGGGTACCATATGTAGCGGCGATGCCCATGGGCTCTCTGAACGGCGGGCAACACCACTGCGGACCATGGCGTCGAACTCGGATTTCGCTATTTTCAGCCGCTCTGGAGCTCGTCGTCTTGGCCGGCTGGAAACGGGTGGTCCCGGCGTCGTCCGTATGTGGTGTACGGTGGTGTGCCGTACTGTTGATGGGTGGCCGGCGGGTCTGGTGAGCGCCGGGTATTGTTGCAATAGCTCTCGGTACGGTGACGCTGGAGTGAGGACCTCCACGCTGGGTTGCAGAACACCGGCGTGTGTCCCGGGAAATGACTGGCCCGTCCGACCGTCTACAAGGAGCCCCCGTCTGCAATCGGGTAGCAGTCCGTAATGTGCGAGAAAGTCGGCCCCGATGATCGGTATGGCTACGTCCGCAATAACGAAACGCCACACGAACTCCCGGCGGAGGGCAAGGTCGAGCCGGAACGTCGTATATCCATACGTGTGTATGGTGGCGTTGTTGGCGGCGCTCAGGTTAAAGTCTGTGGCGGTGAGACGCCCGGCCAGCCTTTTCCGTGGAAAACACGACAGATCCGAACCTGTGTCCACGAGAAACCCGGTGTTAGAAGTCCGATCGCGGATTACTAGGCGGCTACTCTTACGTTGGGACCCGGTAGCCGCTACTGCGAGTCGCCCCTGTCGTTTCCCGGTCTGTAGGCGCATGCTGGCTGGCAGCGACGTGCTTCCTCCCGAAAACGACGGTGGTACAAGCACATACCTGAGCCCTGCGTGCGATGCGGGATGTCGGCGCGGGCGACTGGTGATTGGCGTCGGCCCCTGCGGCCGTCCTCTGGGCGTGGGGGCCAGGCCCCTTGCTGCTTTACGTGTGGGCTCGGTGTGTGGTCGGAGGAAGGCGCTCGCTGGCATCGGTGGTTACATCTTCCTTCGTCGCGCCGAGTATCGCTGGTCGCACAAAGTGTTGGCGGTGCACTTGCTGGAACTATTTGGTTCAGGCGGTCCGCTTTTTGCGCAAGTTCGTCCAGTGGTAAGGTGGATTGCCACTGCACGAATGCTGGCGTCATGGGTGGCAGGTGCTGCGCCCACAGAAATTTCAGCAGGTCGTCGGGAACGGGCGTGGTACCTGCGCAAGCCTTCATGTGGCGCAGGCGTTGCGACGGCGTCATATCGGTCGAGTCATCGTCGCGGAAAAACCCTCGCCACTGCTGCTCCCGCGATGGTGTCAGGCGGCATATAAGCTCCTCCTTGAGCTTGTGGTATCGACCCGACTCCGGAGGTTGCAAGAGTATGTCTTGCACTGTGGCTGCCCATCTATGTTCCAGATGGCCGGCCACGTGGGCGAACTTAGTGCGGTCCGAGGTAATACCGGCCACGTCGAATTGTAGTTCGACCTGAGCGAACCACAGGGCGACGTCGTCGGCCCAGAATGGAGTGATACCTGGTCACTGCCTACGGCGTGGTTTTCGTCAAGAGGACCGCGGTTTCCTTCCGTCCCATGTCCCAGCTGCTCTCGTAGCCGTGAGTTCTCTTTCTCCGTTGCGTCCATACGTGCGAGGAGCTCTTCCATCTTACTGCGTGCTGTTGTCTGGGGTCACCAATATGGGATTCTATAAGAGGTCGTGCAATTATAACACGCCGGTCAATGTATGTACACTCCTTTATTCCCAACTACAAACTCTCGCCACATGTCTGTCCTGCAGGAAGCTGGTGGCGTGTGCGGCTGCGTGCGAGGCTGAGGCGAGACTGAACTCGCTCCCCCGACAAAGACCCGAGGCATCCCTTTGTCTCCCTGGTGTCCCGTTAACTGTCTTGCTGCCTGCAAAATCCCGTTAGGCAGCAACCTTTGTCTCACCGCAATTCAGCATCGCCACATATCCATTCCCTTCTACACTTAACATATGTATTTATTTGTGCGTGATTCCATGCCGTACAAATGATTTAAAGAGCTAAATTTCCTGCCTTTCCCCGAAATATTTCTTTCTTTCTATCCAATAAATATATATATATAACAACATAGTTTTCTGACTTTAAAATTTACAATAAATAATGGTCGATGCACAACACTAAACATGTAAATTCAATTTACATGCATTGCTGAATTTTACGCCTAAGGAAGTCTCAAAATGGAGATGAAACATTTCTTGTGAATAAATAGTGGTAAATTTATATGCTGACTCTTTGGCTGTATTTTTATTTATTCTAAATAAAAAAAATATATTTTTATGTATCTCCTTGCTGTTCTTAGCTTAATAAGAAAGAGGGCTGTGACCTGGTCCTGAAGGTCAACTCCATTCCATCCTGATATTCCAAGCAGGGTCTATCTCTTCTCATTGGTGTTGACTTTGTTTCCTCCTTAATTTACCTGTTGGAATGATGTCCACTGTTACATGTTTTGACCGTATTGTCCTTCCAGTGTTGTTGCTGGGCCACATAGTGAATTCCCCTCTTTTTAGCTCAGGGAATGCCACATTAGAAGGCATATGTTTTCTGATTATTCTTACTGTACCAACTGGTTTCCTGTTCAGTGAACCTTTTACACAGAACATGAGGTGTGTACCAATTGTCCAAGATGGTTCACACAAGCATATAACATTAGTACTTGCTGGTAAGGATATCTTCTTGTGTGTATATTTTGAGACTGTGACAGTACCCTGTATTAGAATTGTATAATTTATACAATTTTTTCAGACAGACTATAAAATTCATTAAAATTTTCCAAAATGTGTATTAATAGATCTGAGTTTTTTCAGTTTGTCACATTTATTACCTGCCACCGTATCATCAGTAAAGTGTGAAGAAAACTTTCTCTACTTGGAATGAGTAAAAAAATAAAGGTTTCAATGCACCTATCTTTTTTTGCATTATAGTTATATTCAGGGTTTTCACACCTGAGACATTAATATACACAGGGCAAAATGTACTTTATGTTCAGTAGTTTCAAACCACTGATCATATTTCCTCTTTTTTTATGTTATGATTAGACCACTTTTTTCGTGCATAATTATTTGTCTCTTGTGAAATCTGCACGATCAATGGGCTTATGTAGTAAAAAAACAATGGAAGTTCAGACACAGGATTAGCTAAATATTTTCAATATTTCTCCGTATTCAGTCACTTTCTTTCCTAATATGCTTCTGTTGTGTTGGACTCACATAATCTAATCTTTCATCATAACTTTCAGATGCACTTATATTGCATTCGCTTACAAAAGTTTTTAAAAATGATCTAATTTTTGATCAGGTCACTGTCAGATTCACAGCGTAAGACACTATCTAATAAGGCAATTATTACAGTGTGAACTGCACACATTCTTGGATACCATTTTGCATACTCGAGTCATACATTATTTCCTTATTTTTTCTAAGACAAAGGAAGATACTAAGTTACAGTCCACAAAGTAAAACAAGTTGGGGATCACTCTTCCAATGTCTCAAGAACTCAAAAGTGTCTTCTCAGTGGAACAAGCTTACTTGAGGGAATGCCAATATTATTTTATGGCAACACAAAAGCTTGGCTGTCGTAACACAACAGATGGGTACCTAAGTCGCTGGCAAAAGGGATATTGCAGCTGACAGCAAGGGGTCAAAAGTTCATACTTGAGTGTGTTCGAAAATCCATCTCACTGCACAAAATTCCAGATTCTTATCTTGGTGTTGACAATAATGGCCACCAGGATTGATGTAAATAATGATGGAGCCAACAAGAGAGGGAAGGAACTGTTAATGTAGGGTTATACATTGAGGACAGTTGTTAAAACTGGGAAGACAAAGGTGCAACACTTTAGGGCAAATTTAGAAACAGGAATATCATCATTGATTGTACATAAAAATGATATGTTCCAATCTACAACATATGTCTGCATGAAGCAAACTATATAACTTTCATCAGGACACTATGGCCAGCTTGCTACAAAAGGTTGACATTGAGACCTGATGGCCCATTGGCAGTTTTGGCAAAAGTGATATAACATCTGACTGAGATTTAGTCCCAAGCTATACACTGTGACGAAAATGATTGTTATCTAATATAAATTATTTTCATAACCTCTTAAAATAAAATTAGTGAAGTCTTAATTTTTTGTTTTTAATAAATTTTATTTCTTTTTTAAATTCTTGCTTAAAATAAATTATCCTAAATAAAATCCCTATAGCAGTAGTGTTCTTTACAGCAGTGAATAAGTCGTGTAAGGATTGAATATTGGCACAGTAGTTGTGATTTTGAAAGGATTGTAAAACATTGGGTGTTTCATTAGGAGGAAAATAGGTGGACAAATTATTTGCAGGTCTTTATTCTTATTTAGTCATTTTATGTGAGATTTACTATAATGTACTATGTAATAAGTAATTGTCAAGAAAAGAGAGAAAACAGTCATTCACTTACCTTAAATTGATTGGTATATGACTGGCATGCTGTTGAGACACACTTTGTTTGAACAAAGGAGTTTAGGCTCTTGAAAATTTACGTTTTTGTTCTGTGGCTGTGTGTGTTAATTTGCAGATGTTTGCATCTCTCCAGCCCCCTTCAAATCCTTGTCTCTGCCTTGACCATTGAGAGAGAAAGTTGGCAGTTTTGTAAGTTCCATTGTTTACTAGCAACAGCTAGCTGCACAATACAGCAATACTACACACTCCTTGGCTAACCATCACTTGGAATGCATTTCTTTCACTCCTGAGGAAGGGTACAGTTGCCTCAAAAAATTTGAAGCCTGAAGAACTCTCAAAATGGAGATGAAATGTTACTTTTGTTAATAAATAGTTATATGTTTAATGCCAACTTTTTTTGCCTTATTTTTATTTATTGTAAATTTGAAAAATACTTACAACCTACAATAGTGACTACCATCTTTAAACTTCAGGTACGCCACCACCTTTCTTTCTCTATTTCCTGTCGTCATCAGTTGTATATGTATAATTGGCTAGGAAAGAATTCAGTTTATTTTTCTGACTTTTCATGTCTTTTTATATTTGTGTGTGTGTGTGTAGTAACATCTTGCTTAATCAAGGGGAGGGATACATTTCTATAAGTTCAAACTGCATTAATTGAGGTCATCTTTACACATAAATATTGGGGATAAGTGAAACAACAGAGAATAAAAATATCTCAGTTTTTTGTTTTATTTTATAACATTACATTGGTATTGGCTACTATATTGTTAATCTCCATTTTTATGATCCATTGGCTGGATTAATGAAGTTGTATTAGGTGGCAGGAAAACTTATCTATTGGAATGCATATTGTTGTCACAAAAATGTGTTGTGTCTTGGAACATTATCAATGGGAAGTAAAGAAGCAAAGAGAGAAGAATTGGTCCCAATTGAAGCTCTGCCAAAGGTCATGGAACTAAATTTAGAAAATCAGTATGGAGAAATCTCTAC
Organism: Eucriotettix oculatus; assembly: GCA_034510155.1. Classification (NCBI taxonomy): domain Eukaryota; kingdom Metazoa; phylum Arthropoda; class Insecta; order Orthoptera; family Tetrigidae; genus Eucriotettix; species Eucriotettix oculatus. The sequence goes on along the minus strand of CM067377.1, from coordinate 1,639,526 downwards.
CAGATCTTTCTCTTACCAGGAAGGGTTGTTCTCACCTCTGGACTAGTCCTAGTCAAGAGCAGGATCTGATGTGAGATCTCTCCGCTCTTGTATAAATAAAGTTTAGGTTCACCTTCAACACTAGTGTTTAAGTGCAGGCACAAATGCTCAGTTAACCAATTCTGGAAAGTTATAGTAATCCAAGGTTTTAATTTAAATTAAGTTTACTGTTACAACTGAGTAGAAGTGTTAAATAATCTTGAGGGACTTTCAATTCAGATGTTTGCTTTTCTTCAATGCCACAATTAGAAACCTGTTGAGCGGCATAGAGCTGGCTGGACTGCAGAAATGTTGACTCAGGTTCGAGTACAACTCAACTCAACCATTTTGATTTGTTTACCTTTCATTTCTAGTATTCTCTGTTTCTAGAATGTTGTGTTTCTGGAATATACTACGATTGCATAAATTGTACTGGATTCCGAACCGGAGTCAGTTGTACGCAGTACGAGCCTTTGTACAGTACTTAGTGTTAAACAAACGTCTATAACTTCTACGTATGTGTGTTACTGTATCTCACTATCATTCAGAGACGTGACATTTCTGGTGGAGATGCCAGGTAACATATAGTGACTCCTATTAGGCCTCGATAAAACCGGAGGTTCCAAGGTTTGAGTTCAGAAAGCTGTTGGTGATTCTGAGCGTCTTGTTCGGCAGGCTACAGAAAAACTGAAATACCGAGCTCAGAGAAGTGGCGAGATCGCCTAGTCATACATAGAAAACATTCTCGCATTGTGCCGGACAGTGAACTCGAACATGGGGAAGGAAGAAAAATTGGCTAGCACTATCCCTACAAAACAACATAGCAGAGCCAGAAGTCATCAGGGAGGAAGTGGAAAGCGTTTTGGCTTTAATCTCCACACCAACGTCATCTCGGCCAAAAGCCGTTCCAAAGCTATGCAAAAGTTGTTGCACGGGAAGAGCCGACTTACACCCCCCCCCCCCCCCAAAAAAAAAAACGTAGGATAATAGACCTATCTGATCCACTGGACAGGTCGTAAGATACTGCAAGGAGATGAGACTAGGACTGGATGTTTACGATGGACACCAATATGACCAAGCCAAACCAACTGAGTTATTCCATGGACAATACAGGTCATCCCGCCGAAAAGAGGGCTCGCTTTCCGTCACATGGCTCTAAATCTCCCCCCATTCAGCCGCTCACCTAGCCAACCTAACCTGGAAAACTAGATGGCGCGACCTTCTGTCGAGTTGAGGCCGCACAGAAGAAAATTTTCCGTCGTCAAAATGTCGTGGAATTATATAGATGTAATCCTGGATAACAAGTCAGTACGAGCCCTAGTCTATTCCGGTGAATCTTTCTGTTATCTTCGAGACGTTTCGATGACAATTAAGGAAGCAAAGACATCTGACAACAGGGATACTATTTTTTAAGAGTAGCAAATATGTGCAACGAGCCGGAAGATGCACCATCAGGTTGAACATTAATATAATTCGAATTCATTGTCGTGCCGCAGTGTAGCTACGACATCATCTTTTGAAGATTTCTCAAACTAATACATGAGATAAATAGACTGTGTGATATAACTCACCAAATGACTACTGTTTTCCATCATCAAACAAACGACCTTACCAAGAGGTTGAACGAAACATTGGTTGACATGTTGTCCAGTTACACCGACATCAATCAGAAGAACTAGAACACCGTACTTCCATTTGTGAAGTTCACCTACAATACCGCCAAACAAGAAACAATGGGATTAATGGCATTTTTCGTGGTTCAATGGTCTCAAGACAGAAACGACATTGGAGACTATGTTACCTTTTAAGCCCAATGATGTGAATGAGCCTTACATTGGTCAATTAGTGACAAGGACCGAAGAATCCCGACAGCCAGCCCGTATATATATACGCTCCAAGCTCAAGAAAACGACTGACAGCGATATGACGCAAGTCATCAACCAGTTTTGTTCCTACCAGGGGATCTTGTCAGCATCTTTACTCCTATTCACAAAGTCAACCTCTGGGAAAGGCTCCTGAAATGGTACTTTGGCCCGTATCATGTCCAACATTTATCTGAGTTCACATATTAGGTCAAGGATTACGATCCCAATTCGAGACGAAGAAAGAGCCGTGAAACTGTCTGTACTGAGGATGAAGCTGTATCACGAACCCAACGCTTGAGGGGAGGTTGAAGACCAAACGCGATTTGACTACGACATGGAATTATATGGAGACGTAGATGTAGCAATGATGACTGCCAGCCAAGACCAGGAAAACTGGATCACCTTACATTGGGCCAACGACGATATCTAGAGGACTCAGGGCAGCAATGAAATAACAGCAAAACACAGTTTTCAGAAAGGAGGGAGCAATGCGATGATAGCTGAGCGGTATAGTGCTGTACTGCAGAGTTTGACTAGACGCAACCATTTTGATTTGTTTACTTTATTTACCTTTCATTTCTAGTATTTTCTATTTCGAGAATGTTCTGTTTCTGGAATATTCCATGGATGTATAAATTCTACTGGATTCCGATTTGGAGTTGAATACGCAGTATGAGCCTTTGTACAGCACTTTGTGCTTAATAAACGTCGATAACCTCAACATGTTTGTGTGTTACTGTAACTCATGATCCTTTGAAAATGTGACAATATGTATATTTTGCATTGCTGGTTTTCATCAACATTGAATAGGATAATTTACTACCTCTATGCTTACTCATTGTGTCACTGGAAATGCAGCAGCTGCTTCTCTAGTAATCAGTGTGTTATTTAAAGATTCAGGTGGCAGAGGTTCATGCTGCAGTAATTTTGATCTCCTATAAGGGGTAGGTTGTCAGGATGACAACTGGTCAATTTATTGTAAGTAGTTTGGAAGTTGTATGTGGTGATTATATTAGAATTTAGGTGTATGTCAAGATTAAGGAACATGGCAAGGGGCAGGGAGTAGTTAATTATTCAGTTATCTGGATATTGGATGTTTAGAAATTAGAGGAATACAGACCGGACATAACATAGCGTGCAGTTTCCAAAATTGTATTGTTTTAACAAGTAGAAATAGTCCTGTTCTGTTTCCATAGGCTTCTCTGATGATAAATATCATTGAAAGATGTAAGTCCAAATGAGGACAAGTGGTAGTTATAAGTTTGTGATAAGGAAGGTGACCTATAATATAAGAAATTTTTAAAACTATGGGATGGAAGGATTCTTCTATCAAGGTAGAAATAATTGGGTAATACCAGGTGTGTTGATTTTAGGAAACTGTTAGGTAGTGAGCATTATTGTATAGTTTGGTGTTAGGAGCTCAATGGAATTGAATAATAATTGGAACTAGGATAAGAGATGACAGGCTTCTATTTTATCCCCCAGCAGGAAAAGTACCTCAGCTGTGTACTTTTGTAGGATCACTGTTAAGTGGTGCTTCTCTTGTAAGTTCCTTAATTATTTTTAGGGTACAAATGGATAGGAGTTTGCTAAGTGTTAAGTTTAGTTGTATGGAAAGTGATTTCAGAAAGGATTGTGAAGTTATATAAAAGTCTAGAATGTGAATTAATGTTTGAAGTATGTGATTATGTTCAGTGGTGGATAGTTGGAGGGTTTAAATTTGATGTTAAGGTGACAGAAATTAACAAAACAGGGGGGGGGGGGGATTATTTTCATCTTTTCCATAGTTGCATCCTATTTATTGTTGTGTCTTGCCTTTAACAGAGAAGTAATGTGTTACTCAGTTCACACTGAGAAGTCATGCAACTTTTATTTATTTGGAGGAAAGCACTTCTGAAAATTTGAATTATTTTATATCTGACAATCTTCAATCAAAGGTAAGCCTGAAGCTCAGTCCCCTTAAACATATCCGTATCAATTATTGTGATGTCTTTACTTTCTCTTTATGTATATAACATTTTTTTTATAATTACCTGTAGGTAACCTGTAGCTTCTTGCCAAGAGGATTGTAGAATATTATTAGTTTCTACTTCTTATCCTTTTATGTCAATAGTATTTATATTTTCAGGTTATAACTATGTATAATTCTGTTACAGTCCGTCCAGGTGAGAAGTATCGAGAAGTTGGCAATGTTATTCAAAAGCATGCTCAGATGCATGGTTTCTCAGTGGTGCGTAGCTACTGTGGTCATGGCATACATCGCTTGTTTCACACGGCTCCTAGTATACCACACTATGCTAGTAAGTCTGTTTGTTTTTCACACTTTCAATTCCTAATTTTTCTTAAAGTTTAACTTCAGACTATTTTATTTTTACTACTTCTAAATCATCAGCGTGGCATTCAGTTTCCAGGCACTTAAATGAATCCTTGTATCTCGTAAATGATAAAAGCTTTCGAGTTGTAGAGAATTAATGAAAGTTTCATGCATTTCTTTGAGGCTGAAAATGATTGCTGTAAAGGCCAAGGAAATTTCTTGTTGAATCACATTCCCTTTAGAAGCATGAGAAAAAATAGTGTTACATAACTGAAAATATTTTGTATTTCTTCATTGAGATCTATTTTTCTGTAAATACTAAAAAAAAAATGTGATGAAGCATCAGTATTAGATTGGGAAGAATATATAAATTAAGTAATACTTTTGTCCATGCATGTCTTAAGAAAGAGAAATTTTATATTTCTCATATTAGGGAAACGGAAATTAAAGCCATCTAAAGGACATGTATTGGTAGTAAAACAGTCTTTGTCGTAGAGAGTAGCGAGAAGTAGCTGCACAATAATCTTATAGTTAGAGACAAGATATATATTTAATAAACTAATAATTGAAGAGTTATAAGCTACATAAATAAAAACAGTGGATCTTATTCTATATATAATAGTGCAGACAAAGACTAAGCCTAATATTAAGGGCAGGTGTAACATAGTATGATTACACAAGGTTCTGCATGTATAAATTGTATTCCATTTTGTTTTGCCTTTACCTTAAAAACCCACTCCATTTGTTTCCTTTTTTCAATTTTTATGCCATTAATGTTGATAGCATGCAACCCAATGCAAACATATCACATGTTAAGTTCTTAAATTTTCTTTGATGTGGACAATTTTCTGTTTGATATTTCAGAAAATAAAGCTGTGGGGGTGATGAAAGCTGGACATTGTTTTACAATAGAACCTATGATATCCCAAGGTAAAACATGATTCACTTTTCATTTCTTTTTTTTTTTCGATTTTTGATTATATTTAATTCCTCCTAGTTTTCTGAATAAAGGAAATATTGATAATACAAATTATATTTAGTCTTCAGAAATCCCTGTCTACTACAATAGCAGCAAAGGCAAAGTAGTATACTAAGGCAAAAATATTTGAAAGGTATTTTACTTGGTACTAGAAAATTAAAATTATCGACAGGGTAATGGTTCGCTTTACTATTCAACATAGTACAGTATGTATTAATATTGACCACAATGGCAAAATTATTTAAAATGGCAAATATAATTAATTGTATAATGTTGTAATATTGTTTCAATGAATTGAGAACAGTGGTTTTTAAACATTAAACTTCATGCAATTTTCAGACAAATGTAAATATAAAACAATTTGCGGTCATGCGGCATCTGGGGTCCCGTGACTCAGCCCCGCGTTCCTCCGGTGAAACAATGGCTTCCAAGCCAGGCTCAATTGGAATCCAGAATCTCTATTCAGCAAATTCTCACCGGACCTGATGTTTATTGCCTCCAAAATAATGCTATCCCAATAGCAATTGATTCTTTCCAGAATACGCGTCTTATCGAAAGCTATTTTATGGCCAGTGAACAAGGCATGTTCGACAATAGCTGACTTATTGGGTTGTTTTAATCGTAGATGACTATTATGCTCTTTTATTCTTTCATCTACGAATGTACGAATGCATTTATCTTGTATGGCAAAAGTTTGAGTTTTCAGTGAAATCACAGGGTTAAAAAATATTTTTTGAAAAGTTTTCCTTGGTTTCTTTTTCAAGTATTTTGACTCAGTTTTTGAAATGAAGTGATGATTTCAATGTCATCAACTTTTCAACTTCATCAAAATGTTATTAAGAGGCACTGTAGAACTACTTGATTGGTATTAACCTATTGCTTAAAAGTAACATCATCAAGAAGATCATCAGTTTCACTGTTAATTGTTCTAGAAGATATTCCTTCCCTTTGCAGAACTAACATTAATTGAACATATTTACTTCTCTTAGAGTCACAAATCATCAAATTCATTAATCCTTTGTAATCTACAGGGGTTGGACAAAGTTATATGAACGCCTGCATTCACACAATATTTATTGATTAATAAGGAGTTGGACCACCACTTGCTTTGAGAACCGCTGGAATTAGTCTCGGAATAGATTTGTAGTGTGTCTGCATAGTTTCCAATGGAAACATCTGCCCATTGCCGCAATGATGTTGAGGTCTGGTGATTGTGCTGGACAGGGAAGATGTTTGATGGCATTCTGGTGCTCTACAAACGATGCCTGAACATTTTTGGTTGGAATATGGCAGTGTCTGACAGTAATATGCTAATAATAGTAAACACTTCATGGTTGAGGATGTTGAGATATTCATTCGCAAAAATCCAGCCAAATACCATGATATAACCAGAACCTGCCCTGTGCTTGACTGGTGGAAGCAGGAAGACCAGATTATAGGCTTCTTTTGGTGTTCTCCATACATAAACCCGGTCATTTGTAGGAAACAATGTAAACCATGATTCATCAATCCATACGATGTTCTTCAGTTTTTATGATCATGGCAGCTTTGCGTAGGCATCTGTTAGGAAGGGTTTCAAAATTGCAGCCCTTCCAAGGGTGTTAGCTTTGTAAAGCTCCCGCCGCACTGTTTTTGTCGAAACTGCATTGTAATGTGTGTTGAGTTCTGCAATCACTTTTGCCCTGGAAGTTTTATGTGGGAAAAATGTTCAGTAAAGATGGTTGTTATCTGCCTCTTCTTTGTGGGGTGGATTTCCCATCAAAGTGACCAACTCGAGCAAAGTCTTTTTTACCATTTGGTTTTCTCTGTGTGTTGTTCTCACAGCTACTAGTGTAGCAGAAATCTTGTGTGGTATTTATTTTATCACCAATTTATTGTCTGTATTTTAGCTACTTCATTTTATAAGGTGTAAAATATTGTTTCAAATTCAAGCCTAACTTTTATTGCAATACTCACAAAAACAAATATTAAAGGGAATACGGAGTCATTATATGTTGACTCATTTTGCAGACCTCCGCTAAAATGATATAATATGTCTTTATCTGTTTGTTGAAGATAATTTTAGTTGAAGTTTGTGTCACAAGGTAACATTCACACATACAAGACAATTTAGTGACACTAATTGAAAGAAACACTTAATTGGCACTAGTTCACCAGGAATAGTTCACAAACTGGTGAACTACCTGCACAGTTCTGTTTTGGAATAGTTCTTCTTAAGTAGACTTCGCATTGACTCACGCTAAAATTGTTTAAATCTTTTGATTATTGTATGAAATTGCTATGTGATATTTCCTCATCAATTGATTTCCTCAGGTAGCTGGCGGGATGAAATGTGGCCAGACAAGTGGACAGCGGTGACAGTTGATGGCATGCTGTCTGCTCAGTTTGAACACACACTCCTGGTGACAGACAATGGCTGTGAAGTGCTGACTAAGCGATGGGAACGCAACGGGCAGTTCCACTTCATGGATGCCTCCTCCTAACGGAGAACTTGGCAGTTCGACTCCCTCGTTAGATTTGACCTCCTTTTGAGCTGTGTAATTTGGGGAGTAAATTGTCGAGTATTACTCATTTTCTACAAACAGAACGGAGGCTACGTATAAAGTTAAGTTTAATTTTTGTTTGGTGTGCTGTTGGCATTCTTTGGTCATGGTTATGCATTTGTCATTTCAATTACATGGTGTAAATAACTTGAGCCATTTTCTGTAATCAAACCTATTTTACTCATTATTATTTTGTAAATTATAGTTTGTTCTTGTAAATGATGAACAGTATTTACAGAATTCTGGTCTCTGTGCCTGAGGACAAGCTATTAAATTATAACAATGGAACCATGTCTGAATATTTTACTCAAGCTCACAAATTATTGTTGTAGTATGTTTCATTGACTGCAAGGTGAGAGATGTATTGTATCAATAAATGGCAGCCTTGTTGTTTCTTACATACTTCACCACAAAAATTTGTAAGACCTGAGAATTTGATTGAAAAAGTTAAAATTAAAAACTCTAGAAACATATTACTGACTTGCATTTTTACTGTAACTATTGACCTTATCTCCATGCAAATTAAGGTTGTTTAATTCATTATTAATCAGAAAAAAATTATAGAAGCCTTTGAAATCATGAAGCACAGCTTGTCAATGTGAATACATATTTTTTGTCACCCCAAAAACGGACGGTCAGTGGGTTGCACACCAGCTGTGTGAGGATTGAAGTGTATAAAAACAAAGACATAAAAAAAAAGGGGATGATTCTTTGAGGACAAGGGAACAAGCTGAATAGCCCTGTGACAAAGTTTGTGAACCCCAGAAGCTTGGGGAAATATGAGATAAATAAGTAAGGACATGAAGTTTGGAGGATATTTTTGAGGGATTTATGGTGGAGCAATATTAACTATATGGCATTGCAAAGGTGACAGATTGAAAATAGTTTGAGAGTTTTGTGAGTGGCGATGGAGTGACACCAGTAAACTGAGTGAACTGGCATAGCAAGGGTGTCAGATTAAATGCAGTATACTCACAAATTACTGGGTGCAAGTTCTCTTTTAAATGTGTGGAGTGGAAGTATATCTGTGCCCATAATTATGAAACTGGTCTAAGTCAAAATATAAAAAAAAGTTATTTTATACATTATTTTAAACTAAATTAATTCAATGTAATTTTTATGATATTGTCAAAAATGAACCATTAGATAGTGGTTGTAATTTAAATTTTATATGGAATTATTTATGAAATTAGCCAAACCAAAACTAAAGAAATTATTCAATAAAACCTTAAATTGTATGTGGCCCTCTTTGGCATGTTTTTGAATTACACAATAAGGCAACAAATTACAAACAAAAGAAACGACAATAACAGCTGAAATGTTTTCCTAACATTTCCTCCGAAAATTCAAGAATCTCAAACACTACATGGTTCCTGTCCTTATTAATTGTTTAAATTAACCTGACAATGTAATATTCTGAGATATATATATATATATATGTTATATATTATTGCATCTGACAATGGGTTTCGTCTACTATGTATTGGCAGAAATGCTAATTTATGTATTCAGCTACTAAGTTTTACCTTAGGTAACCAAATAAATGTGGAATTTGGCCCAAGATAGTAAGTTAAATCTGTCCCTCGGGGTGTGTATCCTCCAGAAACCCAGTATCCCACCTGGTGGTGGCTCATCCAAGTTGCAGGCTAATGCACCCTTGAGTTGGACTTGAGAGGGAAGTGGTTTCTAAGGCAACATTTTCTTGCCCTTTACCAAGGGATCAATACACTTACTGTAAGGATTCAGGAAACTAGGTTTTTGGTACCCCAAATTGTAACAGAAAAACTAACGAATTTTTCATATCTGAAAGGTGCTAATTTATGTGGAACATGGAACAATGTTTGCCATAGAAAATGTTAAATACAAACTATAATTATGTAGAAATTGTCAGATGCAATAATAATGTACTTATTAAGTATATTTGAAATTGCTATTCTCAACCCGCAAGTGTTCTGAAACTATTGAATTACACACCAAGAGAGTAGTTGCAATTTAAAACCAGAAGCAGTCCGTACCAAGAAGCTGCAGGTTTTTATTTTTTTGTAACCGGCTACATGAGGGTGATCTTGAAACAGCTAACTCCCCTTTTATGGCATTGAAAACAGGGAAGGTAGCCAAGGGTTGACTACGGCCCCCATAAGCAGACTACCCGATGTTTAACCCATCAGGTAGGTCAGGCATTGGGTATGATTCTCACACCCTTCTAAATGGAGGGAAATGAGTTTGCTGTGGGGTAGCAGAATTCCCTTTTCCGTGTCTTCGCCAGCATTAGGAGGCAGTTGGCCGATTGATCCAATGGGATCAGCAGAGAACTCTTACCATATGCCCAAGGTCTTCGACCCCAGTGAATGCAACTCCTAAAGTAGACGAAGGTGCCTCAGCTTGTGTAAACCTTGAAAGGACCAGATAGAGTACGAGGCATTCCCAATGCAGTCAGGTGAGCCCCGTAGCTAATCTGGGGAGAAATACATGCGAGAGAAAACTCCCACAGGCATCTCGGAAGCTGCCAGGAATATAAATGCATGTGAATCAGTTAGACTTACTGCAAGAAACGAACTGATCTTGATTGTGTAAAGGTGCACAGATACTGTGTTGGAGAAATCAACTTCTGCAGGGGAAAGTATGTATTGAGAGCAATCCTGATGATTCAAAAGTATCAATAAAACAATTACAAGATAAAAGTAAAGCACGGGAAATAATATATAGAATTACAAAAGCAACTGATAAAGACGAAAACAATACCTAACTAATGAAGGTAATACAAATAGTTCAAAGTTAATCCTCTTCCTCCAGGACCATGGTCATGCCATTTACCCCTAATATTACAATATCATCAGCAAAGCGTAGTTTTCCATATTCCCTTTTAAAGTTCTTCATCGCCCTGTTCTATATATAAGCACGAGCGACAGACTGCATCCTTTCTTGATTTCTGCTTTCTTTCCTTGCTCTTAAATTATAATTACTGCTGACTGCCTTTTATAGAGGTTATGTATAAGCCTTATTTATTGATAGCCAAGCCTTCCTATCTACAACATTCCTCAAGCGTCTGTACTGCTCTTTACCATCTCAATCTCACGTTTGATATATTTACACCTGTCATCAATCATTTTGATTATTTCTTGTGTTATCCAAGCTTTCCTATTGGTCTAAGCTATTCTTTCTACTTTTTTGGTGACTTCTCTAGTCATTTCTTCCTTCAAGAGTGCTCATATCTCTTCTATACTGTTTCTTTCTCTCTTTATCTACTGTTGATATCTTTGAAATTCTGAAGCTCCTCTTGTTGTTTCAGTTTTTCTAATTCCCATAGCTTTGTCACAAACATCTTTGTTGGGGCATTCAGATCATTATCTGAATATAATTTGACAATTTTCATATTGAGTTGTAGTTCAACTCTCTTCTAATATTTTTTTAATACATCAAATACTTCATTTTTTCTTTCCATGATATAAACAGAAATAGATTTTGAATAATCATTGGTAAATGTCACAAAATATTTTTTTCCTCCTACATCTGAATGTATTTATCTTCCCTTCTCATTATTTTGGAAAATTACTTCTCTTAAATATTCCTTTGGTGCATGTCTCACAATTTTCTTCCATCCTGGCGGTTCCCTTTCCAGTAGAGCTTCTTGATGCACATCTCTTAAGCAGTTGCCTTCAGTAGTTATGTATGAGATAATAATCTTCATTCCCACCTTGAGACATTAAACTGTCCTGTAAATCAGGAATATACAAAACATGTGGGATATATAAATCAAAACCACCACAGATCAAATATGAAGAAATACTTTACTTTTTCCTTCTATCTTCAAAGAATTTTCATCACCAATTATTCTCATTCTTCTTTCCTCCATTTTGATTTGACTGTTCAGCTTCTAACACTTTAGGGCAGTCTCTGGCAAAATGACCTTTACCACCACAAAACACTACTCGTTTCTATTCGCCATCTTGTTTAATTTTTACATCATTATCTTATAAAAACGAAGTATTTTGTGATTTACTGCTTGCACTTTCAGAGCAATGGCAATTTTATCTTCTTCATCCTTATCAGAATTTTCACTCAGTTGTTCAAGAATTTTACTTCTAATCTTGCTCATTGTGAATTCACTTTCGCCTAATTATATATAGTGAAGAAAAGCAGTATTATTTGCTTTCATTCTTTTAGTTTCTTATTATAAGAATTTATTTGTATTCAGTAATTAGTTGCTCGTATGCACACTGAGCACCCCCTACGACAGGGCAGTCAAACTGATTACCCACGCCAATAAATAAAATTAAAGTGTTTGTCTGTCTGTAAGATATTAATATAAATATTTATAAATCCGTTGAATTTCCGCACGAAAGGCGGAGAGAAATCCAAATGCGAGTTGTAAGTCCTATTAGGCGTTCCTATACAATTATAATCCGCTTACTGTGTTATTATGACATATTATAAATAAATGTTACTGAAGAATTGTTGGAAACTATTTCTCTTTAAGGAACTACATCGAGTGAAAGCATATTTGTCGCTGTATGAAACATTTTGGGAAATTATAATCTTTCTATTGATATGCTTGTTTCTGTAACAAATGACGGCAGAAAGTGAAGGATTTGCGTCAACATTGATCGAAAAATCACATGATGTATATCCAAATAAACCAAAAACAAAGACTTTCATCAACAAATTCTCTATTTAAAAATATTAAAAATGCACGAAGTACTAAAAACCGTAAAAAAGAGTTAATTTTATGGGATCGACAAATTCGAATTCAAATATCTTACTGATTTCACAGAAGTTTGTTGGTTGTCATGTCACAAAGTTCTGAACACTTTATATCAACTTTTGGAAGAAATAATTTAATTTCCGAGTTTAATTTTCAAAAAAGAATTTTTGTCCACTTTCCAACGCCACAAACTTTAACTGGCAAAGCAACTACGCGAAATAATGATATATAAACGTACTACTATTACAGGAAATAAAAAATAATTAATTTTGTTTTGGTCAGTAATTCACACTTCTTCTTTTTTTAACGAGGGAAATTGTGGAATCCATCATGGACACCCTCGGGTAGTCTGAGACTCCTACTCACTAAACCACAAAACCCTTTCTCCTTGGCTTATGACCACCGCGGAACCGCTTTCGCATTACTTTCGCATGAGGATACTTTCAGCGAATTTTGACACTGCGGTCCAAGACTGCTTGAGAGCATTCATTATCCCCACTACATTATCTGGCGTCAGCGGTCCGTACTGTGCTTCCATATTTCCCCTTAATTGTGTCCACCGATCACACAGGAAGAAGGTGTGGTTGACGTCGTCGACCCCTGAAGCAGCCGTGTCCGGTCAGGAACTGTGTCATATTGTGGTGTCTTCGTCCCATCGCTGCTGCCATTTTGACATCTTTCCATTCCTGGCCGCTTCCTTCGCCTGGTCTTTCCCAAGGTCTGCCTGTGTGCGCCATATTTCTTGGCGCTCTAGAGCGAGAAGGTCTATGGGCGCAACTCAGGCAATAACCTGCACACGTAATCCTCAAGGCTCCTCGACGTTGTACGGCGGCCATCTGCTTCGGATACATTTTTTTGAGGGCCTGCGCCCATATATTCATATTAATATAATTATCGAAATGAAATATGCACGAATATTTTAGTTAAATCTCCTGTTTTTAAACCCTCAAATTTTTATTAAAATCGTTGGGCAATTTCGGAGTCTATTCGAGACAAACATACAGACATACACTTCAACTGACTTTGAAAGGGAGGAAGAAAGTTCTGAATCAGATACTAATTAGTTGATCTGAAGATATCTCGCAATTCGCAAGCATGGGAGAATCAAGAAGAAAGATGAGTAGAAGAAACAATACATTCAGGAAGAGTGAGGAAGGAAAGGGTTCCATGTACACTAGGATGTTGTAAGCTAGTTACAGTATTACAGTAGCTACAGAAGATGTATGTATCCTAAAGACCGTGGAGGAAGCAAAGGAATGGGAAAACGCGCGAGGAGAGAGAAATAAACTTGGAAAGTTGTAAAGAACGCCTGAGATCAATATTATTGGATGAAATCATTTTTTTACTGTAAAAAGAAATCAGCAAGGGTAGATTTTTAAATACAAAGCAAGACTTGTATCCCGAGGTTTTAAACAGATTGCTGAAACATGTAATACAGTAATGAGAAGACGTCTTGCCATAGCAGTGGAGAAAAATTGGTGGATGTCATTGCTGCTTATTTTGGCTGTTACAGTTTTTCCATCAGATACGAAGATAAAATATGAAGCCATTTGTCTGCAAATTAAAGAACAGTCTCTATGGATTAGAACAATCCACTTTACAGAATATAGGACTAACTCAATGTGAAACTGATCCTTGTGTCTACTTTCAAAAAGAAATTATTGTAGGTATCCGTGTTTGTAGTATATTATTGATTGGAAGATGTTCTCGGATAAACAAGTTCAAATCTTTGATATCAGAGGAAATCAAGGTAAGGGATATTGGATCAGAATCATTAATTTTGTCTGTGAGAGTTATAAGACGTGATGGAAGTGTAAAAATTAATCAGAATCTATTTGTGAGAAAAAATTTAAAGGAATTTGAAATGAAAGATTCCTATGGTCATCCACCTCCTTTGCCATGCGCGAGTCTCAGAGTGAAGGGAATAAATTTGATGATATGCAAGATACTGTGTCAAAGCTTCCTACTACGATACGAAACACGGGTAACGATGAACAAGTGTGGAAGTGTTCAGCCTGTACGAGTGAGGCAAAGATGCCCATTTTACTGATAATGTTTTATTAAACTTGACAATGATTGCGTATGACCTTAGAACTTTGTTTGTGGGGTGTGATTCAACAACGCATAATTGCAGGGTCAAGACAGTCCAGTGTAGCTGTTCTCAAATTAAAGTGATTAATATAATTACAGTTTTTCTAACAAACATATATGGTCTTAAAAATATATCTATTAATTTATAAGCATTTCGGAAGTTTTCGATATTCAAAAAATATTTTCGTAAATAAGCTGCTAAATTTCGCTGTTGTTAAGACAATATTTTGTTGAAATTTGACCAATCAATCATTGTTGATAAAACTTGCATATTTGGTAGATATTTTTACAAAGTGCAATGAACTTAACTTACCATTACATGGGAAAGTACAAGAGTTAAGATTGCATCTTTTGATAACAAAAAATATAATTTCGGATATCAGCAGTTGATTTTATTTCTTTTCCTGCATTACATGAATTTTGGAATGAACTAAATTTTAAAGTAGATGAAGATGTTTCCAAAATGTTTTTGAACACCTACATAACTTGAAACCAACTCTTTTGTAATATTTTCCGAAAACTAGTAAGGACGATAGCTGATATTTCATTATTTCTTAATATAAAGTTATCAAGGATTGATACTGGCGTCAACAAATCCAGACCCTAGGGATGTAATTTCGACACGTTGGGATATGACCACGCTCACGCGTCCTTACCTCAACCCATGAGATTTCATGGTCTAAAGACCATTGAGATCGATTTTCGATGCTTCTTCACACGCGATGAGGCTGTGTAAATTTACATTCTTATCTTTGAAGTTGAAGGAGGCGGAAGAGATCCGTCGTTTGGTCTCGGACGTTTAAGATTAATATGTCGACGCTGAGGAGTGTGTCCTACGGAGAAGCTGGCAGATGTGACGGTACGTTTCAAGAGGGTACGTTGACACGATTCAAACCGTACAATTAAGAGATCAGATTGCTTCGCCGTATCTCCGAAATTTGTAAATATTTTTCTTAGTTCTCTTTTTCAATAAATTTCCCACTTCTTTAAGTAACTACCCTTTAATTTTTTTCCAAACCACCCCTCCATACAATTTTTGGGTTCAGAATCAATTTTCCGTGTCTAATTGATTTAATCAATTACTCTAATTTGAAAAAAAATACAAAGATCAAAGAGTTTGTCGGTAAAGCACCTGAATATTTCAAGACAACCTATAATTGTTTTACTTTCGTTTTCTACAACCTATTTATGCGAAGCGGGATTTTCTTATTATGCTGCAATAAATTTTAAGTGCAGAAACAGCCTCAACGCCAGTGGTTAGCTACTGGAGCCCTCTGGTGGCGTTCATAGTAACCAAAGAGTAGCGAAACAGGCTGTGTACCTGATGGACGTAAGGGGGCTTGTAAACGAGCAACAAAAATTTCACATTGCCGGCAATATTTCTGAAAACTATGACCCGACAATGTGTAGCCAAAGCTATGGCCAGGCAATATGTTGCAATGTATCCCAGCAATATTGCGGCCACGATGTAGCCTCAACACTTCCCGCCTACACGTAGAACAGCAATAATGGCCGAAAATGAAGTTCCTATTAGCGCTGGTGATTAACTAAAGAAAATGAGAACCACGTTTAGACCTTTTTGAAATAAACAAGAAACAATTCACAATTTAAGCAACGAACTGATTCTTGATTATTTAATCAAAAACGTCGCCTTCTATGTCAAAGGCAGACTTTAAATATTTCCTTCAAAAATAGAGGTCATTATAGGGAAAAAGGATATGATGATGGGGAATACAACACCGATCTATACGAGATTGGCAATTATCCAAAAATTATTTTGACGGGACTGCCCTATACTGTAATAAGTGATTTTTCCCGTCACGACCCTGAGATTAGTGCGCAGTCGGTCGTTGCAACAATCTACGGGTAAGGACCATTGTGTTTGTCAGGTCAGATGTTTTGATCGTGGACGGTCGTTGACCTGGAAAGGCATCTGGAAAGGAAGTTGGATTTTGAAAACCTCAGGAAGTGGGCAGGCCTGGGACCTATAAAATAGAGTCGATGGCGGTGTGGTTTTTATTATTATTATTGATGTGACTGTGGACGTCGCTGTGGAGACTACGTTTATGATTGATTTTGGCGGTGAACAGCGGTGTTGTGGTGGAGATTTTTGCTGAGAACGGCGAGATGGACAGGAGTGTTGGTGAATAGGACTACAGATTGAAGCAGCAAAGGAGGTAGAGATTGCCGTGTCCAGGAGGGAGAGCAGGGACACCATGGAGCCAGGAACGTGGACATCTTGGCTGCCGCACAGTAAGCCCTCCCCTTCCCTTCCCCTTTCATACTGCGTGTTTGCAACGACCGACAAAATAGTATTTCGCCAGTGACGGTGAACCGTCTCATATTTAGATGAATTGTCAACATTATTGTAGTCATATTTTAGGTTAGGTTTTAGAGTTTAAGTGAGCGAATGACTGTGCGCAACATTCCATGATTGTGGAGCCAAAGTGGGCTTTGGCCCGGTTTTAAATATTAAATTAAATTGTTTTAACACCATGTTTAGTTATTGAATAAATCATCCACTCCCCTTTAATTATTTCATGAAAGCCAAGACCCCTGAGAGTCTCATGCTTGACTAGAAACTCACATGTCTTGGCTCGACGCTGGCCGCCATCTTCTCCCTTGGGGTCCCGCAGTTCGCGATTGCTGTCTTATTTATTTGATAAATATTGTAACATGAAAAGTTACGATGAACAATGCGGGCCAGCTTGCGAGTTGCAATTGGCGCAACTCGGGCCAACAATGGAGTCTGGCGAGAATCGAGGAGTCGTCATGGGGTAGAGAAAGGAGAAGGATGTGTCGGCAGTTGCGGACGGAGAAAGACCACGCCCTGTAGTGATAATTTTTCTCATGTTCAGAAATGGATTAAAGTTATTAAAATCCACTTTTTTTGGTATTTTTATTAAAAAATACCTGGCGCCCAAAAAGCATTAAAATCCTCGAATATGGAGGTACGTCGGATCTTCTACATTTGGCGCCCAACGTGGGGCACCGAACAACGTGGTTTGGTGAGGACGAGTACGTGGTACCCTAGAATTATACGACGACTGAAGAAGTGGGAGGCGCTGAAAAAGGAATGCTGGGGAAGAGAGCTGTTCTACGCATAGCTGAGGGGTCCTGTGACTGCTGCGTGGATTTCGTCGAGAGGTGTGTGTGTGTATTAAAAAGCAGAGTACAGTGTGTGTTGTGTATTTTGTTAAAATGGAAGAAGTGCAGGAGGCTATTACGTGTGAAAGAGTAGATGAGAAGGCAGAGGACGCTATGCTCAGGTACATAATAAGATATTTGATGAAAAATGAGGAAGTTCTTGATGACATGGTTAATAGTATTATGAAAAAAGAGGAAGTTCTTGATGACAGGGTTAATGGTATTAAGGAAATGCATGCAGATGTATATAAGGAAGAATGTGTAAATGGTAGTGATAAGCAGATAGAAAATATGGTAGAATTAAAAAGTGCGGTAGATTTTAAGGTTAAAGGTATACGCAGTGATTTCAAGCTAGATAAGCATTCATGTGCTAAGACTGCTAAAGAGAATGAAAAGGTAAAGGATACAGATTTGGTAATGAAACCTTTCTGTATGCAAAATTGTGCTCATTGCCGTAAACGGCGAAATAGAAAGAAATTCCCCCGAAAAACACAGAGGAAACAAGGTGTGGGAGGAAAGGTTAAGCGAAAGAAATTGCAAATTGTCATACGTGCGTATAAAGTTAAGGAAGGTGAAACGGATGTTAATCATAATGTTGAGAGTGGTGGAAGGTTGCTAAAATTAATTGGTGTATCTGCGGATAAGTTTAAGAAAAATTGTAAACATTTAATGCGACAGATGAAAGTTGGTAGATATGCTTGTAATGTGAACGCAGTGAATAAGCAGATTAAGGGACAGCGAGAACAGCTGATCATGGTTCTCAACAAAGATGATGTAATTAAATGTTTTTCAAATAGATTTAAGAAAAGCTCCCGAAAAATGTACAAGAAAAAATTACTTGGGAGAAAAGGCTGTCATAAAATTAAGCGAGACTTAATGTTTAGCAGAAAACTTGTTTCCATCTCTCAGAAATATGCATCCTGTGGTAACAGCAGAGTAAAATTAAATTTGTATGTGTTAAATAGTTGTGATGAGTGTGGATTTCCTTGGAATGCAGGTGGAAAAACTGAATGCGGTATTCGATTCATGTCAAACTAATAAAGATCAGATGATACATCAAATTCAACGGGCAACAATTAAAATAAATGTCATATGATCTGTCAGAAACAGCTGATGGGATGTAAAATTTTATGTAATAACATTGTAATTAGTTATAAGAAACAGATGTTCTGTTGAAAATTTGCGACGTGCGTTGAACAGCTGTTGTGCAGAGACAGTTGACTATAGAAAAATTATGGCCAAAGTAATTTTGGATCTTGACAGCGAACAGCTGGAAAGACAGCAAACAGCTGATTACAGAGTTCTTAAAGAGATTGTTTGGGTTGAAGTTATGTGGTTGTAATTAAAGATAAGGATTTGTCCGTGATTGGCTTATATTAATTTTGAATTATTTAATTGATGAAATTGTATTTTACTGGATGTTTAGGCTGATGAAGGATTGAATGGTACGTCAGAAAAATTTGTAATTAATTTATGAGTGAATTTTTGTAAAACCTAATGTAATTTTGACTAAGGGCGTTTGTCAGTCAAATTGTTTACGGCTGTGTTTCAGTGAGTGTCATTAAAAATTGTACAATTTTTTAAATTCATTGGGGGCGGGGATAATGTAACATGAAAAGTTACGATGAACAATGCGGGCCAGCTTGCGAGTTGCAATTGTCGCAACTCGGGCCAACAATGGAGTCTGGCGAGACTTGAGCAGTCGTCATGGGGTAGTGAAAGGAGAAGGATGTGTCGGCAGTTGCGGACGGAGAAAGACCACGCCCTGTAGTGATAATTTTTCTCATGTTCTGAAATGGATTAAAGTTATTAAAATCCACTTTTTTTGGTATTTTTATTAAAAAATACCTGGCGCCCAAAAAGCATTAAAATCCTCGAATACGGAGGTACGTCGGATCTTCTACAATATATATTATTTCTGCATATGCAGTGGCGTCCGGGCCTGCATTGCGACGAGAAAAGATCCGAGGGGGATGGGAGCGTTACAATACATCATTGACGTATTTATTCAGTGTGAGACTGTTCGGTTGAAGTATGCGTAGTTTTAAAGGAAGGATTAATTGAATTTATTTAATTACAGGCTAAACCTCTTTATTTGCTGAAAATTTATTTTAAAAATTAGAAATTACTTTGTAATTATTATTTTGTTACTTTTCAATAAATGACCAATATATAGGTTTCACAAGTTGTAAAATTTGTTGGCTGTTGTTTGCCAAACATCTATTTTTTTACTTGGTATTCTCTAATGACCCACGTCTCAAATTGATGAATTTGTGTGAACTGCATCGATAAATGCAATCATTTTTTCGTTTGGCGAATCCATGATTGGAATAATGAATAATATTTACACGAAACACGATGCTAACCATAACTTATATTTATTATTAACTCAGTTGATTGGCCACACCCCCCTCTAGGTGAGGGCTGGGGACTAGTATTGCCGAGCAATATTGCATATTTTCGATACCGGATCGAACTCACCGGCTACACCCCGGCAAGTGGTTGCAATACGGACAATATTGCTCAGCAATACTGATATATTGCTGGGCAATATGTTTATATTGCCGGAAATGTTGCTCGATTTTGGACAATA
The DNA here is from genome assembly GCA_034510155.1 of Eucriotettix oculatus. Lineage (NCBI taxonomy): Eukaryota > Metazoa > Arthropoda > Insecta > Orthoptera > Tetrigidae > Eucriotettix > Eucriotettix oculatus. Next base: position 1,619,274 of record CM067377.1, on the reverse strand, counting down.
TTGCTTGGCCATTATTGCCGACTACAAATGCCGTAAAAAGTTGCTCGTTTACAAGCGCCTTAACAAACAATGTATGCTATGTCAATACTCACACAACATGATGGCAGCGGTAAACTAGTGAAATCACCGAATATTAAATCATTACTAAGAAATAATGGCACACCTATATATCCAAGCGTATATATTTATGAAATATTAAAGTTTGTAAAGAGGAACACTAATTTGTTTCATAAATACGCGACCAGAAATCAGAGATTCAGCTCTAAGGTCACGTGGACAAGCATCGCCTTGCTCAACACCAGAAAAGTATTCACAATACCGGGATAATTTTATACAACAGCCTTCCGCCAGAGGTTAAAAATAGTACCTACAAAAGCTTCGTGAAGCAGAGTAAAACTATTCTTTTAAATGGCGCGTTTTACTCGGCACAGGATTTTCTTAATCGTCCTTCTAGTATTTAAATCAAGGTTCCTGCAAAAAGTGTTGAATGAGCTGCCTTGTAAAATAGCACATCACATATCCTTTAAATTTTTATTCAGTTTTTTCTGCTCTTTTGTTTGTTTGATGTAATGCCTGGAGCTACGACAGAAGGAAGAACAGTTTCCTGGTCCAAGTAGTTCAAAACTCCGTTGCGTGTTTCTCAATGTGTGCTTGTTTGTGTTTCCCAGTGTGTGTGACATCGTGTGTCCGTTTTGTGTTTGTATTGGCTTTTGTCTGTATACATATCTTTTATTAATTTATTTTAAGATTTTTTAATTATGTACCCTATGTTCATTTTTAATGTATGACGTATCCTATTTCCTCAATCGAGGACTAATGGAAACAACAATAAATCTAAATCTGTCGCAGCTCCGGACCCGCCCGGCGACTGGCCTAAATGGAAAAGGACTTGCTTCGAAGCTAAACGCTCTACCAGAAGAGGAACAGGTAAGTGGGAGAAAAAGCTGATGAAGTGATGCTCACTTTTGGGTTAACAGAAGCCGAAGAAAAGGCGTATCAAACTGTCATTACTAAATTTGACAATCACTTCGCGCCTAAAACTAATATAATTTCTGAAAGGGCACGTTTTCATACCCGAGTTCAAAATCTTGGGAAATCAGCCATTGTCGTAGGTGTTGCAGACAAACAGTAGAGCGAGCGTATGCAGTTGATGATGATGACGCAGTCTCAAGAGGTCAGCAGTGAAAAGGATCGAGGTCCACCAATGCCATACGCCCGAGACCATCGAGCAGCCGACGAGATCCGCACCACAGCGACTAGACCTTTAGCTTTGATTATCATGTGGACGTAATAGACAATGTGTATGCCCCTCGTGTAAAACATAAGCGTATTCATTAACACAACACAATTCGACCTGATGTAAAGAAGCCAAAATCATCAAAATTATTGTTTCATTTATTCATGTTTTTATGTTTATATAATACTATAATTCTGTATTTAGATATAATTACTAATTATAAATTAAAACTTTTTTAATGTTTACAAGTAGGAATTACCGTACTTGTGTTCCGTTAAAATTTCGCATCTTGCGAAGTGCTCCAATGCAGAAAAAGTTTGGGAAATCCTGCTCTACCTCATTATCTCCACGTCTACAAGATAATTTTAATGCATTTAAAGAAAAAGAATTGTCCAGCGCCTGAATGTACGGGTCCCATACTCTATACGCAACGCTGCAGATTTTCTTTAAATCCCTTAGTACAAAGCTTATTGCTTTCCATCCCTAGATTTACGTGTTTACCCAAGTATTTACAGGTGTTGGCTACTTCTATTGATTCTATTCCTAGTTGATAATTTACTCCCTCATAATGTTTCTGTTTTCTAAACCTAATAGTCTTATTATTTGATGTAATAAATAATGCAGTCATCCGCCAAGAGTTTTATATTCGACTAGATACACAAAGTTAATATGTATTTAATACCTTTACTAGCATCAGGTTGTAAGCGTCGCTGGACGGAGAACACCACACTAAATCATCTGCGTTTAAATATATGTGTTCCAATTATAATTTACATGATTAATTCCACAAATATGGACGAAGCGTCGTCAGTTTATTTAAATAAATATTAGGCTACGTTTTATGACAAATTAGCTGCACTTTTCATTAATATTTGAAGATGCCAAATTACAATTAGTAATAATAACTCATGAGACTTTTGTGTTCAGAATAAAAATCTAAATATTTATCCATGAGGGAAAGAGAAATTTTATAAAAGTAGCGATTTAAATTTATTTAAATCACTTCTTTTTTAATAATAATAATAATAATAGCGGAATTGTTCTGATGTGAAGCACTTACTCGTCAGTCTAAAACAAATATATTTTACAACTGAAATTATAATATTTGTCTAATAAATCTTATGGTTGTTTCAATATATATGCTTCCAGAAAACTGAATAATTTTTTACAATGAATTTTATTTTTTCAAGTCCCATTAATGCGGATATTTAATGTGCGTATAGTTTGGCCAATATAACTGTAATTACAATGAAAACAGTTAATTTGGTATATAGCCTTATGTTTACCGAAATTATTAATTTTATTTTTAATATTTTAACATAACTTAAATTATTGCAAGATTTTAAGGTAATTCGGATATCATAATTCATTAAGTTTGTATTATTTTTATGGGTAAATAATTAATTTCATATTATTCTTAGTCAACCTAATTTAAATGAATTTGTAAGAAGAACACTTTATATTTTTCCCAGATTAAATTTATGGTAGCGCTGACGATATAATTTGACGTCCCTATTTACTAAATTATAAACCATAGTATCTTATGGAATAATGGCTGATTTGATTTAAGTATTATTCCTGAGTAAGTAGATCTTTTCATAGCATTTCGAAACAATCTTATTGATAGAAACAATAACCATAACATCAAGAAAATTGAATGCGATCTTTTTCAATTTCAATTGTAAAGTTTCTCTTAGGGTTGTAATTATTAAAAGTATTGAGCAAATGGTTTATGTGGAATCTGAGGATAATACAAAAAGTCTTCTTACTTGAAATATCTCTGTGGTTTTAAATCTAAAGATGTAATACATAAGGCTTCCAAATCTCTCATAATTTGCGCGAAAAAAATTATAATTACATTTAAGATAAGAATTTTTGATAAAATAATTTTTGTCAATTTGGAAGAGTAGTTATCCCATCTATTTTTAAAATTTGGTGTAATTGTTGCATGGGGTAAAGATTAAATAAGAACACTACATCTAATGATAATAAAACATGATCATTAGGGACGTTTAAATGGTCAAAAAACTTAAAAGACGTTTTCCTCATTAAGACCTTAATTGAAGAGATTATATAAAAATATAGAAATGTTATGAAGAGGGCTGCTACTAGAATAAACGATAATTCTGAAAGATAAATTAGGTTTATGTATTTTAGTTAGAGCATTGCCTCTGACAATATTATCAGAAGTTAAAAGCTAGGGGTGAAAGTACTACTGTCCACGTAATTTTCTTCTTTAAGTCTTTTAAAGACAATTTCTAATTGAGCAACAATTAAAGTAATGGATTTAATTTTTATTGCTAATTTTATGTATTTATTTGTCTGATAATAACGTTTCAACTTTAGAAAACAATTTAGTCATGTTCATTTGGCAGATTCAGTGAAGATTAAATCAGGATCATTAGAAATGTACATTTGGTAATAATAAGATTGCACAACTTGTTATCTAGACAGAATTAACTCATTGTCGAATTTTTCCATTTTAATTCTGGAACTAACAATACGCTTATGAGTTATTCTTTGTAAGTGTTTTCTCGGTATCGTTGCTTGTGCGACATGCACAACATTTTTTTTATCAATTTTAATTTCTTGTTTTCGTGAAAAAAAATTCGTTTTATATATTATACATATTATAATGTAAATATTTTTTTTCATTTTTATTATAATCATACAAGATGAGATGAGATGAAGTTCTAAAATCTAGGAACGAAACGTAGTGTTAATAAAGTTTATATCACTTTTTTTTCTGAAATATAGGCTGTTTACAATTTATTAATATCAGATGTGTATACTACACAATTTTTATACTATCTTTCAGTCAATCTCAAAGTTCAAATTTATATAGTAGTTTGCTACTATAAGGACATATTATGCGAACAAGTTTCAGATTTTTATCTACATGCCCAACAAAGATATAGCGTCTCAAAAATCCCATTCTTAAAGGGCTGTAATTTATAAAAAGAACGTGAGCTACTATAGATAATTTATATAGAGTAACTATACCATTATGCGAAAAAACACGGAAATTATTAAGGTTCGCAAACTGTTTCTTCTTGGGGAAATTAGCCTACGAAAATGTAATTTTCTTCATTTGGAATCTACAAATTCGTGGTACATAGAGTACATGAAAAAATAATATTAAGTTAGTAAGTATGTGTTTAACTTGTAGGCTTGAATGTACTAAACGCGATGCAGTTTATTTGAAAAGGATACGTCAAAACAGTCGTGGATAATTTAGAAAGTCGTAGGTGCCTGCAAACACGAAAAACGGCGACAACAAAAGCGGCGGCCATTTTTGAACCGGCCACAATACAAACGAAACAAAATTAGTTCTGAACTGCCAAAAGATGAGGCAATGCACACACGAAATATTTTTTTCTTTCTGAGTTGTTGTAACAACATTGTTCTGACGAGGATTTCCACGTTCTCGTGCTTGACTGTAGGAAGCAGGCAGACCGGATCGTAGGCTTCTTTTGGTGTTCTCTATACACAAACCCGGCGACGATTCATCGGACCATACCACGTTCTTCAAGTCACTTCTTTCGCCGCTTTGTGTTGGTTTCGAAATTGCAGCCCTTTGTGAAGCTCCCGCTGCACTGTGTTGAGGTCTGCAGTCACTTTTATGTTGTCTGGTCACAATCCACGTCTGTCTCCGTCAGTAAACTTCGGCTTTCGCCCACTATTCCTCTTCGCTGATGATGTTTTACCGTATTTTGTTGATTGTGTCATTAATGTGGATACTGTTGCTTGTGAAACGTTAAACAGTCGAGCCGTTTTCGTCACAGATGCTCCCGCTAACCGTACACCAACGATTTGTCCCCTTGGGAAGTCTATCACTGGTGTTAACCGTCGCAGAACAAAGCATATGATATACTGCAAGTAAACCTCAAACTGTGGCAGCCGCGTCACAGAATTTACACGTAAACAGTGGTTTCAACCTGCAACAAGCTGTACCAAGGTTCAATCGAGTTTATAAACTAAATTTAAGTGATTTATATTGTAATATACTTTTTAGGGTATAAAACATTAATTAATCAATAGGACAAATTATAATCAATTAAAAATTTTTTCATTTATTAATTTAAAGTGATTACATGGGCTTAATGCCAAATTAGGCACCAAGACTAATACAGCATTATCAGAACATCTGAAAGAACTAGGGCTGAGTGGGAAGATTTCTAAATCGTACATAAAGAAAAATCTAAATATAAGAGAGGTTTGATAGAAGGAATATATATATATATATGCAAACATTAATCAAGTGATAAATAAAATGAGTGAAATAGGTAATGTGGGGACACATTACAGCAATTGTATGCAAATATTAAATAGATTTAATAAATATCAAGAGTAAATGGGTAAAAGTTCAGATGACGACACGTGGTTCAGTTCGGAAGACAACCACAAACGTAATGGTCGTATGATAGTATAAGCCAAAGACATATAAACAACATAGACTGGACAAGGCGCCGCCATATTTGAAGCAAATTGAAGGCTCAGGCGCCATTTTTTGAATGGAAAGGTGGGCGTGTCCTGTCGTCTGCTGGCATTGAAATGAGGTGGACTTACGAATACGTGCAGGAAGCGTATCTCGTAAATCAATATTTAAAAACTATATATACATATGTATTAAAGTTACAAATGAGCGGAAACCAGCTAGAAAGTGTTTCATTACATATAATATATATAACACATCACTTAAAAATTGTAAATTATTTCTGTTGTCACACAAGGAAAGTGCCGAAATTAAAGTTAACACGGATAAGGCTCATTAACATCATCTCAATGCTAAATACAACATGTAAACATTGACAGTTAATGAACAGGAAACTTTATAATAGTTAATTTATAATTTTTGTTTTAAATCAGTCATTTCTGATATTAATGCCGAATTATTAGATGAGATATGAAGCATCTCGCTCATCAGTCTATAATAAAGATTACACCCAATATCTAAAATTTTAATTTTTTTACAATCATACAATTGTACGTTGTACAAGTAACATCTAAATGCATCTAGACTGACATTAAATATAGTTGATAGGGATCAAGGTTAAACGAAATAAAACACATTCATTAATTACAGTACAGAGAACTAATTTCATAAAAAGAGAGCTGGCTTGCATTCTAGAGCACCACGAAGATCAGAAATTTGGTAAATATCGAAGTTACAAACACGTGCTTTCAAAAGTGAAAATATGATGATATTTACTTAAAATACGATATTCCAGTTGTTTTTGAACTACGATTAGTACAACTGTACGCTAAACACACATTTGGCATGATTTCGGATGAAAAACAATATATTTTAATCACAAAAATACACGATTATTCAACCTCAGTCATTTAACACAGTACATACGGTCAAAGTTCTTGACCGTAGACATTTTGATTGTCCCTGTTGTTAGTTGCTGCCACCCAGGGCGCTGTAACGTCCTCGTAGCCTCTCTATGATGTTTATATATCTCTTTGGATGTGAAAATGGAATAATGTGGTGTTGCCAATTGTAAAAATATATCCTTCATGTTATAAATAATCTTGTATATATATTATAATTACGGTTTATAATGGCTCTGGCCGAAACGTTCTGAGAATAAATATATTGAGACAACTTTTCTGTGGTTTTATTCACACTATAAAATCATGTTATGAATTATAAATTATTTAAATTTACCCGCTCACAGGAACGAAACTTTCAGTTTGCCAGGATTGAGAAACTTGGCATCACAGTTCAGCATTCACATGCCATCATATATGTTTACAACAACCTTATATGGCTGAACTGCCCTCTAACATCATCCCTCAAACAAAACAATTCTCAATGTGGCTCCATGTTTTCCTTCTTGTGACATTTATCAAACCCCAAATGTAAAATTTTCAGAAGCTAAATTTTTATTCCTAAATAATACTGCTACTTATCCAACACTAAAACTAAAATAGCTTGATAGCCCCCATATCATATTTAATTACCCAGCAGTACAATTAATCAAAATAACAAACAATACCATGTAAAACAACACATAATGTCCATGACCTCACAAAGGTTCTTATTTATTCAACTGAAAACGGAGATAGTTATGAAGAAATAGAACACTGAAAGTATAAATAAGTGTCCTATTAGCTCGGAGTTCCCATGGTTGCAAATCATGAAATTATCACAGACCGATAATTCTCCTAGGAGATTGGATCTCATCCATACTGCACTATTCCCTTTGTTTGAAATAGGGCACTAAATTATACAAATTAAACATTCTAATAGGACCTCCTTTTTCATCTTGAATGTCATAGTAATTACTTACCCCTTTCTTAATAATTACATACGGACCCTGATATATTGGCAACAATTTTGCCGTGATATTTTTAGCTGAACATGGTACTCTCAAACACTTTACTAGTACCAGGTCCCCCACCTCAAAATCCATTGTTCTACACTTCTGATTCTCTCTCCTTCTTTCTCCTCCTTTTTCCAAATTTTCTTTTACCTTTGTCTTCATTATATCAAAGTCCCAATCTATATCACCAATAGGATAGTCTATTAACTGTTCAATAGGTACCCGTATCTGTTCCCCTTTTTGAATTTCTTCGGGTATCTGTCCTGTCGCTGTGCTATATCCTTGATTAATGTAATTTTCAACTAATTTCAAATATCTTCCCCAATTCTGATGCTTATTTATACATAAAATTCTTAACATGACTGCAATTGTTCTCATATATCTCTCGGATGGATTACTCTGTGGATGCCTAATTGAGGTGAACCCTACTTTTATACTCATTCCCTTTAGTTCCTGTTTCCACCTATGGTTATCAAACTGTTTCCCATGGTCTGAAATTATTCTACTTGGTTTATTTTCCTCCTGGCAGTATGTTTTTACTGCCTTTAAACACGTGACCGTATTTGCTACCTTTAAACCAAATAGCCTGACGAACTTTGAAAATGCATCCAGGATAACCAGAATAAAGCAGAGCCCATTGTAACCTTTTGTAAGAGGCCCCAATATATCCAAATAAACCAATTCTCCCTTACTTTCAGGTACCACTGTTATAAACCTTCCTTCAAAAGTGATGTTCCTATGCTTGCTCATTTGGCATAAATGGCAAGATCTTATGTAATCCTTCGTGTTTCCACTCATCCCTCTCCAGTGTACAGTATTTATTAACATTTTAATCGTTTTTGTAAACCCCGGATGTCCCTGCCGATCATGGAAGAATTCTAATGCTATTATTATACAAGCCATTGGAATTTTCATTATCCACCCTTTTCTTGATTTTTTGTTGTACCTAAAAACTAACCCTTGTTCTATTTTGTATCTACAGTCCTCTCCCACAACGGCATTTAAATATTCACCATATAAATTTCTGATCTTTCTTATTATTTCTGATATCCTTTCATCTTCCTTAGTTGCTTCTATTAATTTCCTCTTAATTTCCCTTTCTCTAGTTCCTAAATTTGCAATTATCGCTACATTGTCTTTTTCCTCACTTTCCTCAAACAGATCTTTATTCCGCTGGTGCATTTTCAGTCCCCTTTACATGTTTAATCATCAGGTTGTAATCCTCTAAAGCTAATGCCCATCTCCTAATTCGTGCATTACTATGTTTACATTCACGCATATAGGTTAAAGCCTGGTGGTCTGAATACAGATACACTGTCTGTCCTAGGATATATTGTCTAAACTTTTCAACTGCATATACTACTGAAAGGAGTTCTATCTCTGTAGTAAAATAATTTTTTTCATACTCTTTTAGACCCCTGCTTGCCAAGCTTATAATCCCTTCTCTTCCTTGATCATCAACTTGTCCCAAAATTGCTCCAATCCCATATCCCTATGCATCACACCTAATGGTAAATGGTTTAGTGAAATCTGGATGTTCCAACACTACATATTTTTTAAAAGCTAATTTGACTTCTTCTAAAGCCTTGTCCTGCTGTTGCCCCCATCTAAACTTATTCCCCTTTTTAACAGATCATAAATAGGTCCTAAAATAATTGCAATTTTTGGTATAAATTTTCTGTAGAAGTTCAAATATCCTAATAATCCCCTTGTTTCCCTTTTTATGTTTTTATGTTCTGAATTCTATCCAATTTGTCAGGACATGGGTATATCCCCTTCGTAGTAATTATATGCCCCAGGAACTCTATTATTTGCTTGCACAGCAAAACCTTTTCAGGGTTGATCGTTATGCCCTTTTCTTTTAGTATGTTAAGGACCATCCCTAGGTGCTCCACATGTTCTTCCAACGTGTGGCTGGCTATCACCAGGTCATCTACATAAGATGTCACGAACTCTCTCATTTCAGGCGTAAATACCTTATGCAGGCTCTGTATAAATGCTTGGCAACTAATCTTTAACCCAAATGGCATCCTTACAAACTGATATTGCTTCCCATCAACTAGGAATGCCGTAATCTGTCTGGATTCGTGATCTAATCTCACTTGATAAAAACCCTTACTCAAATCTACACTGCTTAACCATTTTCTTCCCCTAAACCTTCTCAACGCCTCATCAACAGTTATGGGTTTTTCACATATATTCCTAATGACCTTATTCACTCGTCTTGCATCTAAACAAAGCCTCACTGTCCCATCCTTCTTTTTAACCACACACAGTGGATTTACGTAAGGACTCTCACACCTTTCAATAATCCCTCCTGATATCAATCTATCTATTGCCTCCTGCACTTGTCCTTTCAAGGCATAGGGTATGGGATAGCTATGTCCTTGGAAGTAATCATGTTTTTCAACTTCAATATGATAATCTACCTCATTCAGCAAACCTGGTTCCTTATTAAAAATAACCTCATTCTTTTCAACAACATTTTCTAATTCCCTTCTCATTCCCTCACTAATTCCTTGTATTGCATGTATCCTATCATACAGCTCTTTCATCTTCCCTATCCTTTCCCTCTGCTCTTGATCCACACCCGAAGTTTCACCCATATAAGCTATATAACCCTTTTGTTCTAAATCATTAATCTCTAATAATTTCCACTTTACTTTCACTTCCTCTCCCGTAAAGTTTATTGCTATCCCTTCTAAGCTTCCATTTTCAAAATTAACCTTCGCTTTCACCTTTCTTAGAAAATCTACCGCCAAAATTAGTTCTGTAAACAAACTTTTTAATACCATACAATTAACCTTTAAAGTCTCCCTCCCATATTTAATTTCCAACATGACCTGCTTTACAACCTTTTCGCCTCTTCTTCCCAGAGCCCCATACAATTTCAAATTACTTACTGGTAATGACTCATTAATGCACCCATTTTCTTTTAATAGTTCATATGTGCTATACTTCATTACTGAGTACATGGCTCCTGTATCCACCCACGTTTCAATATCTACCTCCCCCACCCTCAGCATAATCTTTGCCTTTGAATTTCCCATATCCCTGATTCTACTTTCTTCTTTTTCCTCCTCAAACAGATCATTCTTGCATGCCAAAATGTCATCAATAATCAACGCCCCAATTATATTCCTCCCATGCCCAGTTACATGTACCGGAGCATTACATGCAACCTTTATTAGTTTAAATTCTTAGAAGTCCCTGCTATCTCTTGTTTCGGGATTACACCTTTTTTATTTCCATTCCCTTCATACCTATTGTTTATCATTCTCTCATTATTTTCCCTTAACCTTCCTTGATCATATCCATCATCACGTCCCCTTCCCCTGCCTTGTTCTGACCTTCTCCAGTTATTTCCAATTGTATCTACTCCTCCTTCCCTCCTATCTTCAAACATGGGTCTCCTATCCATCATTCTCCCTCCCATATTCACCATAATATCTCCTTCATTGCCTCTTATTCCCATACTTCTACGCATTTCTCCATTCACTTCATCACACCCCTCTAAAAACTCCATTACTTTCTGTATTGTTTCAATCCCTACTCCTAAGAAAATCTTTGTAATCTCCGGCCCAAATTGATTGCCCATTACCCTTACCAAGACTTGTTCTGATAACAGTGTATCTAAGTACCCATTCCTTGTCACATACTCAGAGAAATACTGTGCCATTCTTATTCCCATTCCTGGTCTATATCTATCTTCATAAATGCTTCTCATTACCCTCGCCTGTCGCATCTCATTCCAATACTTCCTTAAAAAGATACTTTTCGCTTCTTCGTATGAGTCTATAATCGTCATACTACTCTCTATCCACTGTACAGTTCCCCCATCTACCGCCTGTAGTAAAACCATTAATTTTAGTTGATTTAGTACCCCTTTTATCCTAAAATATTGTTCCAAATCGATGATGAATCTTTTTGGATTAATGTTACTATGCTCTTTAAAGCATGGTAACGGAATTTCGACACTACATATCTGGTTACTAACCCCTCTACTGTACATACTAATTCTTTCACTGTTTTCCTTGACGTCTTCTATCTTTTCTTGTAACAATTTAAACTTTTCTTCGGCGTTACCCTTTGTTTCCCTAATCCTTTCTTCCATTTTTTTATTTATTGAACCCTCTAGTTCCTTAATATGATTTTCCATCCCCTTTTGTACTTCTTTTACCTTTGTATCTATCCTTTTCACAATCTCCCCTTTCTCAGCCTCCATCTTATTTTCTAACTTATTTTTCTCCAAATTAATTTTATTCAATAGTTTCCCTTTTTGTTTCCCCATACTATCTTTCGTGGTTTTCCTTATCTCTTCCACATCTCTATCATGTTCCTTTTCCAGTTTATTTAGTTTATCATTTATCTTATTCGCTTCCTTCTTTATTACCTCAATTTTTTTATTTACTTCCCCTTTAAATTGTACACTAAACTGTTTCCAATTATTCTCCATCTTCTCAGCCATTTACTCTACATTTTCCTTACACTCTATTCTCATTTCTGCCATACTCTTATCAAATTTTTCTCCCAACTTATTATTTTCTAATTTCATCTCATCCATTTTATTACCCAAATATTTTATCAGCATCTCAATATCCACGCTAGTACTGTCTCTTCTTTGCTTATCACTCTTTTCCCCTATGGCATTCGTAATATCACTATTGCTGACTTCTACATCTTCTGTCACTCATTTCGTTTAAACCAATCACTTCCTCGGATTCCAAATTCTCAACCTGTGCACACAAAATATAACCCAAAAATATTAATTAAAAAAACATGTATTAATTTTTGTAAGCAAGATGATTGCGTACTTGTGGAAATTTCACAGTATAAAATTGCAAAAACACAGAATTTAAATTTTAACCGAGAGGAACACGAAAGAAAGCAAAACAAAACAAACTATATATATATAAATTTTGGAAAGATTACCTTTTACAAAAATAGCTTCTGCAGTACTTCACCCTCGAGAGAGATCGTAAGCCCCACGTTGGGCGCCAAAATGTAATATACTTTTTAGGGTATAAAACATTAATTAATCAATACCACAAATTATAATCAATTTAAAATTTTTTCATTTATTAATTTAAAGTAATTACATGGGCTTAATCTCAGGGGATTTTGGGTCTCTCAAGAGATGGAGTATGCAGTAACTGAAAATAGAAAAAAATCATTAATGATTAAATATTATTTAACCAGAGCAATGAGCAAGTTTCACAGCTGTTTTTAATTACTTACCCACAATTCCAGGGCCTACAAACATCCACCTCACGAATGTTTCCGCGTCTCTCTGGCATCTTGCAGGATTTTTATCGATGAAGGTAGAAGGAACCAGATCCGCAACTCATCTGCTTCCTCGAAACATCTAACGTCTCTGCCCACCTCTCACAGCATCTGCTCTCGTCCGTCCTCTCCTCAACTCGTCTGACTTCTGCTCATCTGCTCGGACCACGTCTTTCCTCTCCTCAACTCATCTGACTTCTGATCTGCTCGGACCACGTCTTTCCTCTCCTCAACTCGTCTCACTTCTCCTTCTGCTCGAACCACGTCTTTCCTCTCCTCAACTCGTCTCACTTCTGATCCCGAGCCACCCATCGGCTCCCCTTTTTAAATCCTCCGACGGGAATTCCCCGCCATAGGTCTATTTCATAAAACTCCGGGGCTCCCCGTCCCATACAAAATTCCGGGGTTCCCCGCCAGTTCATTTCACAAAATTTCGGGGTTCCCCGCCCTCATTTTTTACACACTCTCGGCGGGAATCTCCCGCGGGGATTCACCATCGTTTTTTTAACTCACGCCCAGCGGGAGTCTCCCGCGAGGAATCACCATCTTTCAGCCGACTAGACAATGTTGTTTGCCGAACTGCGCCTCATAACACCACAAAATCCGCGTTTTTTATCACAATATATATATCGTTTCTGCAATTTCCATTCAGTTTTTTTGTATGTAAATGCAGATTGCTGTGGCAGCTAAGTATCTTTTCATCCATTACACAATAATAATAATCAGGGAGAGCGCAAGGACAGTATAATTGACTCAGACCGAAAGTCGTGAAAGGGACTCTATATTCTTTATTTTTTTATCATTATAACTAATTACATATTTCCACAATTGAAAAGCTACAGTTGTGGCTGAGGTGTACCAAGCTGGACTACGGTAATGTGGACTCGAGTTCGAGCCCCACTCGATACATATCTTTTTTATTTGTTTACCTTGGATTTCTAGTATTTTCTTTTTCGAGAATGTTCTGTTTCTGGAATATTCCGTGTATGTATAAATTATACTGGATTCTGAATCGGAATCAGTCTTTTGTAGTACGAGCTTTGTACTGCAATTCGTCGTTAAATAAACATATATAACCTCTACCTGTGTGTGTTACTGTATCTCACGATCCTTAACATATGTGACAATATTTTCAATTCTATTTTAATGTTATTGTTCTGGTATTCAGCCCTAAGACTGGTCTGATGCAACCCTCCATGCTAATATATCTTGCCTAAGCCTTTTCATTTCCTTACAACTAGCTCAAACCACATCCTCCCTAATCTTCTTAGTGTATTCCATCCTTAACCTCCCTTTCTGTTATTAACCAACACACTTCGCTCTAATGCTAATTTTATAAGACCCTCGTGTCTTAAAGTGTGACCTATTATTCTATCCATTCTCTTAGTCAATGTCCTCCATATTGTTCGCTTTCCCCTATTCTGTTTAGGACTTCCTCGTTAGTGATTCTACTTTTATTATCCGTAAGTAAATTCCTCATTTTTCGAAAGCCTTACTTGCCTGTTCTATCCTACTCTTTATGTCTACTATACTTCTACCATCCCTAGTTATTACGCTTCCCAAATAGCAGAATTCCTTAACGTCCGTCAAAATATCCCTTCCCAATCTAACATCCTTTGTTATTCCACTGTTTCCCATACTCCATTACCTTGGTTTTCCCTCTATTAATCCCCATATTGAACCTTTACTCCAGGACTACGTTCATGCAATTTATTATGGTTTCCAAGTCTTCTTCTGGCTCCCTTAATATTACAATATCATCTGCAAAGCGAAAGGTTTTTATTTCTTCTCCTTTCAGTTTGATTCCTTTTCCATATTCCCTTTTAACTTTCTTCATCGCCCGTTTTGTATATAAGTTAAAGAGCATGGGTGACAAACTGCATCCTTTGCTTACTCCTTCCTTGATTACGGCTTTCTGTAGAGTGGACAGCACCATCCAGTGGGAAAAGTTATAAACAGACAGTCGTCGGGTGAACTTTTGAGTGTGCGGTTGTGTGTAGCCATGTGATTAAAATTAAGTTACCTTCGTATCCCCAACAATTGGTAGCAGAGACTGGTTCGATAATACGGATAATTACAAACAAGAGAAGTGAAATTTTACAAAAACGCGAGTGATAATAAAATGGAGCTGTCAACACAAATAGTCGTAGTCACTAAAAATGGGTGCCATTTTGGGAAAAAAGAAACTTTACAAAACAATTATCGGGAAATCTGAGCCAGTGTGGAGAAATGAAGACCAAGCAGAAAAAGAAGAATGGGAATACAAAAATGATGAGGCTTTTTCGGAAATTGTGACAACATTATCGCCCGAACAAGCTGGACCGTTTATTGGATGGACTAGTGCTAGAAAATTATGGATGAAGCTGAAAGAAAATTTCGAAGGTAACGCGCATGACAAATTAATAGACGCTATGATGGAACTGAGACAAATTAAGATGGGAGAGAAAGAGACAGTTGAAAATTACATTACAAGAGCCCGAACAATGGAAGCGAAATGTGCTATTTATGGACAATCAATTAGCGAACGAGAACTGGTATTCCACGTAGTGCGAGGTATAAATGAAAAATTTGAAACAATAGCTGCGACGCTCCGAATACAGAGGTCGGCAACAATGGACGACATCAAACAAGCCTTGAAAGAAGAGGAGGCAAGAATGGGAAACAAAACTACACAAAACAAGAGCGATGCGGTTTACCAGGCAAGAAACCATACAATAAAAGAAACTAGAACTTGTTACAATTGCAACAAAGTCGGTCATCTTGGAAGAGATTGCTGGCATAGGAAGAAAGGAGGAAATACAAGACAAAATGAAAATAATTCAACCGCTAGAGGGCAATCTTGGAGAAGTCGAGGAAGAGGTCAAGGTCATGGAGGTGGAGCAAGCAACAATCGAGAGAGGAATCAACACCCAGCGAGCGTAGTAACAGAGAGGGGTGACAATCAAAACTTCCACGTAACAATTAAATTAACGGACGTGGCTAATGCAGTATCAGAGGACCCAGATAGCGAAAACATTTGGGGAATCGATTCCAGATGTAGTATTCACATGTCACCGCATTATCAAAATATGACGAATACAAGGCCTTACAATGGAACAGTGGTATTGGCAGAAGAGGCGAGAGAAATCGACGCAACAGCCATAGGTGATGTAGAAGTCATAACCCGAGTGGAACAAAAAGTGTACAACACTACAATTAGAGATGTACTATACGTACAGAATTAAGAATGAACTTGTTATCAGAGCGAAGCCTAGTGAAAAATGGGAACTCGGTCATATTCGACCAAAACGGTGCATCAATAGTGAACAAAAAAGACGTAGTAGTAGCGACATCAGAAGACGTGGAGAAGATGTACGTCATTAGAACTGAGCCGAACAAATACATTGACAGGGATGTTTTGCATAACGATGATTCCAACATGACGGCGGTAGAGAAGCAGACGTGGCACAGACGGATGGGTCACATTGGAGAGAAGTACTTAAACAAGATGAAGAACGAAATCGAGTACAAGGATGTAAAATTAGATAAATGCACGGATTGCATTATCAGCAAGGCAACACAAGCGCCACATAAAACAGTGACGAACGAAAGTGCAACGTACGTGTTAGACTTGATACAAATGGACCTTTGCGGGCCCATGCCGGTAGCATCTATGGGAGGTGCGAAATACATTTTCACAATAGTTGACGGCAAAGACATATATAAACAACATAGACTGGACAAGGCGCCGCAATATTTGAAGCAAATTGAAGGCTCAGGCGCCATTTTTTGAATGGAAAGGTGGGCGTGTCCTGTCGTCTGCTGGCATTGAATTGAGGTGGACTTACGAATACGTGCAGGAAGCGTATCTCGTAAATCAATATTTAAAAACTATATATACATGTGTATTAAAGTTACAAATGAGCGGAAACCAGCTAGAAAGTGTTTCATTACATATAATATATATAACACATCACTTAAAAATTGTACATTATTTCTGTTGTCACACAAGGAACGTGCCGAAATTAAAGTTAACACGGATAGGGCTCATTAACATCATCTCAATGCTAAATACAACATGTAAACATTGCCAGTTAATGAACAGGAAACTTTATAATAGTTAATTTATAATTTTTGTTTTCAATCAGTCATTTCTGACATTAATGCCGAATTATTAGATGAGATATGAAGCATCTCGCTCATCAGTCTATAATAAAGATTACTCCCAATATCTAAAATTTTAATTTTTTTACAATCATACAATTGTACGTTGTACAAGTAACATCTAAATGCATCTAGACTGACATTAAATATAGTTGAAAGTTGATAGGGATCAAGGTTAAACGAAATAATACACATTCATTAATTACAGTACAGAGAACTATTTTCATAAAAAGAGAGCTGGCTTGCATTCTAGAGCACCACGAAGATCAGAAATTTGGTAAATATTGAAGTTACAAACACGTGCTGTCAAAAGTGAAAATATGATGATATTTACTTAAAATACGATATTCCAGTTGTTTTTGAACTACGATTAGTACAATTGTACGCTGAACACACATTTGGCATGATTTCGGATGAAAAACAATATATTTTAATCACCAAAATACACGATTATTCAACCTCTGTCATTTAACACAGTACATACGGTCAAAGTTCTTGACCGTAGACATTTTGATTGTGCCTGTTGTTAGTTGCTGCCACCCAGGGCGCTGTAACGTCCTCGTAGCCTCTCTATGATGTTTATATATCTCTTTGGTTGACGGATACAGTCGAAGAGATTTCGTATATTTCTTAAAGACGAAGGATGAAACTTACAACAATTTTAAGGACTTCGTGGAACGCAAAGAAAATGAAACAGGGAACAGAGTCAATCGAGTACGCAGCGACAATGGAACTGAATTTACAAATGGACAGATGAAAGAGATAATGCGACACAAAGGCATAAAACACGAATTGACGGTACCCGGAAACCCAGCGAGTAATGCCATAGCCGAACGGATGAATCGGACAAGAGCACTATTACAAGATTCGAAGTTGAACACAGAAGTTTTGGGGTGAAGCGGCATCAACAGCCGCATACCTGCTGAACTGTTCGCCAAATAAACACAACGGAGACCAGACGCCAATTGAGAAGTGGACTGGAAGAAAACCAAATCTCGGACATCTGAGAGTTTTTGGTTGCGTGGGATATTAAACAACGACGACTACATGCAGAGGGAAATTCGACCCAAGAGCGGAGAGAGGAATTTTTGTGGGATATTCCAAGTCAAGACTTGCATACAGAATGTACAATCCAGAGACGCAGAAGTTATTTGAGTCGAGATCTGTCATTTTTTAAGAAAACAAGAAGGGAGGAGACTTACTACAAGGTCAAGTGGAAGAGACTGAAAATTATTTGGTCGAGATGATAGAAGAATTACAAGCGAAAGAAGGGAAAACCAGAATATTGGAAAACACAACAAATGTAAACAATGAAGAAGATGAAAGTAACCATGAGTAACTAGAGGAGGAACCAGAGGAGAACGAGCCCCCGATAGCTGAAATGATAACGAATAAAAGAGGGAGAAAACTGGGTGAAACGAACATACAGATTCAAGAAAGACATCGTATGGTGCGAGAAAGAAATGAACAACTATTGAGAGGAAGTGGAGTAAGAAGATCACAACGAATTGAGGAAAAACATGTTGCAAATATCGCGTTTGAAATTCCTAAAACTGCGGAAGAAGCCATGAACAATCGAGCAGCAAAGGAATGGACTGAAGCTATGCGCGCAGAATTAACATCGTTAAAAGAACACAACGTCTGGGAACTAGTCGAAAGGAAGGATAATATGAAAGTCATTAAATCGAAATGGATCTTCAATATTAAAGAAAATCCAGATGGAAGTATCAAGAAAAGAAAGGCAAGATTAGTAGCAGTCGGGTGCAGTACAAGGCCAGGAGTTGATTATCATGAAACATTTGCACCAGTAGTAATGATGGAAAGCATACGAGCATTATTGGCAATTGCATCATCGAAAGGCTGGAAGAAAAAAATGTATGATGTATCCACAGCATACTTACATGGCAATTTACAGGAAACAATTTACATGGAACAACCGACGGGATTTGAAGAAAAAGGAAACAAAGTTTGCAGATTGAAAAAGAGCATCTATGGATTGCCGCAGTCGGGTAAATGTTGGAACGAGAAGCTGAACGAGACATTAATTCGATTGGGATTTCAGAGAATGAAAGCAGACCCGTCTGTTTACAAGAAGAAAATACAAAACCGAATTGTAATAATCGTCGTATACGTCGATGACATAATGATGCTTGTAGAAGAAATGAAGGACATGAAACAAACTTATCGGGAGTTGCAAAGATATTTCAAGTTAACAGAGACAAACATACACTTTTTGGGAATCGACATAACAGAAAATGAAGACGGCATACAATTAGGCCAAGAGGGATTTGTCGAAAGAATCCTGCAAAGATTTGGGATGGAAAAATGCAATTTAAAGAAAACACCGAGCGCAACGCAACAGAAGTTGGATGACGACGAAGACTCACCAAGGATAGATGCCACAAAATATCAAGAGATGCTGGGGTGCTTAATGTACTTATCCACAAGCACAAGGCCGGACATAACACAAACCGTGAGCTCTTTAGCACAATATTCAAAGGAACCAAAAGTAATTCATGAAACTGCATTGAAAATAGTGTACAAATATCTAAAAGGAACGAAAGGCTACAAATTGATGTACGACAGATGCGGAGGAAAATTACGAGGAATATGCGACGTGAGTTGGTGTACTACGAGGGACGCAAAATCGTACTCGGGCTACGTTATCAAGATTGGATCGGCTACAATAGGATGGAAGGCGAGAAAACAAAGTTTAGTAGCGTTATCCACTTGCGAGGCTGAGATCATGGGAATTCACGAGTGCCTAAAGGAAGTCAAGTGGACGAGAAATTTATTGGAAGAGCTGGAGTTAGAAGAATTCATTAGTGAGACGACAACGATCGAGAGTGACAGCCAAGCAGCCATACAATGGATCCAAAATTGCGGAGTGAGGAGTCGGACGAAACATATTAACCGTTTATACTATTTTTGCAGAGACTCGTATACTAACGGCGAAATACAACTAAAGCATATATCGTCAGAAGAATTGGAGGCGGACCTCCTAACTAAACCAATCAGTGAAAGAAAACTTCGAGCAGCTATTGAGATGTTGAAGCTCGGATGGTCTGCCCAGAGGGGGGAATTGTAGAGTGGACAGCACCATCTAGTGGGAAATCTATAAATCTAATCAGTCATTCGGGTGAACTTGGACAGTGAGGTTGTGTGTAGCCATGTGATTAAAATTAAGTTACCTTCGAATCCCCAACAGTTATAATTGCTCCTGTCAGAAGAAATGTAAATAATTTGAATTGTAACATTTAGAAGTACTATTTTCAGTAGAAATTCATGAATTCCTTATACAATATTAAATTTAAATTACATTGTAGTTTTGCTTTCAGAGTATATTTCATCAAAAACTGCTCACCTTACAGAAAGTCTTAATAAAGGCAATATATGTTAACTCTGAGACTTGACACCTTCTTGCATAAATGCTAACTTTTGTAGTTAAGTTAGCAGTAATAACACAATAACCTATCAAATGATAGGAAGGATGTATAGAAAAAGATGTTTCAGGATGTATAACACCTTCTTGCGCCAAGCTCTTCAATTTACAAATTGAAAAAGCACATGTCTAGACAATTTTGAACCTAAATACACCATTTATGAAAAATATAATGTAGAAATATTTTTAAGTCAAAAAGAAAAAAATTATAAATGATCTAATTCTCCAGAAAAAGATGCAAACAAAACCCACAAGGTGCATAGTTTCTCTCCAAACTACTATACGTGTCCTTTAAGTTTCTCAAGTAACCATGTCAATAATTGAATAATTATTCACTCCTGAAACTGTAGCCTTTAAAATAATTATACGAGATGTGTATCCATTGGATTTGTACTCTACCTCTCAAACTTTCAGGTCAGAATTTTAACCGCCAAGGTTTTGTCTCAAAAAATTTGCACAATTTGTTTTTCTTTTTAAAAAAAATTTATTTTCAATAATAATATTTTACAGATTTTAATTTGTACAAAATAACAATTGTTATATATATTTATTTAACGTGGGAAACTGTGGAATCCATATAAATATAAATATTGTGCATGCTTGCAGAATGATTTGAGAGAACTTTCTTGGACGAAAAGTGTTTATCACAAATGGAACAAGTGAATTTCCGATAGTTTTGGCTGGTTTAATACCGTGAGTGCGTAACTTATGTTAAGTGAATGATGCACACAAAGGTCACACAGAAAATCCATTTCTTTGAGCGGATACAATTTACAACCTATGAAAATAAATTCAGTTTTCAGAAAATTGTAATACGTGAGAAACTATAACTAGTGAATGTGTTATTTTCGTACCTCAATGTAAAGAACAATATATGGTAATAAATTTTCAAAGGCGATGGCTAGCAGCTCAAGAATTCCACGTGATGAGTGAATTAGAATGTCAGCACTACACAATTTGAAGCAACCCGAGAAAATAACAAATTCACAATTATCAGAAAAGAAATGTATGGAGAATAACCACGTGGATTAGAGTGAATTAGAATCAGCTCTGCACCGAACCGCAAATAACCTGTGAAAATAAAATAAGCACAATTATGATAAAATAATAGTAAGTGAATTTGATTAGTTACAGCGTATATGCTAGTAGCTCAAGCTAATAAAATTCCACACGGAGAAGAATAACACAGTCAGCCTGTCCCGCACAGAAATTCCAGAGGAATGAGTGTGAATTTGTATTACTCTTTGTTTACGCGTAAAGTGCAGCTCAGCACTGCACTCTAGCGGTGCAATGCGAACAACTTGACGATTTATGAATTGTGTGGACTAGCCGCCTCTCGCAAAGCTGCCAGCGACGTCACTACCCAACAATCACGTCTGCGGAGCTACAATCCGCGCTCAAAAGTCCAATTTTTATAACAATCATTATAAACTAAGGCTAGGTTTACACGGGAAGTGATGACTGCCAGAAAACGAGGGGCAGTGATGTCAGTGGCGTGTCAACATACGTCAGTGCTGCACTGACAACTGCCTATACATCGCTGGCACGAGAGCACTGCCTCACTTTTCTTGGAGCGTGTCAACAGTATGTCAGTCATGACTGACGTTCCCCCTCCACCGACCTAGACGCTGCCCTCGTGGGAGGCCAGTTAGTGGCAATTGCGGATGTCAATTATCGATTGTGAACGGTGAGGCAGGGTTGACTATCGATTGCGCGATGGTAAACAGTTTGTATTTTGCGTTTTCAATACACGTGCAGTTTGGAATAGTGCGTGATTGGAGTAAGTGAATATTTGTTGTGAACAGCGACCAGAATTTTGGTTCAGAAATAATTTAGGATAGAGTTCGTTTGTTGCACCTAATCGCCTATAAATTTTTAGGTTAAGTTTCCAAAAATAATTATTGTCCAGCCTCCAACGGCACAAACCTTAACTGGAAAAAAATACGCAAAAGAATGATGTATAGCTATAAACATACTACTGTCACACGTAATGATAAATAATTCATTTCGTTCTGTTCAGTAATTGACAACTTTAAGGGGAATAAAACAAGTAATAGAAACCAACCCAATTAAACACTGAAAACTAGCTTCAAAGTACATGTGCTGCTTTTATTATTGCTTGATTTCTGTAGTAATAATATAAAGCAATATTACTAAACAACTGGTTTCATTTTTATGTATCTATAGTACAGGAGTGTGATACTGAATTTTACTTTTTCAGGAACTCTTCCTTGTTACGTCTATTCTATCACAAATACAAAGTGATTAGTTCCTGTTTATGGACATTATGCGTACGCGAAAACACAAAGGGGAAAAATATTCAACTTGATATAAACAATATATTGACACTATGCATCATCAACATTCGAACCTGACGTAGTTGCCAAGAAATGGCAGAGAAGTATAAACATGCATCAGAGTTCTCTGCCCGTTCTATAGTGAGGGCAGCACTAGCACAGAATTGTCAGTGAAGAAGTGGGCAGTTATCTGCCCAATATGTAAACGGTAGGCAGTGCACAGCCAACCCAACTTCGACGAACATCACTGCCCGTGTAAACCTACCTTAACTTAACAAATTCAATTAAAGAAACAAAGTGTAATATTCGTTTAGCATCTTTACTTAAATATAAAACGGGGTGTCATATATACACTTGCATGCGTTTCTAAATAACATACTTATGAAAAAGATTCATTTCCGTGTATTTATGTATACACGACTTGTTCAGCGCGATTAAATAATAAAAGGACCTGACTGAGATAAGTCCGGTTGATATATTTTTAATTTAATCGAATAATTAACTATGAAAATTAAAATTAATTTGCAAAAATGATTATAAATTTGAATTCAATAGTGATAACGCGGCTATTTGTCCGTTTCTAGATTGAATTTAGGTGTATTTTAGGAAATAATCTATGATTTAGTGAAACCAGATAGTGCACTAAAATGATAATCAAATTCTAAACAATTTTACTAAAACAGTCATGACAATGCTTCTTCGTCCGATGATCTTATCAACACCGCTGGCATGTTATCAATTCCTGGCGTTTTACAATTGCTCAGGTCTTTCAGCGCCCTATCAAATTCTGCTCTTAAAATTTTGTCGCCAAATCTTCATCATCCACCTCCTCTTCTTCTTCTATTACTGACTGATCTAGATTTCCACCATGATACAGCTCTTCTAGATATTCCTTCCAACTTTCTGCTTTCTCTTATTTACCCAGAATTGGGTTACCATCCGCTGTCCTGATGTTCTTGCTAATATTTTTCCCCTCGCTGAATATTTCTTTGATTTTCCTATAAGCTTCGTTTGTTTTCCCTTTCACCATGAAATCTACAACCGCATTTCTCTTGTATACAAGCCTCTTTGGGAAATTTGTGCTTTCTATCTGTCTCATTCTTCAAGCGTCTGTAGTGACTCTTATTTACCATTTGCATCAATCATTTTGCTATGTACTGTAACGGGTTTTGTAATCAAATAAGACGTCTTTAACTTTATTTACACTTGTGTACACCAAAATATTTACATCAACTTGCAACTTTCATGTAGACTTCTGCACAGCTCAGGTGCGCGATGCGCCAGCCGGGGTGCAAGGGACGCTAAGGCTAGGTTGTCAATGTCACGCTGCTCTAGTCATTTCTTCTTCTATATTGTTTCTTTCTCCTCTCTATATTAGTCTACTCTTGATATCTCCTTTGAACTGTCTTCAACGTAACTCTCATCCAACTCGCAATACCGATTTCGAAACATACTCAATATTTTTCATATTCCCATTTGAATTTATTCTTTTGCCTTATTTATTTGGAAATACTAATATATGGGGTAAAAAAAATCCACTTAAATTTGTAATTTGCTGCTTTAAGAAGGATTTTAGCGGACTTAAAAAGCGCTGTTTTTACGTGGGCTCTTATGGGCCTACGAGTGAGTAAAGCTAGGTTTACACGGGCAGTGATGTTCGTCGAAGTTGGGTTGGCTGTGCACTGCCTACCGTTTACATATTGGGCAGATAACTGCCCACTTCTTCACTGACAATTCTGTGCTAGTGCTGCCCTCACTAAAAAACGGGCAGAGAACTCTGATGCATGTTTATACTTCTCTGCCATTTCTTGGCAACTACGTCAGGTTCGAATGTTGATGATGCATAATGTCGATATATTGTTTATATCAAGTTGAATATTTTTCCCCTTTGTCTTTTCACGTACGCATAATGTCCATAAACAGGAACTAATCACTTTGTATTTGTGATAGAATAGACGTAACGAGGAAAGGTTCCTGAAAAAGTAAAATTCAGTATCACGCTCCTGTACTATAGATACATAAAAATGAAACCAGTTGTTTAGTAATATTGCTTTTTATTATTACTACAGAAATCAAGCAATAATAAAAACAGCAAATGTCTTTGATAGAGGCAATGTCATCCACTCCCCTGTAGGTGTAAGGCTAGGTTTACACGGGCAGTGATGACTGCCAGAAAACGAGGGGCAGTGATGTCAGTGGCGTGTCAACATACGTCAGTGCTGCACTGACAACTGCCTATACATCGCTGACACGAGAGCACTGCCTCACTTTTCTTGGAGCGTGTCAACAGTATGTCAGTCATGACTGACGTTCCCCCTCCACCGACCTAGACGCTGCCCTCTTGGGAGGCCAGTTAGTGCCAGTCAAAGACATATATAAACAACATAGACTGGACAAGGCGCCGCCATATTTGAAGCAAATTGAAGGCTCAGGCGCCATTTTTTGAAGGGTAAGGTTGGGCGTGTCCTGTCGTCTGCTTGCATTGAATTGAGGTGGACTAACGAATACGTGCAGGAAGCGTATCTCGTAAATCAAGATTTAAAAACTATATATACATATGTATTAAAGTTACAAATGAGCGGAAACCAGCTAGAAAGTGTTTCATTACATATAATATATATAACACCACTTAAAAATCCTAAATTATTTCTGTAATGTCACACAAGGAAAGTGCCGAAATTAAAGTTAACACGGATAGGGCTCATTAACATCATCTCAATGCTAAATACAACATGTAAACATTGACAGTTAACTTTATAATAGTTAATTTATCATTTTTGTTTTAAATCAGTCATTTCTGATATTAATGCCGAATTATTAGATGAGATATGAAGCATCAGTCTATAATAAAGATTACTCCAAATATCTAAAATTTTAATTTTTTTACAATCATACAATTGTACGTTGTACAAGTAACATCTAAATGCATCTAGACTGACATTAAATATAGTTGAAAGTTGATAGGGATCAAGGTTAAACGAAATAAAACACATTCATTAATCACAGTACAGAGAACTGTTTTCATAAAAAGAGAGCTGCCTTGCATTCTAGAGCACCACGAAGATCAGAAATTTGGTAAATATTGAAGTTACAAACACGTGCTGTCAAAAGTGAAAATATGATGATATTTACTTAAAATACGATATTCCAGCTGTTTTTGAACTGCGATTAGTACAATTGTACGCTGAACACGCATTTGGCATGATTTCAGATGAAAAACAATGTATTTTAATCACAAAAATACACGATTATTCAACCTCAGTCATATAAACACAGTACATAGGTCAAAGGTCTTGACCGTAGACATTGTGATTGTCCCTGTTGCTAGTTGCTGCCACCCAGGGCGCTGTAACGGCCTCGTAGCCTCTCTATGATGTTTATATATTTCTCTTTGGCCTCTATTACCTATCTATTTCAGATACTCTTTGGGGCTAGGGGCCAAAGAACATTTGGGCAGAGAAAAATGTGCCGAATGTACGTGCCAAAAGTGTCATTATCAGTGACAGATTCACCGTGAGAAGTTTACCTACTTTTTGGAATTTGTCACGCAATAGTAAACTATTGTGCGGGACTTTAATTGTGTGACGAATAAAAAAATCAAAACGAACGATTTTCAATTTAATGCTGCGAAATTCCATCAATTGTTAATATTATAGAAAGTTATATATCGTTAAGTAATTTATGAATGTCTGATAGCGAATTTGAGACAGCAACAGAAACTACTGCACTAATGGATGCTCATGTTGGTCAGGCAGGCCCTGAGCCTGCTGAAAGAACAAGAGGTCAAAAAGCTAGGAGAAGAAATAATGACAGACACTCGGAACTGTCTGAAGTAAGTGTTGGCATTTGTTTGCAGTATACTTTGTGTCAAAAGTATTAATTTTTAATTGAGAGGTTTTAAGAAAATTTAAAAACTCCGGTTTCCACAGAAAGCCCCAACAATTTTCACAAGAAAACATTTTTTTTTGTACGTCATTTCATTTACTAAGAAGCTATCAGCCTTCAGCTAGAACGAGAATATGGACGTAATAATATACAATCTATACAGATGTGAATTCATATTTCTCTACTGACCCAGAAAAGGTCACGGGTCATCGTGTATGTATTCAAAAGGATCACGCAGAATATAAACAACTGTGTGAGCAGTATAAATAGTGAAGTTGATGGGTACATGAAGCAAAGAAGTTATTTCTTGTGAAAATTGTGAGCACTTTCTGTCATAACCTATGTTTTAAATACTCTTGTGTCCATTTTATGTAGTTTCTTTTAAAAATATAATGTTTTGTCTAGCCTGATGTGTGAAGACAAGGCAATAGAACACACAGATTATTTCATCTCATATCATCAGGCTAATGTGTAGTTTCTATATGTTTTAGGAACTGGAATGCTTAATTGGTCCTTCAGTCAAGCTGTATTTAATTATATGACTTGTGAAAGCAAACATTCACATTACAATATACCTTTTGCATAAAGCAATTGTGAAAATATTTTAATGTTTTTCTACTCGTTATAAACCAATGATCTTTAATATTTTGCAGTATTTTATTCAACAGTTTATTGAATATGTGTCAAATTATTTACACTTAATTTGTACCTTGTTGGGAATAAATATATGATGGAGATTGGCGTGAGAATGAAAATCCATGCCCACATTTAACACCTTAACAAGTCGAGGTTTGCACATCTTAAAACTGTTGATGTCTTCTAATTGCACTGTTTCCTATGGAATACTGAAGTGTTGTTTGAATTTCATCAGCAGTTGAAATTTTCTATAAAATTAGTATATCTGCAGCTGTAAATAGAAATGCACA
This sequence comes from Eucriotettix oculatus, assembly GCA_034510155.1. Taxonomy (NCBI): domain Eukaryota; kingdom Metazoa; phylum Arthropoda; class Insecta; order Orthoptera; family Tetrigidae; genus Eucriotettix; species Eucriotettix oculatus. The sequence continues at coordinate 1,591,729 of CM067377.1, read as the reverse complement.
AGTTTGAAAGTTCAGGCACTTCACATAGTTCATTAAAATTCATAATCTACCTTGCACCAGTGTTATTTATAAATTTATTTTGATTCCACATTACATCTGTGTGTCCTTCAGTAGTATTGGTAAAATTTATTACTAGCTGAGGTTCTCTTATCAAATATCTTTAATGTATTTTGTCCACTGGTGAAAACAAGCTAAAATATTTTCCCTAACTTAAGGAATTTATTACATTTTTTGCCATCTCTTTGCCATTTATATTCAACACCTTTATTTTTACACAAGCTTTGGTATTCACCTACCATATTAGTCTTCCTGTTTGATTTAGTTTTATTCACTTCGACATTGTTATGTTTGCAGGGTTGTTTTAATTTTAAAGCTACACTCTTGCTGTTTATACTTTATGTATTAATGAGCCTTATCTTAGCAATCCTAGATAATTTATTACTTATCCTTTTACAATATTCATCAAGTAAAAACCCTTTATACATTTTTATTATTTTATTAAAACATTCTTAGATGTATCTAATATTTCATTCATTATGATTTTCAAGCTATTTTTGCAAGTTCTAGTGCCTGCAGCACAGCACATCCTAAAATTGTATAAGATATTAAATAAATTCATTTTATCCTTGTATACTAAGAAACTTTTATTGAAATAGTTCTCTAGTTTTATGTGACACTTAATATGTAAAGGGATGACAACTGCATACTCACATTTTTTTTTCAAATAACTTAGTTTCATATATGCCTTCATAAATTTTAACAAACTTTCTACGCTGATTTTCATCACACCCAATTTCTTTCCATTATTGTTGCACAGCCATGATAACATCTTCCACACTTTTGCTTTCAATTTTCAAAAAGTTGCTGGTTGTAATGTTTCAATTAGTTATTGCTGATAACATAGGACCTTGAATATCACATAGACATAATTATATGAAATTACAAAAAAAGCTTGAGGGCTACTTTTTGGTTGAATCTCTATTATATACATATCATTTAATTAAAACAATAGGCTTTGGATGTGTCATATTCATCCACTTCTTGTTTTTATTAAATGGCTTGTTTATAATAAAGATTATACTAAAAATTGGACCTCACGGCTTTTTAATTTTAAGTTGTATTCAGTCCTAAGACTGGTTTGATGCAACCCTCCATGCTAACCTATCTTGTGCAAGCATTTTCATTTCCTTACAACTAGCACAACCCATATCTTCCCTAATCTTCTTAGTGTTTTCCATCCTTGGCCTCCCTCTTCTGTTCTTAACCCACACACATCCCTCTAATGCTAATTTTACAAGACCCTTTTGTCTTAAAACGTGGCCTATTAATCATTCCCTTCTCTTAGTCAACTTCCTCCATTTTGTTTGCTTTTCCCCTATTCTGTTTAGAACTTTCTTGTTTGTGATTCTTTCCACACATCTGATTTTCAGCAGTTGCCTATAGCACCACATTTCAAAGGTTTCTATTCTTCTCCCCCTTCCGCAACTCCTATCTTTCACATTTCAGACCCATATAATACCACGCTCCATACGAAAATTTATAACGATTTCCTAATATTCACACTTATATTACCTGTAAGTAAATCCCTCTTTTTCATGAAAGCCTTCCTTGCCTGTGCTATACTACTCTATATGTCTACTATACTTCTATTACGGCATTCTTTTCTTGGTCTTCTATTTTAATTACTGCTGCCTGTCTTCTGTAGAGGTCGATATTTTATTGCAGTGGTTTTCAAAATCCCTAATAGTTTGTTCCAGTTCACATTATCAAATGCTTTTTCTAAATTTATTAATGCCATGAATGTAGGCTGGTTTTTTTTGTAATCTGTCTTCTAAAATTAATCACAAAGTAGTCAATATTACTTCTCTGGTCCCTATATTCTTCCTAAAACCAAACTGGTCTTCTCCTAAGTCACATTCTATTTGACATTCCATTCTCCTATATACTATTTTCATTAATATTTTGCATGCATGGGATACTAAACTCATTGTTCTGTGCTGTTCGTATTTATCAACCCCATCCTTCTTTGGTATGGGTATAATTATGTTTTTACTAAAATCTTCTGGAATTCTTCCTGTTTCGTAAATTTTGCAAACTATCACTGTACAGCATTAATTGTTCTTTGCCGATTGTCCTTCTTATATATCTGCTGCGAATGTTATTAATTCTGGCGCCTTCTACCATTCTCACGTTCTTTCAGTGCCTTATAAACTTGACCTTAAAATTTTGCCTCCCCAAATCATCCTCAACCACCTCTCCTCTTCTTATTCTTTATTTCTATTTCTACAAGATTTCCTCATGATACAGATACTTCTAGATATTCTTCACAATTCTGCTTGTTTCTTTTTATCCTATAATTGGTTCTAACTTGCTCTCTGAAGGTCTGCTAATATTTTTCTCTTGCGATGATTCTTTGAGTTTAACTATAAGGCTTGAGTCTATTTTCCCTTTCACCATGTAAATTTTATGCTTTTGCCTTTCTCTTGTAGCCAAACCTCTTTGGTGATTTGCACTTCCTATCTTTTCATCTTCAAGCGTATGAATACAGTCTATTACCGTTTTCATCTCTTGCATTTCTTATTTTTATGGCCTCTTCACCAATCATTTTTATTCTTTTTTATTGTGTTACCATGTCGTTCACTATGGTCATGTACTACTTCTTTATTTTTTTTCTTTTTTTAAGAGTGCCCATTTCTTCTATGTGTTTCTTTCTCTTTCTAATATTATCTAATCATAATCCTCTGACGCCACCTTCCATGTGTTTATCGTATTTCTTTTTCCAATCCTTTTGTTCCAATTCAATTTCTTGAGTTTTCTTCATTTTCAATTGCATTCAGAAACCGAGATTATGGTAGTTTAATTGTCCTGTGTGAGGGTGTTGCATATTAGTACCTGATTCTATACCTCTGGTCATAACTTTCATATAATAATTGGTATTGCCGTGTTCCCAGTTTTCCATGTTGTTAGCCTTCTTTAATGATTCTTAAATAGGTATTCTCGATCATGACAAAACTGATGCTCAATGCAAAATTATATTTAAGCCATCTCTTCTTATTATTTTCCAAGCCATAGTTTCCACACTCTTTCTTTCTTTACTGCGTATCAGTCACCCATTACTATCAAATTCTTGTTTCCCTTGACTTACTTAATTTTTTCTTCAATTTCTTTGTAGATTTTTTCAATTTCTTCTTCCTTGTAGGCATATAAACTTGAATAAATGTCATCGGCTGCGGTTTTGTTTCTAATGTCATCGTAATTAACCTTTCATTATATTGTTTGTAATAACTTGTGCGTTGCGCCAGCCTTCTGTTCGTTTCGAGCCTGAATTTCCTCTATTCACCTTTGTGCTAATCGCCCTATATTTATCCAACAAAAAATCTAGCTCTTCCTGCCATCTAACTTCACTAATTCCTACTACATCTAATTCTAACCTTTCATTTCCCTTTTTCAGATTTCTGCCTATAGCATGATTAAACTTCTGACCTTCATGTTTGATTGTAGAAGTCACTCTTTGTCTTCTGATGACATCTCAGAGTAGTCCCCGCCAGGAGATCAAATGGGGGGAAATTTTAGCCTCTGGAATATACGCATCATCTTTTTATAGCATTGAGCATTATCTGTACAGGAAAATAAGGACAAAGCTGATAGTTTCCATGCTTTCAAGGTGAACAATAAACAACATTTAAAGTGTTCAGATGCTTATGTTTGTCCAACATTGAGCCATTCATTGATCACTATCCTTGTGCCTCAAGTCAGTAATAGTGAGGCCTGTTGCCCTACACCATGCTAGTTTTTGTCCACTTCAAAAATATTGGTACTACTCATATCTGAGTCATGGTCCCCACTGCGCAACCTGGGGAGACTAGCATCCACACACAGTTATTGTTTCCTACATACCAACATACGCACATATTCATATACCCCTACATCATTATCGCAACAATCCTAACTGATGGTCAACACCGGTTGTTCCGACGCACATATCTTCATATTATATCTATGTGATATTTAACAGCATATTGTAATCTTTGGCTAGTTCAGTCAGATAGAACACGTCTGGTTTCGGAGTTCTTTATGGTTGAATATTGCAAAGAAGGAGTTTTGATGTTGGGAGAGGAAATATAAAATTCAAAGTAGTTATCAATTATACATTGTTTACTATACTTAATACAAATATTACAAGTTTAAAGCATATAAAATTTTCGAAGAACTAAACAATAACTGAATTTTAAATTAATAACTGTACAGAAACAGAATTTCAATCAATTCCCCAATATTCTACAAGGATAAAATATATCTGAGGATTCGGTCTCCACCCTTGGATCGCCTTTATACTCATAAAACATGAAGTTCACTTAATCTGAAAAATACTAATTTTAGTTTAGTGCACATTAATATTATAAGTAATATGTAATTAATCTTCCTATTCTCACCACTTTGTTTGAACACACATGTACAAAGACAGTATATTGACCTTATTCGTTGCCCTTGAATGATCACGTAACAGCTTGTTAATCAGTAAATACACTAAAGATAGGCATCTGCACACAAAGAAAATATTGGTTTATCAAGAGTGTCTTTATACTTTCAATCCAGTTTGTTGAAATCAAATTTAGTTTTATTAGAACAACGACTTACAATCTGATTCCACAGTGTCTTAGTGTTTAGATAATGAAAACAATAACAAAGTTATGACTTTACTGGGAAGCCTGTTGGTGAAAGCTCGCTGGTCAGCAGTGGCCGAAACAACACTCAGCAGCAGGGAAGACTTGTGACGTCTACCATGATTCCCCCAGAAGATTCACTGGCCAGGTCAGAACCAAGGGATGCCCCTGTCGTGACAAGTATAAGTCGCAAGTTATCGGTCCACACCTCACTGAGTGAATGAATGCACACCACAATACTAATTATAAGTTGTCTCATTGTAATATTGGAAAATTCAGAGTAAGATGTTGATGTACTAATGTAATTTCACAGACAACTAATATGGTTACGTTATTGAATGTCTGAAATGACTCATATACTAATTATAAGTTGTCTCATTGTAATATTGGAAAAATCAGAGTAATTTCACAGACAACTAATATGGTTACGTTATTGAATGTCTGAAATCACTCATATAATTTTCAAGTCTTGAATTACTGTAACTTTTCTCAGGTTATCACTTGTCTTGAGTCCCAATTTATGATAATATTTGTATCTGGAACACTATAAATATGCGTTTGCTCACATCCAGTTACGGAGACGAAGTCTTTGAATTTAGTTTGTGTAATAAGCTCTCCAAGAGTGTCAAGGGAAGGGATAAGTATTGTCAAATGTACAACAGTGCTGTGGTCTATACTGGCATAAGAAAAAGAGCTTATTTTGAAAAATATAAAACGTCTATGGAAATTTGTAGATAAAAGTCATATCTGAAATTATTTACGTTTTAAATTTTGTATTTATGTTCAAATTTAGACTATAAATTTCAAACTTTAAGATGGTCTGGCATCACTGTTGACAACAGCTGTGCTTAATCAATATCAGGCAACAATAGTGTCCGATACATAGGTTTTCATCTTGCTCATCCATTGTTCCGACAATGGGTAAGGTTAAAAATCTGACTACAATGTAATGTGGTGGGTTTAGAAACTATGAGAGATGTCAAAAGAAAATGTGACTTGTGATTTAAATTTAGGTGTAAACCAAATTTAAAGAATATATTTTATTTGAACGAATTGGTTCCATAATTATAGATTTTCAGAAGACTTTGACCTTATATCACATCAACTTCTAATAAAGAATCTAAAAATTATGGGGGTAGATATATGAATTACTGAACTGGATTGAGGACTTTTTGAAGGGAAGGAAACTGAAAGTTAAAATAAATTCCAAACTGTCAGATTTTGTTTAAATAACTTTTGGAATACCCAGGGAATCATTATAGTACCTTTCATATTTTTATCTAAATTATGTCCATGTTGTTATTGCGTCCAATGTAAAACTCTTTGTTTTGTCTATGACTGGCTGTTTATTTTGCCAATAAATAATCCAAACAACGTTGATTTTCTTCAATTTGGCTTTTTAAAAATAAATGCTTTCAAGACTATTAGGTTTACAAAGCAGAAAAATTGTGAGGGTGTATATTACAAACTAGCAAATATTTGGATGTAAAGAACTGTCATCGGGTAAAGATGTGTAATTTCAGTGGTCAGTAAAGGATGAAATGGACTATACTTTGTACACTATGTTTTAAATAAAAGCTCTGGCGCAGGCATATAGAATTTGGGTGTTATCTACAGGCTACAAAAATGGAACCCATATAGGAATAAGCACATTCAGGGACACGACAAAATTTAGAAACATGCTTTGAAATGAAACTCTTCCAGCAATAAAAAGTTCTTTATTAATATAATAGCAATTTTCATATGGCATCAAGTTTTCCACATCAAATTCACTGAAGTATATTGTCTGCAAAGCTGTAAATCTCTGACTTGTACACACTTGTGTAGACATGCGATGTACAAAATATAAACATCGTACCACTTTATTTACCCCAGCACAATTCCTTTAAATGTTAAAAAATTTAGGGGCCCCATGCAGGTGGTACTTGTGAAACTTTTCTTTATTATTTTTGTAGTCTTACACACAATTTTCAGGGTCGATTCTCTAATAGCTACCGTTGAAAGACTGACTTCTACGAAAATGCCTGTCGCTCATCCAGAAATGTATATTTCAAGCTGAAATTTAGTAGATGTTAATATAAGACCTCATACTACCAGCTGTCAAAATTTCATCAAAATTGGAAATGGTCATGTAGGAACCCTTGGGCTATTTGACACGGAAGTCTGTTACTTAAATATGTGAACAAATCGGATTCACAGTATAAAAAATTGAACCCCTGGATCACAATGTAGAACAGCCCTTCTGCTGGAAGTCTGAATCCATACAAGATATTTTTATAGTTGCTTATTTTAGCAACTCTCACAATATCTCTGTGGTTCCTATCAAAAGTGTTCGAAATAATAATGCTCTTGAAGTGAATGAACACTTCACAATGACTGGAGTATTCGGATTCTAGATAAGCTTTCATAGATGAAAAAATATGATCCAAGCTGTGGAATTTATCATCAGTTGTTGTAACCTGCAGGCATTTGAACTGAAAAATAATGTTGCAGCTACCTTCTGTGACTTGGCCAAGGCCTTTGATTGTATTCTAATCAGTTGGAAAAATTAATTGCAAAACTTTGGGTACTACAGTTCCCATGATAATGAACCGGTTATACTTAGTTCCTATCTGACAGGTAGAATGCAAGTTGTTGTTGTGAACAATAAATTCTTAAACCTGCAAAGATTCGTATAGCGATGTCCTGCAGGGCTTGATACTCGAAATATCATTCTTTGTCATTGCAATAAATGATATTTCCGGTCATATTCCAACCAAAATAGCACTGTTCACAGTTTACATGAGCTTTGCTAACATAGAAAAAAGAAATGAAAATGCCTTAATATCCACTTAGTCAACCCTCAGACTAGCTGAGGCAAAATGGTCTCTGCTTAAATAAAGCTACAGACCATTCAGATCAGTTCAGAAGTCCATAAGAATCATCTGTAGATTCCATGAAACTGTTGGGCCTTTGGTTGGATAGCAATGATGTACATCCATACCCCTTCCAGGGACTTCTTGTGTGGTGAGGCAGCAATGCTAGCCACTAGACCATAGGAAGCAGGTGATTTTTCTAATAATGAAGTTCCTGTGTCTGAATCTGTGCTCCTTATTATATATTTTTACACAGACTATTTTTGTATGGTCTCATATTATAGGGGAACTGCTGCTCAAACAATACTTTCATTTTCCAGAAGGAAGTTGTTTTAGCCATCAATAATGACCTACCACAAGAACACTGTAGGTCCCTGTTCAGAAACCTAAAAATATTTACATTAAAACAAATGTAATCTCACTTCATTCAAATAACATTGCACATCAAAGACTAAGACTTGCACTGTTATAATACAAGATATAATGATAATGTCATATTCTGTGGATTACAAGAGAGGAACTGGTGATACTAGTTTTGAAGACTGAAGAAAACTGCCATCGGCCATGAAGTCGAAGGATCAAACTGTTCATCCACCTATGAGATAATATTAAATCCAAAAGAAGTGTTCAGAAAACATGACACACACCTTATATTGTAATAGAATGTCTGGAATGAGATTTACCATGAGCTACTAATTATTTTAACTGTAGTACTTTTGTTGTTAATTTATTTATTGTTACCCTGATGTTTCCTATTGCTTGTACAAAGTTTAATGGAACAGAAATAATATTATTGTATAATTCGGTTGGATAGGAAAGATACAGAGAACAGCTGTTAACTTATCAATTTAGATAGTAGTTGTTGACTGGTAGGTAAGTGAGAAAATGTCAAAATTTATAGAAAATTTTAAGACTGTGTGTGTGGCTGCCAGCCACTCGGTGTCATATCCATTGAAGTGAACCATTTCTTCCCATAAAACACTTGACCAAACTATCAGTTTTTTTGGTATATCCATGCATACTTACTACAGCCTGATTCAGCGTCCTAGCATATAAACAAATACGCATTTGTCTATTTTTTTTGGGAACTATCACAATGTTTTTGTCATTAAGGTTATGTCTAGATTTCTTTAACAACTCTCTTAACTTCTACCCATTCCAGAATAATAAATTTCTTAACGGAAAGGTTTGCGCTCTACTGGTTCGTTATTGTACTCACAGCCTACGATTAAACCCAGTTGATCACTGAATGTCATTTGGTTTTCTATCAACTCTTTTTTTATCCTCTGCTCTCAGGTTTGCCAAGTTATTTACTATTCTGTTAAACTTCTTCATCAGCTTCTATGTCACCTATTTGTACTTTCTTCACTTCTCTTTAATTAAATTTTTTTCTTCGTTAGTATCCTGAGATACACATACAGAAAATTCCACTGTAACTCCCTAAAAGCTATCGCATACAGTTCATCATTTATAAATATAGTGGTAAAACTTGTATCTACAATGCCCCTTCTCACTCTCATCCTCTTTACTTCCAAATAAATATATAACAACCCTGTATCATCTGATTTACCTTCAAGATCTTGTTCACTATACAAATCCTTCCCATACACTAATATTGGTATTACTTGTCTTCCATGACAGTTCCTTTTCTATTTTCACCAATCAGTGGATAGTTCTCAGTTTTTCATGCCCAACACTGTATGTATTAGTTCCCCTCCCATTATGGTTACCTAATTTGCATATTATGCCAATGATATTGTAGATTTAGGGAAGTCAGAAGAACACTTGGAAACCATAGTAAATGGCTTGAATGTGGTCCTGGAGGAAGAGTTTTACATGAGGATTAGTAGAGGGAAAACCAAGGTAATGGAGTGCAGTATGGGAAACAGTGTGTTTGATTGGGAAGGGATATTTTGAAGGAAGTTAAAGGAATTCTGCTACTTGGCAGCATAATAACTAGTTATAGTAGAAGTATAACGACATAAATAGTAGGTAGCACAGGTAAGGAAGGCTTTCAGAAAAAAGAGGAATTTACTTACGGGTAATATAAGTGTGAATAATACGAAATTGTTGCTAAAAATGTTTGTATGGAGGGTGGCATTACATGGGTGTGAAAATGTGGACAATAGGAGTTAAATACAGTAAAAGAATAGAAGCCTTTGAGATGTGGTGCTGTAGTAGAATGCTTAAAATCAGACGGGTGGATAGAATCACTAACCAGGAAGATCTAAGGAGAATAGGGGAAGAGTGTATACAATATGGATAACACTGATCAAGAGAAGGGATAGATTAATAGGCCACTTTTAAGATAGGAGGGTCTTGTAAAATTAGCAATTAGAGGGAAGTGTGTAGGGTAAGAGCAGAAGAGGAAGACAAAGGGTGGAATACGCTAAGTGGTAGTTATGCAGAAATGAAAAGGCTTGCAGAAGATAGGTTAGCATGGAGGGTCGCATCAAATCTTTCTTTCAACTGAATACCATAACAACAACATTATAATATTGATAAATATTGCTAATATCTTATCTAAGAACTTAACAATGTACTGTGTCTATGTTAAGGTCTCATCCATACATATTTAGTTTTCTATTTACACCTTGAATTTGTACACATATAATTTAATATTTACTCCAGGTGCCATTCTCCTAGATCTAATTCAGAATTTTCTTTTATAATGATCTACCATGTTGAAATTATTTTATATATATTTTTTTCAATAGTAAAACATTACGCATCTTATCTCTATTGCTAATTATTTTCTTTAATTTAGGAAATCACAATACATTTACTTGCATATTTACTGACCTTGTACACACATTTTAGCCTTGCACTTCCCTTCCCACCAGAATCTACTATCAGTTTATGGTTAATCAACAGCTATTTTATCTCTTGTTACTATCCGATTCAATTTGTTATTTTGACTTTGTCATTTTAAACTTCCTTGTGTGTCTTTATATAAATATTGCTAACCACCTCAGCACTGACAAAAATAATATCATAATTAATTTTAACTTTGCTTCACACTTACACTCCTCAAAATGGTACCCCCCAATTTATGAAATGCTGAACTCCATTTTTGTGAAATTTCCTTCTCACCTAGAAGTGGAGAAGTCCTGGACTCAACATCCTCTAACTTTCTTCTTTCATGTTCTATCTTTTTAAATTCCTCCTGTACTTGTTGTGTTTGCTGTTTTTTGTTTGAATGTTTTTCCATTTCTCTTTCATTACTTTTCAATTGTTGCAATCTATCCCAGAGATTTTGACTTTTGATGTGGCCATCTTACAGCAGGCACAATGTAATTTGAATCATCATTGAGCAAATATATGTCTCACTATTCAGACACTCTGTCTGAGAAAGGGAGGTAAGGCTCTCAAAACTTCAGTTTCATACTTTCCTGATAGTCTACGCCTGCTATCATTTTAAAGTTAGTCGATAATTATTTTCTGTCTCTTTCCTTTCTGTGTGTTATATATATTTGGATAGGGTGTAAGGATGAAACATGTGGCTTATCACACAGCTTTCTCTGAGCATATTTCTATGCCGAGCTTGTGACTTAAATGCGAATTTCCCAACTTTCTCCCACATGTTCTATCCTTACACCCTATCCAAATATACAATGTGTGTGACGACGTCACGTTTCAATCATTAATTCGTAAAAAAATATATATAAATATGAGATAGGAAATGACATTGTCATGTTTATTAAAACAATTAATGGGGAAAGGACAGAGAGATAGAAAGAAGATGACTTACCTGACATTTCCAGTGATCGGCTAGCCGACGACTGGAAATGTCTTCCTAACTTTCTGATGAAGGGGGCGGTGCCTCCGAAAATTCAAGTTCTCTAAACCTCACAAGGTGTCTACCATCTATGAACCTCAGGTAAGTCATCTTCTTTCTATCTCTCTGTCCTTTCCCCATAATTATATATATATAATGTGCTCAGTGGCTATGCAGAATTTAGTTTTGTGTGTCTAATTTATTATGTCATTCCTTTAAATGCCATATTAAAGTTTGTGTAATGTATTGTTGAATACTTTATATAGTCTCTTTCTATTTTAGGAAAATGGTACAATCCCTGATGTCACAATTGCAGGTCCTCGGCGTGCACCTCGGTCAGGTGCACAAGCCCCTGCTCCTGGAGAGTGGCCTGTAGAAGAAGAGGAAGAGCTGAAATATGGCGCAAAGCAAGTCATTAAACTATTTGTTCCAGTTTCTTTGTGTATGCTGGTAGTAGTGGCCACAATCAGCTCAGTGAACTTTTACACCACCAAAGACATCTATTTGTAAGTACAGTATTTGGTATGAAAATTAGGTATTAAATAGCATGAACAAATATGAATAACTTGCTCGCCATAATGTGTGAAAATTATCTTCCGTAATGTTAACTTTTGATCTGTTAAGATGTCACCAATTTTGTTCTTCAGTTTTTAGTATGCCAATTTTGCTATTTAGAAATAATTCTATTAATCAATATGATGCAGAATAAAAATGACCTTACTTAACTTCTTGCTTTACAATTCAAGTTCTAGTCATGCAGGACTTGCAAGCTGGGAAAGCATTCCATTCAAATAGCTGACATCCATTTGAATGCTAGGTTTCTTTCTTTAACCATTATTATACATAACACAATATATATTTTTATATTGTATTCAACAGTCAACCATTTTTCATCTTTTATTTTCATTGTTTATTAATTGTTTTGAACATCGATTCTGTTAGAATGTTTCCCCAAAATATATTGTGAAGTATTATATTAAAAAGTCTAATTCATTTTTGTGATCCAAAGATGGATCTTTTATTTCTAAAATCTCTATATATTTCTAGATTTTTGGTTAATTATATTTTTCTTTCAAAATACAGAACTCTGATTGTACATGATTTTTTTTCCGAGGGGTGACTGTAGAAATCCTAATGGACACCCAGAAGGTTCTGCACTTCTGGGTAGTGTGGGACTCGCACCCACTAAAACCACAAAAACCCTTTCTCCAAGGTGAGGATGACCAGCCTGGTTGATCAGGGCGACTGATGCGACCACAAGCACTGCGGGCTCCGAAACTATGCGATAGGTGCACATCACCCTCAGAACACCTCATCTTTGTACAGCAGCTATCCACTGTACTTCTGTACTGAGAGGGATTCCGCCCAGATCTCTGCTCCGTACAGCAGACATCATCGTTGACATCAGAACGTGGCGCTTGCTTGGGAGTGGTCGTTTGGTATTTGCCATGAGTCTGCTCAGTGCAGCCATGGCTTTAGCTGCCTTGTCAGCCACTCTCTTAATGTGTGCCCAGAAGGTCAGCTTTGTTTCCACAGTCACTCCTAAATATTTCACATGCGATGATGTCTGTACTGAAACGTCCCCCACTTGAAATTGCACAATGTTGTTTATTCTTTTCCTTATAAGTAGCACGATTCCTGTTTTCGAATCTGCCAATGTCAGTTTGTGAGATTCCATCCATTGGCAGACTAGCCACATGACCTGGTTTGTTCTGAACTGAGCTATCTCCAGGCCACAGGTGGTTATAAGCACATCATCTGTGTAGCCAACGAGCCTTGACCCTTCTGGCATAGTGATCTTTAAGAGGCTATCATACGCGACATTCCAGAGGTCCGGTCCGAGGATAGATCCTTGCTCAACCCCAGCGGTTGGCTTCTTCCGCTGGGAAGTTAGAGCGTCTTGCCAGCTTATGTTATTGAAGGTTTTTCTTACGTCTAAGATTACAAGTAGTGTGATTTTTCTAGTGTAATTGGTTCTGGGTTGTAGTAGCTTCTTGTAGACCATGCCTGCTGTATCAAGCATGCATAGCGGCCGGAAAGACAAGGCCAAGCTACCACCATGTTTATCCTTACTTAGTAGAGCTGAAAATGCCCATTCTCAAACAGTTGTTGTATATATCCAACATTAAATTTGGGCACGCCAGGGCAGCCATTTTGAGGGCTTTTGCAGGTATTCCATCTGGCCCAGAGATACAGCTGCTCTTTTTCAGTCTTCTGCACTAAAACAGGGAATCTTATGTGGCTGCACATTGTAGGGTGCCGTGTGTCTTTCGGGGTGGTCTAGAAACAGCTCCTCTATCATTTACTCTATCTGTGGATTCATTGATATACTCCTGTGATATACTTGTGATGATCTTGTAACTAAGATCCCAGGTGCATTGTCAACGTCCTTTGCCATGTCCCACCACTTTTGGGTTTTGTTTTTCTTAATGGCATCCCACATCATCATCTTTGCATCCCTGTGTTCTTCAAAAATACTGGGCAACTCTCTGGGTACACCGTTGGAGATGGAGACAATTGGTGTGCAGAGATGCTATTTCCAAAGTCCACCAGTAGGCTTCTCTACGTGCATTGCGCGGTTTCCTTTCAGTCATCGCACAATTAATTGCACCGTTGCTTCGACGCATTCCTCTGCTTCGACGCTTTCCTCTGCTTCGACGCATTCCTCTGCTTCGACGCTTTCCTCTGCTTCGACGCTTTCCTCTGCTTCGACGCTTTCCTCTGCCTCGACGCTTTCCTCTGCCTCGACGCTTTACTCTGCCTCGACGCTTTACTCTGCTTCTACCTTATCATTGACTGCAGTATATTTCTGATGTAAGGCTTCTGCACCTGCGTGGAGAACGTGGGAGAGCTTCGTTTTGTCGAGGCTGGCGGTGTTCCACCTTGAAGGTCTTTGTTAAGCGTGGAGAACCTGGATGGTGATGTATTGGTGATCGCTTTTGGTGTAGTCCTCGATGACCTGCCATCTTGCGACCCTTGTTGGGAAGGTAATGTCCGGGATAGATTCGCCGTATCCTGGGCATGCAATCCGTGTTAACCACAGATAAGCCCGGCCTCGCAGCCATCTCAAGGATCCGTCTTCTCCTGGAGTCAGGAAGTGGCATGCCCTATTTGGGGGCCCTGACATTAAAATCACTTGTGATCACGAGTTCAGCTCTTCCTCCTAGAGTGTATTCCAGGTTATCCAGTTTGTCCTGAAAGGCTGCGATGGTTTCATTTGGGGTGAAGTAAAAGCTCGTGTAGTTATGCTATTGATTTTTACCCAGACGTAACCATCACCTTTACCATGGTCCTCCACAGGGCATATCCTTCGGTCCGGTATCTAGATTGTGGCCGTTCCCAGGTTGTCTGCAAACCATCCTACATCGTCCCTCTGTAGGTGTTGCTCGCTGATAATTATTATGTCAGCTCCCTTCTCGTGGTTCGAGGAGGTAGTGAGTTAACCTGCTTCTGTGGAGATTTCCCTGAAGGTTCTTTAGCGCCATTTTGTTCTTTTTTTGACCTTCATTAGGGTTACACAGTACATAGTTTGCGTCTACCTTGCAATCAGCCTGTCTATGGCCTTCGGCTCCACATTTGTAGCAAAGGTTACTTCTATCTGGGCCTTTGCAGTTTCTCACTGTGCACATAAGTACTTTGGCAAAAGTTTTGACAAATGGTTGGTTTGATTAAAATGGCATTGGATCGGGCCTGTACCATTTCCTTCCTCACAGGTGTTACAGCCTTCTTTTTGTTGTCCTGTTTTGGGCAGACTTCTGTCTATGGTTCTTTAGTTGACGAAAGAGGAATATGGGGCTGTGGATGTAACTGCTGTGTTGGGGCTTGGCATCTCTTTTTCCCTTTGACTCTCTTCCTGAAGCAAAGTCATGGCCCATGGGGATCTCCTGACGTCATTCATGTCTTTCTTCCAGGTGTCCCTATAAACTTTGCGGTGTCTAGGGCTTCTTGGAACTTCAGGAATCCAGTCCCTATCTCCTTTTTCAAGTTCTTCAGGGGAATTTTTTAAATTTCCTCAACCTGAATTCTTGTGGCTATGAGCTGCTCATCTTCTTTTCTCTCGTTCTATGCAAAGGGAGGCAGGTAGTTGGCGGTCAAGGCTGGCCTACCACAGTCACCTGTACAATGTTTTTAAACGTATTGACAGACTATTGTTATTATCATACAGTTTTATGGTAATTTATTTCTTCTGTTGGTACATATATTTAATTGTTTTGTTATTTTGATATTCAACAAATACGGACCACCACTTTTCCAGTTGGCACCGTAAACACACCAAACGCTCCCTCCCCTACAGCCTAGCCCTCAAGAGTTTTCATCCGTTCCACTTTGGACAGCTAACCACATCTTCAATGCATTCTGTGACTGGAACTACTCACAAGCAAATAACCCAGACCTTTTCCACTGCCCAAATAGCCAATACCACTGCAGACCATCAAACACCCTAACTGCCACCTACTTTCCAGACTACATAAACTCAACTCTTTAGTCTGCCTGGCAAAAACATCCTCTCCACCATACTAACCATCTGTCCAAGAGTTGCCTTTAGGCGCCCACCCAACCTCCACAACATATTGGTGCAACCCTATAAACCCCTCACCCGCAGCCTCTCACCCAACCTTGCTGTAGCAACAGATACCATGTCTGCCCTATACTTCCACCCACCACAACCTTCCATAATGCCTCCATAATATAACTTCTAGAATTAAAGATAATATAACCTGCCTCTCCTTCTACACAATATACCATACACTCTGCCCAGCCTTTGATGTTGGCTACACAAAGAGACCCCTCCCTGAACCTATTGCCAACCTCCGCAGTACAGTTAAAGTTTCGAAACCCCAATTCCCCTTATGCTCAGTGCCACAATACTAATAATTTCAACCAGTGCTTCACACTAACCTCCTCAAAGTCCTCAAGAAGCTGAGCTCCATTTATGGGAACTCTCCTGCCAACATGTCTTGCAACATAGACAAAGCTCTGGCCTCAACATCTCATAGATAATAACCTTCACCTCCCCTCCTCCCAAACTGCACAAGTACCTGTTGAACCCATTTTAGTATGTGTGTGTTAGTGTGGATTTGTGTGTGTGTGCATTGATATGTGGTCGTATATATGTATGTGTGTGTGCATTGATATGTGGTCATATATATATATATATATATATATATATATATATATATATATATGTGTGTGTGTGTGTGTGTTAGTATGCATACCCCTTGACTAAGTGAATTTATATGGGGATATATGTGTGCATCTTTCCAACCCCCATCAATTTCTGTCTCTTTCCTGACCTTCATTTTGAGATAAAGATGGTGTCCTTGTGGGGTCTATTGTTTACTGGCAAAAGCTATCCTCTCAGCAATTTTGACTTTTCCCTCATCTTCTGATGAAGGGGTGGTGCCAAAAATTTAAGAATTTCAAACCCTACATGGTGAGAGAGAGAAAGTATGTGATTTACCTGATGTTCATACATGGTAGGCAACTTGTGAGGGATGGGATAAAGGGAAAGGTAGCATGAAGAGACTAGCTACTAACTAATTAGCTGCATCCTCAATAGTTAACACTCTGCGAGACGACATAGTGGTCATCCTTGTAGACTACATCATTTATGTTTTGTGCACACCCTATTTTGTCCACAGTTTTATTATTTCAGAATCAAAACTACTGTATTTTTATCTTCAGTATTTAAGTACATTTATTGATCATTACGGTAATGTTATTTTAGTTTCTCTTGTCAGAAAAAATAAACTATAGGAACAGGACTGGAAATTTGTTTTAGCAGACAATTTTTGAGACCTGAAAGAAGTAAATTTTGCTTTATTATGAAAAGAAGAATATATAATGCTACGTAGTAATTTATCAAGTTATTAAATGGTATTTAAATGGCTTTGATTATTATTGATTTTGCATGTACATGGCTTCTGAATATTTATTGTCTTCCTTGTTTTCCAGAGTGTACACGCCTTTTCATGAAGACAGTCCAGAGACTAGTACAAAAGTATGGAATGCTCTGGCAAACTCACTAATTCTAATGGCAGTTATTGTCCTCATGACAGTTTTGCTCATAGTCCTATATAAGTACAGGTGTTACAAGGTCAGTATAGAAAGAAAAGTAATCATTTTTTAGTTTTCTGAGTTTTATAATGTATTAAACAAATATGCCATTAATTCACTGTGGATTTTTTTTGTGTTTCCTTTGCATTAATATTATTCATGTTCCATTGCCCACATTATTTTTGGCAGAAGTAAATAAATGTTGGTGTTAAAATGGAATAAATCTTTCTTAGGATTTAAGCAAAGTTCATACTGATGAGAAGCATAAAATTTACTATTTTCCAGTAAAATAACATCCAACTCATTGTTAAGACTATGTATAGAATCTTACCTGCTCCATATTCCTTCCTTTTGTTACTCCACCCGTTTTAATGTGGAAGTTTGGCCGGGTCCAGTACTTCAGTTCTCTCTTGTATTTTTGAGACAAAGTACTAGTTTTCCAGGCATTATTTAGCAGTATGCCACTGTCATAATTTGTATTGTTTCACAGCACACTGTCCCACTATGTTTTCCTTAGTGTCCATAGTTGGACAGATGTACATGCTAATTTTTACATAACCAGTTTCATCAAATTAATATTATATTTTTATGGGATGCAATAGTATGTGGCCATTATCAATTAGTGTAAAAACACAGTCAACCCCTTGTTTGATGAACAGTATTCCAAAACTTCCCAGAAACTGCGAGAAAATGGCAGGACACCATTAGGACAACTGTTTGTCTCTTGGAACATTCTGATTAATTATGATTAATATTCTATTATTTATTAAAACAATTAACATCTACCAGGAACACAAATTGTATAAAGATTAATAACCTGTTTAACAGACAATTATTAAATTTTGAACAAGAATTTAAAACTTGATACTAGATTGACATTTCGACCAAGACTTGTGATCTGTGTCAATGTTTGTTATAGACATTTGTCTGTGATATAGGTAATTAATTATCTAATTTACACCCTACAATTATCGTAACCACCGTGATTACTCGGTATCTTAATTGGCAGAAAAAAATCTAGTGGTACCATAAATAAACACATACATACAGAATAATACACAGAAACAGTGAATTATATTTATAAGAAGATACTAGAGCCATCTCTTCAGTCTGATTAGTGTGAAATAATGTGTGTAGATATATGTATATATTTAAAAATCTAAAATTGAGTGTGTGCTGCCCTAGCCTTTTTATAACATGCTACAATCATTCATACTGTGACTTATGAAACAATTTGCAGTATTTATTAACTAATTAAAAATTATCATTATTTAAATAAAGTGTTAGTTAAATTTAAGCATTATTTCAGGCTTAACAGCTATTTAATCATCTTTTTTGACAGGCTAAGTGAGAACATAATCTATCCTGTTGCAAGTTTCATGGTATTTGAAGAATGTTTAGGAGTGTTTAAGTGTAGTTGTTTGATCCACCCAGTTTACATTGCCTTTATTTATCTAGATAGTAAAATGCCAAGTTACAAATTGGTTAACAATTATTGGTGTTGAACGTTTTTGCTTGTTATAGATTATCCATGGATGGCTAATAGTGTCTTCACTGATGTTACTGTTCATCTTTTCTTATCTATATTTGGAGTAAGTATATCTATACCTTTAAAAATGAAGTGACCAATTCAAATATAAGATAGTCAAAATTTTAAAATAAATTATTGTTGGTGTGTTGCTCTAGTTTTGCAAGTGAAATGCCAAAGACTGAATCCTGATTTCTTAACAATAAGCTAACTTTAAGAAAAAAAAAACTTTTGTAGTGTATGCAGGTCAAACTAAACATGCCTCAATGTGAACATATTGACAAAAATTTAAACAGATTATCATTTGTGGGTGCTTAGAAGTATTCCATATTAATGACAGGAAAGAGAGATAGAAAGTAGGTGACTTACCTGAGGTTCACAGATGGCAGACACCTTGTAAGGTTTGGAGTTCTTTAAATTTTTGGAGGCACCACTTCCTTTGTTGTTGGCTAGCCAATCACTGGAAATGCCTTCCTAACTTTCTGATTAGAGACAACAGGTATGAAAGTATATGTGGGATTATAGTTTTGCAAGGGATGCCATTTCGTGTTTGAGTTTTTTTAGAAGTATAGAAGCAGAACGTATCTTACGAGACTTTGTAGATCAGCTAGCAGATCACTGGAAATGTCTTCCCAACTCTTTGATGAAGGGGGCGGTGCCTCTGTAAATTTAAAGAACTCCAAACATCACAAGGCGTCTACCATCTATGAACCTCAGGTAAGTCACCTATTTTCTATTTCTCATTCCTTTCCTTAAAAAAATATTAAATGTATAATAAAGGTAAGCATGAGCTAACATGTGTTGTGGGTTGCCATGTCTGCCCAATACTTCCACCCACCACAACCTTCCAGAATTCCACCAATAACACAACATACAGAATTAAAGAAAACAACCTTTCTGTCACTCGCACACTATCTACAAAATAAACTGTACACTCTACCCAGCCTTCTACAAAGAGGCCCCTCCCTGAATGGATTGCCAACCACCACGGTTCAGTGAAACTATACAAAACACTATTTCACAGAGCCGCCTATGCCCATAGCCACAACACCAACAACTTCAACATGTCTTGCAGTCCAGACAAAGCCCTGGACTCAATATCCTATTTGCATTTACGCATACCTCCAGGAAGGTTATGTGGGATTCTTCAGGCATTAATTTGCGGGGGTGGTTAGCAAACTCTTGAAACCTTCTGATCTGTTAACCTAACCTACAGTTAGAATTATGTACATACACTTATCACTAATATTAGGGCTATATTTTATTTACAACTGTGCCGATTGCACCACTTTAGGCTCTCCCCCTCCCCCCTCTAATTGTCTGTGCTTTTTAATTGTATTGGTCACAAAGTCTGTCATGCTGGTCCAGTTTGATCGATCTAGAGGCCAGCATGTGATGCACTGTTTTTTTCGTATCCAGTTTAACTCCAATTTTGGTTGCCAGTATGTTCCAGTCTACCTCAAAGCGAGGGCAGAAATAAAATATGTTCTCTGCATCTTCTAGAGCTCCTAGACACTTTGGACACTCGGGGCTGTTGTCCAGGTGAAACCAGTGGAGGTACTCCCTGAAACCACTGTGCCCCGTTAAGAACTGGGAGAGGTAGTGGTCTATCTCATCGTGTCCTCTTCTAGTCCGCTGTTCAATGTCAGGGATGAAACAGTAGGTCCACCTCCCTTTCACTGATTCATCCCAGTGACTTTGCCACATAGCCATCGTCTCTGCTTTCATTTACTGGGTCGTTTCTTCCCGCCGGTTGTCATGAGTATCTTCTGGACCTCTCCACCACTGTCATTTCTAATGGCGGTAGACTTTCAATTACACAGGCAGTGTCATAGGAGACTGTCCGGAAGGCTCTTGCAATTCTGATCGCACTCTGTGTTGTGTTGGCTTGTTGGGCGTAGCATTTTTTCTGCATCACCGTTTCCCAGACTGGTGCAGCATAAAGCAAAATTGAGCTGACGACACTGGACAGCAATCTACGGCGGTTCTCATCCGGCCTGTTGGTGTTGGGCAAGATCCATTCTAGCACTCTGGCTACTGCTCCAGCCTTCTCTGTGGTCCGGCCTAGCTGCTTGTTGAAGTTAAGTCTAGAGTCTTTTAATTTTTCTGCTAGACACTAGTACGGCCTCCATCTTGTGATCTGCCAACTGCAGACCAACGCTTTGGAGCCATTGACGAATTTTGGCGATAACTGCATTTGCAGTTACCGTCACCTCTTACAGCAGTTTACGACGTCATTTGCGAAGCCTAGTGGCAAGGTATTCGCTCACAAATGTCATGTAGACTATAGAGCTGGTGCCACTCCTTCAGAACATTGGTTTATTACCAGTATTCGCCAGCAGTAGGTCAAGCGATTCCACAGCTTCCAGTAGTAAGATGCCACGCCTGTCGGTTCTTTGGCTGCCCCACTCCGTACTCCATGTGTTGAAATCCCCAGCTAGGACTAGGGGCTTTTTCCGCCTCATGTCCTCACTGAGTCTATCCGACAAGTTTTCAAAGTCTTCTATGGATGAGCTTGGGGAGGCATACACACTGTAAAAATAAATGTCATTCGCCATCAGCCATGCAAAACCTTCCTTTGCTCTTTCCAAAGTCTGCTGGATGTGAAGTCTTCCATATACCCAGACTGCAGTGAGTCCTGTGCTGTCTGTGACCCAGTTCGAGCAGTCACGTACTCTGTAGGGCTCACAAAGTGTAGTCACATCAATGTCTCTTTCCGAGACCATAGATCCTGTGCTGCTTCACAGTGGTTAAGGTTTAATTGCAGTACTTTCATGTGTGGTTCCTGCTTGCACTCTGGATGGCCTTTTTGTATTCCGCACTTGCATAGCTACCTGGGAGATGCTCGTCATTTCCTTTGCCTCTGCATAGGACGGACACTGCCTCTTTAGAGCAGACTTTTGCATCATGTCCTTCGCCTCCACATTTGCGGTAGAGGTTCAACCTGTTAACCCCTTTGTAATTGCTTGCAATGTGACCATAGTCCAGCAGCGGTAGTGTTTGGTAACCGTTATCCTTTCCCTGATGTGACAGTTCACCCATCCTATTCTTATCTTCTCCAGTTCCAGGCCCTTGATTGCGAATCCTTTTTTAAGGCTGATGACAGCCGTCTGAGTGCCGCCATATGCTTTCCACATTGATTTTACGACCGTTTTGTGGATGCCCCCGAGTTGACTCTGCATCACCTCGCATACCTCTTGTTTGGTCGTACTCTCGTCTAGGTCTTTGAGTTCTATAAAGAGCTCTTGCTTCAATGCTTTTACTTCAGTCAAGTTATTAAGCTTGTTCTCTACCGTGCTTTAGAAACTCTGGATTTCTGCTTCCTTCGTATTCATTTGCAGATCCTCTCCGTTGGCTTTCTTCCTGATGTTCGTCACGTTCGACCCAAAATCTTTTAAATCTGGGCCATCCTTCATTATGTCCACATACGACCACCCTTCCTTTGCCTTTACAGTTACGGCCTCAGGTCTTACGCTGCCCCATTGTTGTCCTCCTTTCTTTCTCTGTTTCTTTTCCTGCGTTTGCCATGGCAGTGTCGTCTCGCCCACCTGTGTGATGACTTGTGCAGCAGTAGCACTATTTTTTGTTTTTTTTTATTCCCCATTTTTGTCTGTCTTCTGTTGTTTGGTGTCCTGCGACGTTTGCATTTTACATTGTCTGTTGTAGCTGGTGATAACTACCATTGCTGGTTTTGCCACCTCAAAATTAATATTAATCACAGCTACCAATCGCCGGATCTCCATGTGGACGTTCTGCCTTCCAACAATAAATTTGGAGAGCTGTCCAATGCTCTCTTCTAGTATCGCAAGAGCCTTCCTCCTCTCGCTTGCTTGTGACATCTCCAATTCCTGTAATAAATCTGCTTCACAGCATGCTGTGGAACCCTCGAAGTTGCAAATTGCTGCTCTCTGTCACATTTGAAACTGCTGCATTGATAATTTAGCTGCAAAGAATAACTAAATTATTGGGAGTACCACTTGCAGTTTGTTGCTCCTGTGTGTGGCTGCGCGCCCATGTGGTCGCCATGAGGCAAGAAAAACTCTCACAATTCCTCTTACAAGCACCAAAAGAAAAAAATAATTATGCTACACAAACTACCATGTGATGATTCAAGTATCCATCTCGTGAGAACAACATGATTCTGGAAAATCACTCTGATAAAAGGCACGTCAGAACAGGTTCCAGGCACTTCTGATCACGGAGCTGCTACGACAAGACTCCTGTGTATACTTGATGTGTGTGTGTTGTGTATGCCTCGTGACCCCTGGTGGGGTCCATTGTTTAAGCAGTGCAGCAAATTTTGTCTACTCAGTCGTCGGCTAGCCGATGGCTGGAAATGTATTCTTAACTTTCTGATGAAGGGGGCGGTGCCTCTGAAAATTTAAAGATCTCCAAACCTCACAAGGTGTCTACCATCTATGAATCTATGAATATATATCCATACATACATATATACTGATGGTACATACACTGAGTGACCAAATTATTATAACCATGGCTATAAAATGGGAATACAGGAGAAGTGAATCATCAGCTGTACTTTGTTTGTGAGGATATGGGCAAATGACTTTATTTTACTTTGTTTGAGCATGGGCTGACTGTAGGCGCTCAAAGTGTCAGAACCAGTATCAGCAAAACGGCTGCATTTGTGAAGTGTTAAAGAGCAAAAATTATTAATCTTTACAGAGAGTGGACTACCAGGCGAGAAACTGAGTCTCTACGTCAGGATTGTAGTCATCTCAGGCCACTCAATGCTCGAACTGAAAGGAGACTTGCCAGAATTTACTGGAAAAGGGTCATATGGTCTGATGAATCATGATTTCAAATGCAACATGCAGTTGGCAGGGTTTGAATTTGGAGTATGTGAAAACATCCTCAACTGCATTGTCACCACATTTCAGACTGATGGCAGCAATATTATGGTTTGGGGGATGTTTTGTTAGTGTGGTATGGGTCCTTTGATTTCTGTGAAACAACCCCTGAATGCCCAAGGGTATTTAAGTATTATTACAGATCAAGTACATCGTGGTTAATGTTGTACTCTGCCATGGATGGACACTTGCAGCAGGACAGCACTCCTTTCATAAAGCCGGTATGACTGAGATTTATCCGTGCTTTTTTGGCCTCCACAATCACCAGATCTCAATCCAGCTGAGTATTTGTGGGATGAGATCAAACGGTCCATCAGGCAGCTGGTTCCAGTACCATTAAATCTTAAGGAATTGGAAAGTGCACCTCATCAGATGTGGTCTCAAATTTACCTACCAAGGTCTCATACAATCCATGCCCAGAATTCCAACAGTATTAAGAGCAAAAGGTGACCCAACATTGTATTGAAGGGTGGTTATAATATTTTGGCCACTCTTGTGTATATGCACCACTAACCTTGTCCCACCATTTTGTATTATAAAGTAATTCTGTTTAAAAGTACTTAATATTTGTTATCACAGTTTCTAGAAAAAACTTGTCTGGAATGGATTAAAGGCCAAAAGATTGATTGAAATGTATGTAATTTTGTTGTAAAATAAACTGTAATCAAAATGTTTTATTGACGTTTATCTGAAATACAATTAATCAAATAAATAAAACTGCCAAATAGGTAAGGTTTTATAATGGACAATGCAATTCATTTAACTAGAGCCATATATATACCTATGCTTCAGTTACAACATGTATGGGAGCTTTAAAAAAATGTTCATACTGTTTTATATAAAATTAAGGAACCAATCATTGAAAATATTTGAAGTGTATGCAATCAAAACCATCAGAATATTCAACATTATTGAAGATATTTTGGTCATAAAAACACCATTAATGCATCATTATCTTTTTTATTTATCAATTATTGCTCACCCAATGAAGTCCCACATTGGGGATGACGTAGTGATACATTATTGAAATTATATTCACTGTATTGTCAATTTATTATCCCTTTTTGACTATCCTTTATATTCAATTATAACAAGTCATTTATTATGAGTAACTTTTTTTTCACTTTTCAAGTTGAGAAACCATTTAACTTCCATTATTTTCCTGTAATTAATTAATTGAAAGGAAGTTTTAATAACCAATAAAATTTGTTTCTATTTATATATGTTCATAATAATTTTTGCTATTTTAGTTCATATTAAAATTAGCTAATCATTGTAATATGGTGTCTCCCCCTTTCCCTTTTTTGTTAGAGAAGTACTACGTGCATATAATGTGCCCATGGATTACATCACTCTTGTCCTACTAATGTGGAACTTTGGCGTTGTTGGAATGATCTGTATTCACTGGCAAGGTCCTCTTAGACTACAGCAGGCTTACCTCATCTTTGTTGCTGCACTTATGGCTTTGGTGTTCATAAAATACTTACCTGAATGGACTACATGGGTAGTGCTGGCAGTGATTTCCATATGGGGTATGTTAAATAATAAGTCAGACTTTAATATATTATTAAAATGTCGATTGTTCACAAAAAAAAAAAAAAATGTGACTCTGAACAGCAAATTAATGGGTTATTGAGAGACAGGCTATGTTCTCTTCAGTTTGAAATAGTGGTGGGAAAAATAACCCAGTACTAATTCAAAGTTGATTCTTATAAAAGAAATGTTCTCTAAAACAACTCCGTAAAAAGAGTTATGTCTCATTGTTCGATTCATAGAGTTGTGAGCAAGTTAAGTCAGAGATTTGTGGGAGAATTGCTTGATTCTTTGAGTCTTGAGCAAACTGACCTCCTGAGTTGGCTCTGGGCTGAGCCCCTTTACTAGTCAGGTTGAAGTAAGATTCGACTCAGGTTCTGAATCAAAAAAGTTATGAGTGTCACTCTCCAAGAACTAATAAACAGTAACATTCATAATCAAATTTGAAATTGGTAGCCTTAGCCCCTTTATTAACAAGAATAATGGTTAAGTCTTAATTATTACTAAAATAATCATGACAGAAACTTAATTTAGATTTGTTATTCTTACGAACTCTCTACATCCAATGTTAACATATTCCCATAGATTTTTATCCTTTCTATGTATACATAGTTTTGTTCTACCTCTTGAATAATATTTAATGTTCTCCACCCACCTTTACTCAAGCTATTAATGCTCAAACTTGATAAAAAAAAAATTGGGACGATATGACTTACATCAGAATGTCAAGTTTAATAATATTCTTGTATTATGCTCAAAGAAATATATACTATGCTGTGCATATGATTTAAAGAGAGAATTTTCTGCCTTTCTCTCAAATATTTCTATCTTGTTTCTGTATATAAGCATAGGAAAGAGAGATATAAAGTTGGTGACTTACCTGAGGTTCACAGATGGCAGGCACAATATAGGGTTTAAAGTCCTTAAATCAGAATGTTCGGAAGACAGTTCCAGTGATTGGCTATGCAATGAATGCCCCAAAAATTTAAGAATGTCAAACTCTACATGATGCCTGCCATCTGTAAACTTCAGATATATATTTGGATATTAAGTAATGATAGATGTGGGGGAGAAAGTAGGAAATTTACTATATAAGCATAGAGATTAATAGAAGAAAAAGGAAAGACTGATAATATTTGGCTTTGCCAGGACTCTAATCTAGATCACTTTAGCTGTAGTGTGTTGACCATTAGGCTATGTCGCTGACTTTTCGAATATTGTCAGTCTTATAGTTAGGTTATTTAGTTGAAATGTATATTTTATATGTATTGCAGATCTGGTTGCTGTGCTGACCCCAAAGGGTCCTTTACGCATTCTTGTTGAAACTGCACAAGAGAGAAACGAACCAATCTTCCCAGCTCTTATTTATTCCTGTAAGTTATTCATGGTAGTATTCTTCGTTTGTGCTGGTTTATTATGGGAGTTTTATAAAATTAATTTTTTGTTTGGGGTACTTTTTAAAGCTGTGAATAATAATAATAATAATAATTATGCAAGCTATTTAATTATGGGTTAAGTAGTTTATTCTGTATTAGTACATTGTAATATTTCTTGTAGTAATTTAAGCTAGAAATATTTGACTTTTTTGAGAATTAGTAAACGACATATACAGTACTAAAGGTACTAGATAGAGGGTTCTGTTTATATCTGGGTAGGGGCAAATTTTCTAAGCTCTTTCTCTAGAGGAAGATGAACTTCAGGCATTACTTTTTGTATGTCCCTCTTTTTGCTCCCATTTTTGTCATTGACAACTACTGTGTACTATAACTGTCTCCTAAACATTGGTTCCTCTCTGAAACTTTTAAGCTGCCCAATTGTTCTTGCTCTTTTTTTTACAAAATTAATTTAAACTGCGGTGTTTGCACAAACTCCTACCTTTATCTGTACTTACTTTTTTGATTGTCATCAGTTTAGTTTATGATATTTTCTTTGGGGCCAAAGAAGAACTCTTCCATTGGTTTTGGTTTTGCTCCCAGATAACCGTTTGTTAAATAGATTTTCCCTTTGTGGCTAAAATAATATGTAAGCAATTTCTTTGAAATAGTTGAATGTATAGCAGATTACATTTCAGTTTTGGTCACATATTTAGCTGTAGAGTCTTATTTAGAAACGATCCACTTTATTTGAATTGATTTTCATTGTTAGATTTATTTGATGCATACATCTATAACATCTTAATCATATTTTGAAAGATTTTGATTATTATGGTGGAGATATTGTTTATTTTCGATATGAACCCTTGAATAAGGTCAAATCCTAATGGTGTCTGCCATTTTCAGAGGTTGATTCAAGTTCCTCTGTTGTAGTACAAAACGCTTTTATTCATATTGTAAGACATCTTCAATATTTGTTACTTCCAAATGTAATTGTATAATTCCACCTCCCATTTGTGTTAATTATTAAGCTGTGTCATTGTGTCGTATATAACAACCACTCTCCAGTCGTGCCCAAACTGCTGGCCAATCACTGCTTTGAAATTAAAAATATAAATTACTATTTTCTATATCAGATTTATATTTCCCAGATTTTGTCTATTAAGACAGTGGATTTAGTAAGTTATATTGAAATTCACTATTGATCAGTTCTCACTTACTTTCTTGTCAACTTAAAAGTTTTTGCTAAACATTAGCCTTCTGTCAATTTTGACCAAAATCATTGGTAAAATTACAAAATTGTGACATCCAAATAATGTATATGGTTGAAAAACATTTTGCAGAATTACTAAGATTAATATAAATTTACATTACCTGTTATAATATTAATTAAATTACAAAACAGCTTTAAGTGTACACTTAAAGTTTGTCATATTAAGACACACACACATACAATGAGCTCATGCTGTTATAGATGCTGTGTGGGGGTCAAGGTTAAGATAAAGAGTTATAGGATATTGAGTCCAGGGCTTTGTCTGGACTGTAGGACATGCTGAAAAGAAAGTTCTGTTGTCTTCCTCTAACTACTACCTACTTGACTACACTGGACTACAATCCAACCCTGACATGAAGAACATCCTCCCAACCACATTACCCACCTGGTAATATGTAGGTGTGTGTGTGTTAGTATTTAAATATTGACACCTTTGAGGATGGATGTGTTTGAATCAGTGTGTGTCAAGATGGTGTTAGTATGCATCTCCCCAACCCCCATCAAGTCCTTGTTGCCTGGCCAATCACTTGAAATGTCTCCCTAACTGATGAAAATTCAAGAACGTGGTGCTCCATTTATGGCTTATATGAGTACGGCTACATTGGTGATAAATACAATCAAATATTGTTGATTATATAAAGGAATGTGATAGAAGCATTGAAGGCTACTATAAAACATTTGAAACAAAATCTGATGAGAGCAAATCAGTAAGTAAAGCACAAGGCAAGCAAAAAAACGATCCAAACTTTAATTTATATATAATTTATTTGTAATTTATCCTTAATGGATGCTCCTAATTCTTCCATCCCTCTTCTCTGTCCATCCTAACTTGACAACCTAATATATAGACTGAAAATGTTCGGTTGGTCGTACTCGATGTGGTGGCGGAGTGGTTAGACGCACGCCACGGCGATACACTGCTGTTTCGTGTACCCAGGTTCGAGTCCTGGCCACATCGAATTTTTTCAGTCTTTCTTCCGTCTTCCATTCCCTTCTATGCTTAACATATGTATTTCCTTGTGCATGATTCCATGCCGTACATATGATTCAAAGAGTGAATTTCCTGCCTTTCTCCCAAATATTTCTATCTTTCTTTCTATCCAATTATCAAATGTGTGACTTCGTCACTTATCCAATATATAATATATATATATATATATATATATATATATATATATATATATATATAATTAAAACAATTAGTAAGGACAGGAAAGAGAGATAGAAAGTAGGTGACTTACCTGACGTTCACAGATGACAGGCACCATCCATGTAAGGTTTGATGTTCTTTTAATTTTCCGTGGCCTTGCCCCCATCATCAGAAAGTTAGGAAGACATTTCCAGTGATCGGTTAGCCAATGACTGTGCCTGCCATCTTCGAGCCTCAGGTAAGACACCTACTTTCTATCTCACTTTCCCGTCTGTGGTAATTGTTTTAATTAACATGACAATGTCATTTCCTGACCAGAATAAGTGAAATAAATATAAATTGCCTGCTACCTAGAAAGTTCAGAAGTGTGATTTCCTCTTTTACCATCATAATAGGTTTGTGTTGCACTTATAACTGTTTATAGAATTTGTGTGTTTGAGAAAATAAAATTCCATGCACAACATTTGCACCAGTTCAAAGGTATTCCAAATTTGTCATAAATTGATGACTTTTGGCTGGTAGATAGATTTTGCTTGTGGAAGTGATTGATGTTCATAATCTTCATCAACTTTTTGTTCCATGTTCTTGTGGTAAACTGTAACTTACATACATAAACTTTTGTCAGTGAGGTTAATATTGTGTTTTAATATATTTTTCAGCTACATTCATGTACAGTTATATTGGTATGGCAAGTGGTGACGAGTTAGAGACCTCATCTTCTCCGCCACAACAGATGGAGCATGCAAGAGATGGTGAGTGTTGTAAACTGAAGAATGTAGAAAGTCTTATGGCACTGTAAATTTTCAAAGTTCACAAAAATCAATTTGTTAACAGTAATTTCAACTAATTTCCATAGCTCTGATCTATTGGTTTTCTCAATTAAATTCTGGGGTGTTAGAATTTATATTAATGAATATAGATTTGAAATATGTTGAGAATGGCGTGATTTAATTTGTTTATTGCTTTTATTGTATTCCATTGTCTAAATTTCATTTTTCATAAATATATACATTTATCGACACAAATTACTGTATATCATGCTAATCAGATTGAAGTGATGGTTCAGTATCTTCTTATAAATATAATTAATGGTTTCTTTGTATTTTTCTGTATGTGATATGTAAGGTACCAGTAGATTTCTTGACTTGATTATGAAGGTGAGTATCCATGGGGTGTTATGATGATATTCAGTTCTTGTAAGAAGGTGAATTTAAAAAAATGTGACCTCCCTGATGTGTTAACAAAGAGATTAGTGAATTAAGCACTGTAGCAGGCTAGTATAAATGTATTGCTGGGTACCCAGCTGGTCACATATAATTATTGTTTCTAATGTAATAATAATTGTTGCATTATTAATTATTGTGAACACAGAGGTTTCTTGTGGTGTTTTATATTTATAGTAAGTCAGTTTTTAGAGAGAACTCCTAAGGCAAAATGCATGATCACAATTTTCTATTTATAATCAACCATCTTTCATCTAATGAATAAAAACTGATGTTTTTGTGTGTGTGTTTATTTAGTATACAATTTTATATGCATGAAACAGTTTCAAAATGAGCGCAGTACACGTTACTTGCAATCTAAGAAGAAACAACTGCAGAAGTGGATGTGGCATTTACAAATAATGTGAAAATGACGTTTTTCAGAATTTTAGTGTTTCTCTCAATCTAGCTAGTCTCATTTTAATTCCTAATAGCTTAAGAGGAGTGCATAAACAGCAGAGATTGGTGTTGTATCTGTGTTTTAAGCGGTTGTCATGCTTGATTCTGAGAATCGTCATGTTCTAGTTGGAGTTGGTTGAGACTGGAAGAAATACACAAAATTAGTGTTGAATCCATAATTTTTAGGGTCACTGTGATTAGTAATTATTCTGACACCAGCCCTCACTGGGATTTTTTTCCTTATCTCCTGATGAAGGGGGTGGTTGCCTCTGAAAATTTTAAGAAGATCCTGTAACTATAATGGTGCTTGTCAGCTTTATACTTTGGGTAAGCCATCACATTGCTTTCTCTCTTTCTTGCCCTCATACATTATTTCATGCTTATTATATACAGCATCTAAGATTTAAAAGACAGTCACGTCTGGGAAATTTAAAACATGCATAAATTGTCTATGTTTACATGCAAATGAATATTTTCTGGGTTAGTAAGATTGATGGCGTTTTTCCGTAAGTTGTTTTTCTGTAATTTGAACCTCATTCATCATGGGAGGGAGCATTCATGGCAGGTACAATACACAAAACTGATGCAAAAATAATTGAGCATTGTACCGAATCCGGGGTTGTGGAAGTCACCAAGTTCAATTCTGACATTATCTCATGGTACTGGCAGTATATTTGACTCTCTTGGGCTATGTATTTTCAACTGTCTCAAATTTAACACTACATTTTTTTTTCAAATTTTTAATTTATGACTGTAATTATTTAAGTTACCATTAGACTTATTGGCTTGATTTAAATACTTTGTTGTTATGGTACTTATGATGAAATTTACATTCTGTCAGCTATCAAAGTAGGGTGCTTGGAAAGGTAAATTTTCAAAAACGTGTTGCTTTCACTGATAGTTTAATCATGAGTTGACACTAGTTGAATTAAATTCTGTAATGGACTCCTAGCTAGTCCCACATAAATAAAACTACAGATTCAAACTGGTTTTTTTCTCAATGAAATATTGTATTTGTCAAGCATTCTTAATATAATAATTGTTTCTTATTATTATGTGTAATGATGACTGTGATCCAAATATTTTTACTGAATGAACAGAAAAATAAGTTGTTGCAAAATTTGTCATTTTCATCGCTTTGTGTGTTGAATTGTAGTGAATAATAGAGACCTGTATAACAAACCCAAACAAGAAAATGAGACAGAGAATGCTGTCAATTTTTTATCAATTTTAATCTTTAATAACAAAATAAAAGCTCATAAAATCAATAATAAAAATATTTATTAGATTGTTGTTGAACTGATCTGATGGAACCTTTCATACTAACCTATTCTATACATGACTTTTCATTTCCACATGACCACATCCCCATTATATGCTTAGTGTATTCCATCCTTATCATACCCCTTCTGTTTTTACCACATACACTGCCCTCTAATGCTGATTTTACAAGACCATCATCTCTGAAATGTGCCTATTATTCTATCCCTTCTTGGTCAAAATCCTCCATATTGTTCTCTCTTCTCTTATCTGGTTAGTTACTCTATCCACCTCTCTGGTTTTCAGTGTTCTTCTATAGCACCACATTTCAAAAACTTCTATTCTTTTCCTTTCTGCAACTCTGACTGTCCACATTTTGCGCCCATATTATACCACTCTCCATATGTACATTTTTAGTGATAATTTCCTAATATTTATACTTATATTTGCTGTAAGCAAATTCCTCTTCTTTTTTTGTGAAAGTCTTTCTTGCCTGTACTATCTTACTCCAGTTATTATGTTGCCCAAGTAGCAGAATTCCTTAACTTCCTTCAAAATATGCCTTTCCAATCTAACATCCTTTGTTATTCCACTATTTCCCACACTACATTCCATTACCTTGGTTTTCCCTCTTTTAATCCTCATATTGAACTCTTTCTCCAGGACCACATTCATGCCATTTATTATGGTTTCCAAGTCTTTTTCTCACTCCCCTAGTACTACATTATCAGCAAACCTTAGGGGTTTTTACTTCTTATCCTTTTTTTTGGGGGGGGGGGGGGTAACAGGCTACATGAGGGTGATGCAGTACTATTCCTTTTTAACTTTTTCCATTACCTGTTCTATATATAAGTTAACAACATCTATGCAACAGACTGCATCTTTGTCTTGCTTCTTTCTTGCACTTCGATTCTAATTACTGCAGACTGCCTTCTGAATAGATTAGGTATAACTCTCCTTTCACAATATTTTATTACTTTTCCTCTTCAAAATCCTTAGTAGTGTATTCCAGTTTACATTATCTAAGGCTTATTCTAAAGTTACAATTACATGCAGAGTCTATATTTCTTTTCTTGTCCCTACATTCTTCCTAAAACCAAAGAAATTGCCTCTTCATCCGATGATCTTCTGTATTTTTCTGGAATATTATCAGTTTCTTGTGTTGGTCAGTGTCAGTGCCCTGTCAAACTCTGACCTTAATTTTTGCCCCCTAACCCTTCATCATGCATATGCTCTTCTTATTCTATTGCTGACTGATCTAGATATTCCTTTGTAAATGATATGGGGTTTTTATTTAAGTTATTTAGCAAAATTTCTTGTGCTTTAGGATATAATATAATTATTTTATTTATAAAAAAGCAATCACTTAAAATGGGTCCTGCGTCCTATTACAAACAAATTAATTAATTCAAGGTGATGATTTTTAAATATCAGGGTTAATTACTTATTGGGGTAACCATGTGCAGTAGATTTTTGTTCACTTGACGAACCTGTTTTTATCTTCATTCCTGTCTCGATGCAGGTTACTAGGCGACCGGAACTTCTTCTTTTTGTCTCCCCTTTGATTCTTTTACCAAGGCCATAGTCCCAACTTTCACATGGTAAAGACTGTTTGGGTATTTCATTGTCAGATTATATGTTTGATTTCAGATGATACAGAGGGAGGTTTTTCTGCCGAGTGGGCTGCAACAGCAGAGCAGCGTGTCCAAAATCGACAGCGTGAAGTAAGAGAGTCAGCTGCAGGTAGGGTTCAGAACTACCAAGCTATCAACCAGACACAGCAAAACAATATGTTACAGGACGAAGAAGAAGAGCGTAAGTTTTGTACCTAATATCTTTTTATAAGGCTTTCTCAAATTCTTTCTCAAATTGTTAATTACATTTGGCTTTCTCAAATTCTTTCTCAAATTGTTAATTACATTTTTCAGGAGGTGTGAAACTTGGATTGGGTGACTTCATATTCTACAGTGTCTTGGTAGGAAAGGCTTCGTCCTATGGAGATTGGAACACAACTTTTGCCTGCTTTGTTGCCATTCTAATCGTTAGTATTCAGTGTTCATTAATTAAATACTGTATAATCTTGTGTATGCCACATATTTGCCTATTGTTCTCATCTTACGGGATCAAAAAATATATATATATGGGATAAGTGACGAAGTCACGCATTTGATAATTGGATAGAAAGAAAGATAGAAATATTTGGGAGAAAAGCAGGAAATTCGCTCTTTAAATCATATGTACGGCATGGAATCATGCACAAGGAAATACATATGTCAAGTGTAGAAGGGGATGGAAGAAGGAAGAAAGACTGAAAAAATTCGATGTGGCCAGGACTTGAACCTGGGTGCACGAAACAACAGTGCATCACCCCTAGATGATGCGTCTATCCACTGTCCTGGGTTCCCTGTCATGTGAAGATTATTCTATCCTTATAAACTAATTCCCTTTTATAATTAAACTTAATGAAAGCATTTCTTCTGTCTTTAGTATATATTATAATTCACTTACGCTCTGTAAAATCTCACCACCTGATTTCTAAAAATGCTGTGGTTCACTTACTATCCATCTTATTTAGCATCCCTTTATGCACGAGTATTCTATAATTTTTTAACATTTTACTTTTTTATGACCTCCCATTGTTAGGGGCTTTGTTGGGTGTAGATTTTTTCAGTCTTGACAACTATTATCACCAAACTTTGAATTAAACTCTGTGCAGTCTGATGCCTTAAGAAATTGGAAAACTAGATTTTCTACTGTCATAGTGACACTGATTCTCTGTTACAGGCAAGCCATTGACTGATCAAAATCATTTTGGGCTTTCAGCCAGCGTCAAAGTACAACATTCCCATGATTGACCCAACCAACGTCTTCAGGTTAAGATTACTGCCAGGACAGCCATGCATATTCTGTGCATTGATGGTGGAAGTGACCTGGCTGGAAGCCTGAAAGGATTTTATTCATACTCTACACCCGGAAAGTCTGAATTAACTAATTTTATCTCTTTACAGTCAATTATCACCCAAAAATAATCTATGGCTCCCAGTTGATTCTCTCCAAATCTCATGAAATTTTGGGAGGAAGTTAACCCAGACCCCAACTAAAACTGTGCAAAATATTAGAGCTCATTGTACATTATTTCAAAAGTTACAAGCCCATCTTCAATGGGCTGTCACCTCATTAACACACACGTGCTGCTGAAAGGGCAAACTATTAATCCTTGTCAAATCAGTTCGAGTGGTCAGATAACTGTGAAACTTTGCTTATTGATAAAACTTCTAGCCCTTAAGTATTGGTATGATCATAATTGTAGTACAGCTGTCCATTCTGATATCTGGTATCAATTCAATAACTGGTTTGATGTGTTTCCCATTGTATGGGACACATTACACATACTTTGTTATTGTGCAAGCTTGATTGTGCATGGCAATCTTTTGTTTACAGGGCTTGTGCCTAACACTGCTCCTGTTGGCTATATTTAAAAAGGCCCTGCCTGCCTTACCTATTTCTATTACCTTTGGATTAATATTCTACTTTGCTACAAGAGAAATTGTGAAACCATTTGCTGATAGTCTGGCCAGTGAACAGATTTTCATTTAACAGTATAACAGAGGTAAGCAAGTTCTTTGTGATAATTACTGTAGTACAAATTGTCATTTACTTTTAAATTTTTGGAGATTTAAGAAGGAAAATATATACATTCTTGTATTTGATGCTGTTATCTACTTCAGTTGCTAAACTTATGGTTTGTAGAATAAACCTGAAAAGGAATATTACAAATAGTGTTTCATCTTATTTTATAACATTTGGTTTTATATTAAAATATGTAATGTGTACAGCTAAAAACATCATTATTCAGTTTTTTGGGGTATTCCATTATCTGAGTAAAAAAGGAGAAATATAGATGAGAAGTGAACCAGAGAGAAAGATATCAGAGAAGAAAAGCAAAAAAGTTTGGTATATCCCAGTGAAAGTGACCCAGTGAAATGTCTAGAAGGATAGCAGAGTAAGAAAGAAATTAGACAAATTATTCCAATGTTTTGAACAGTATGGAAATTTGTTGTTTGTCATCTGGGAGAGGGATCAGATGTGCAATAAGAGAGTCTGTACAGTCACAAGGACATAGACTTACTAAATTTGGTTTTATATTATATCCATGCATATAGCACCTGAATGAAGAATCAAGGAAGAGTATGGGGAAAATATTTACACCCTAGAAGGAAGTAGGAGAGTTTACATCAGCTATTGGGAATTTTGAGCAACCTGGATTCTTGGTAAGCGAAGAAAGTCAAACTTCCAGGATATTGATGCTCACATGAGAAATGGCTTTGCTGCATTTAATATAAATAGCTTCTTAAAATTTTGGTTTCAAATTATAGAGATCTGAACAGATAACACAGAAATCCTCAAAATCGAATCTATTTTGAAAAACAAACACATCACCGAACAAAATAACAAAATTCTACTGTTTTTGTATATGGCAGTTTGGAAGTATGGAGCTTCAAAATTATCTTAATGATATAAATAACTTTAATCACTAAACATTGTATTATTTGTATTATTCATACATGGGTTCAATTGTGCAAACATTTGT
This sequence comes from Eucriotettix oculatus, assembly GCA_034510155.1. Taxonomy (NCBI): domain Eukaryota; kingdom Metazoa; phylum Arthropoda; class Insecta; order Orthoptera; family Tetrigidae; genus Eucriotettix; species Eucriotettix oculatus. The sequence continues at coordinate 1,555,135 of CM067377.1, read as the reverse complement.
ATTTTAGACAGGGAATCACATTTTCAAAAAAGATTGATATCGGAAATGCTGCAAATTAAAAGTTATCCTGAAACAATTAGTAAGCTAAGTTTTACAAAGTTGTTTTAGCTCTTTGGTCCTTTCTGGTCTGATGTTATATCTTAGTTTTGATCCTGTTTCAAATTTTTGTTCTAACAAAGTTTATTTTAAGTCATATACTATCTGATTTGTAAATTAGTTCTCTCTTTATTGTAATGTTTACCTATTAAAATAGGTTAATATATTATTATCCACAGATTTTAATATGTTTTACTTATTTATAACAAAGTATTATTAATTTTTTAGGTGTGGTTGGTCCAGTTTTGAGAAAACGCTTCAAGTGGACTCAAATAGTGAATAAATATTTTTTACACTTAGATATTTATTGAAATCATTCCAAGATTTGATCCTAGTATATTGTAATTTCATGTAAATAATTTTAACTCTTGCATTAATAAGAAAAACTGATTATTTTATCCTGGTTTCTATTGCAAGAATGTTGGCCAGAAAGATTTCCTTCCCTCACGTCGTTCATATTTATCAAAACTGTCTCAGCCAAAGCTCGTTGCCATGATTTTTCTCTAATTGAATAATCACTAAACCTACATACACAGAATTAAGGACAGTATTACTTCCCTTTCCTCTCACACTACTTACAAAATAATTTTTTGGTATTGGCGAGCCATGTGAATAAAATGATCTGCTCTCTCTCAAAAGCTGAAGACACGTTTGCACATTGTTTCAGTAATTGACTCGTTAATATTACTTTTGATGTAGCAAATTGTCTTTCACTCCTCATTTCATTGAAATAATATTTGAGTGGCTGAGTTGAAAAACAACATAACCATTAAAATAATCAAAATAGTTTATTATGCAGTAGATTCTTGGTTATATGCAGTAATTGTGGGGAGAATTGGCATGGATAGTCAAAAAACTGTAGATAAACCAAATTACACATATAATCCAGATACAGTATACTGTAATAAATTAATGTTGTTATTTTTATGCCTTAAAACCATGCTTACCTTTTTGTGGTGCAGGCCAGTGTTCTTCATTATAAAGCTTTTGAAGTATGGTACAGAGCCTATAATAGTAGAAATTGTTATATTGTAGTTTTGTAGGTAACATACGCTGTAACTAATTCTCTAATGCCATAGCATTACAGGTCCATTCAGAAAAACAATTAATTCGGCACTTTCTCAAATGAAAAGTTGAATATTTTCCACACAACTGAACTACCCTACTGCCAACAACTATATTAATAACAACAGAAAAATACAGTTCAGTGAAAGACAAGGTCTTACTCTTCTTTCAACAAAACTTTCCTTCCTACCAACATTTCCACAGTTGAGCTGAAAGTTATTAAACTGCATTTGTATGGGGTTGCCAAATTTTGATTTGTAGTGGCCAAGCCACCATCAACCAACACAAGGAATTTTGTGTGGATTGCATTTGATTATTAATCATCGTTTAACAAAATTCATAGCAGGCCATTGAATGCTTCACCGCTGATATAAAATAAAGAAAATTGCACCTCCACAAAGAAATATTTTGGGTTTAGGTGGCCTCATGGTTATAATAATGAATGGGCAATTGCTTAAAAAAAATTTCTTTCAGATTCGTATATCTTTAATGTGAAATATATAAAGCAAAAGATAAATAATACCTGACACGTCATTAAATTTCTTCCATCTGAAAAATATTCAAGTTGTAAAATGACAAGTTACTAACATATTTAAACAGGTCATTAACGTGTGGAGAGCAGTTGTACAGTAAAATATCATTAACAACTTGTTTCTGTAATAGTTTAATGAATTTCTGACTCATCTGAGATATCTAGTTATGATGAAATTATATAAATAGTTATATTTATCTGATGTCATTTAAAATAAATGAGTACAATAGCCAAATTTATATTTATAAATACTGTACCAAGAAAATTTAGAGTATAATATTAATTACAATAGTACAACATACACAGGGTTCATTTCCAGATGCAAATATAAATTAATTATTACCATTGTATAAATAATAAAATTAGATTTTACAAGCATGACATTTATGAAATAATTAAATGAATATTCATAAAATTTAGAGGCAAAAATTTCCTACTGACATTGCACAAACATAGCCACTAAAAGTGATATAACCTTACATTCGCTCTTAAAAATTAATATCAATGAACATAAAAAAAACAGTAAATCAGCTTTAATTCAGAACATTATATTAAACTTTAATAACATCAACTGTAACATGACGTTTCATTCCTACATTTTAAACAACATCTGGTGAATTTGAACTGTAAGTATACAAATAAATCAATAATTGTATCATATTATATTGTAAATATTTATTTTGTATTTTTACTTTAATTCACACCATATGAGGTTCCAAATTTAGGAACCTAAGAATACATCTTAGGAATTTAGGATTGTGTATTAACTATAGTCAACAAAGTTTATATTAATTTTTTCTTACTTGTAAGTTATTTATTAATACTAATAATTTAAATGAGTTTATGATTGTTGTGATTAGTAATATTTTATAATCGTTTAATGCACGAAAGTTTTCTGTTAGTTTTTAAGAAAATTATGTTTCAGTTTGTATGTTTGTGCAGTGAGCAGAATTATTTAATGAAATAAATTAAGTAATGTTTCATAAATTTAATATAATTGTACTATAAATGTCATGTTTGTTAAATCTCATTTTGTTTTTTAAATTGATGACTTGTATTTGTGCCTTAAGAGCTTCTCATAAAAAGAACTATATGACATGCTATTGTCAATAATATGTATTTAGTTTTCTGATTAAAATTTATTTCTGGATAAATAGTTCTTGGGTTTCCATCCAGGTCAAATGAAGCTTAAGCCACAACATTTCGATGGTGTACTCTGCCATCTTTCTCAAGTGAGATTTGCTGTCCTGTAGTTTGCGCGTTGCCTTTATAGTCCATCCTTACTTAGTATGGTGCGTGTCCTGTCCTGTCCTGTTCGAGCAATACTTGGGATAATTACATTACTGTACTGGGATCTAGTTTTCCTTGTGCCCAAGTTAAAACACTGTCGCAATAATTTCCATATTTCTGTAAGACTTTTGTGTCTTCAAATCGCATCTTATGCCCCATGTGCAAGGAATGTTCTGCAATCGTAGACTTGGAGGTGGATATTTCTCTCATGCTCTTTTGCCCTCTCTATAGTTCTGAGTCTGACCAATAAAATTTAGTACACATTCTCATGGACGCCTTAGAACTCCAGGTTTTCTGTACGGTTTCTGATGAATTATCAGGTCCTTTGTTTGAAAGAAGTCAGGATCAGGAAACTATTAAAAATAGTATTGATGTAGTAAATCTGAAATAGAAAGAAACAAAACCACCAAAAAATTAAATAGCTACAGGTACATTTGTATGTTTGTATACGAAATGAGTTAAATTTTAGTGAGGAGGGGTTTAATATGAAGTTGATTAGAAGAAATCAGAATGGGGTATATAAAGACATGGAAATTGTTTTAGAAGTTGATCCAAAAACTTATAGGAACCTGATGAACATGAAGAGAGTTGAATGTGGGATGCAAGTGGGTGAGGATTATTGATCACATATGGGTAAAGAGGTGTTATAATTGTTATAAAAAGAGGAAGTGTGTGAAATGTGGCTCAGAGGATCTTGCAAGGAAAGAATGTACAAGTGATAGTTTCAGTTGTGGAAATTGTAAATAAGTTAATAAAAAATTGAATTTGATAAAAGTTGTCCTTGTACTTTGAAGCAGATAAGGAGGATAGCTATAAATACAGTTAAATTTTAAATATAGCAAATACTCAAGATAGGAGATGAAATAGTGCAAAAATGTGAGGGAAGTAAACATAGCAGTTGGTATTGATAAATGCTGATGGTGCACTGAGAAAACTAGATGAAATAGAACAAATGTTAGATTCAAAGAGACTCGTGTTGTGTGTGAAGATTTTGACTCATTGTTGATGATAGAAGGGTAGCAGGTATATAGCTGTGATTCTTAATCTGAATGAAATAGATTTATTTGCACTATTCCATGTACAGTAGATTAGTTGTGTGTTAGAGTATAAAGAATTTTGAGTGTTGACTGTAGAAAGAAGAGCAGGATATTTGGCTGTGTGTAAATATCACCTAGTGGAAGAAAAGCTTTGTTTATGGATTCTTTACATTGTGGATAGAAGAGTTAAATGGGCAACCAAGAAGGGATAACATAATAATTACTGGAGACTTAAACTTTGACTGCTTCAATTTATAAAATGATTGCTATACAAAGAACTTACACAAAATCACTGTGTCATTTGGATTGCAGCAGTGAGTCAAAGAAGCTACCAGAGTAAGTCATAAGTAAAAAACACTTTTAAACCTAGTTTTTTGTACTACTGAGCTACATTATCGAGTATTTGACACCAAAAAAGTCTGATCACAACAGTGGGGGATGGCTCAAAAACAATAAAAAGGTTGAGGGGAAAAATAGACACTGAATTATTAAGATGATAATTAGAAATGATAGGTTAGGGTTAAATATGGTTTTTACAATTTTGTACAATGGTTTGATGAGGCATTAGAAAAAATTAAAGGAGCAGAAAGACATTTGTGTGGATAGAACGTGTCCATGGTTCAATTCTCACATTAAAATAGCTAGAACGGTGAGAAATCCAGCATATCAAAAGCTTAGATTACTTGAAGCATTGTAAGGAAGAGAAAGTGAAGAGGTTTGCAGAGCTAGGTAACAGTACAGGATGTGTAGGAATAAATTTTTAATTATAGTAAGAAATGAGAAAGAAAATTGTCTAGGGACCCAGAAAGAATGTCAAAAACATTGAAATTATTATTAAAAGTGAGAAAAACTAGTGAAATCCTGGTTGTAAATTTTGAAGGTAAGGTGGCATTTAAACATTTAGAAATGGCAAACAGATTAAATAAGTATTTTGTTCAAAGTTCACAGGAAATTATAATGACAATCTAGCCTAGTAGTAAATATTAAAGACATGAAATAACTTAGGATAGTGAAATGCTACTTGACTTAACTGTTGTAAGTAAAAACCATTTAGACAAAATTGTAAATAAATTATGCTCAATGTTAAACTATTAAAAGATGCCTGGAATGTAGTAGGGTGTGATGTGTTAACAATTGAAAATAAATTGCTTGGTACCTGCATTGTGCCCCTCTATAAAAGTCTCGTGTATCTCAACAATTCTTTAAGTTCCTAATAGCATACGTATGTCTGATTTTTTTCCCTGTAAATGTCTTACCTATAGTTGATAAAACTATTTAGTTAATGGAACATGTAATTAAATTTTGTCTGTATATCAGTCAGGTTTCAGACATAAAAATTAAACAGAAACTGCTCGGAAAAGGGATAAGTAAAATGATACCGTGTCTATATTTTTAGATTTTAAGAGAGATTTTGAGACTATGTAGAGAAAAGTTAATTGGTAAGTTATTTATGCATGGAGTGAAATGTAATGTTGTAAAGCTGAATAGAAGATTACTTGATGAATAGGAAGCAATATGTTAGAATTGATGAAGTTTGTTCGCAGTGTAGAGAAGTTGACTTTGGCACACTTCAGGGCAGCAAATAGGTCTGCTGTTATTCTTTTTGTATGCCAATAAACTGCCAAAAACAGTGAAGGGAGCCAAAGTTCATCTATTTGCTGATGATGCCATGGTAATAGTTAAAAAAGATCTTGTAAATAAAATTTATTGTGAACTGACTCTATTTCAATAAGATAAGTTAATGCTAAAAAAACAAATGTATGTATGTATATAGGGAATAAATTTGACAAGTGTTATATAATTGTAGGGAATGATGTGATAGAGTGGGTTGATATTTTTAAGTACTTCGGTGTTATTGTTGAATGTAAAATAAAATGAATAAATGTGGAGAGTATATTGAAAAGAAATTGTCAAAACATTGAGTAATTGTAGATTAAGAAATTTTTTGTCCCTTAGGCTAATAAAATTGTTTTTATGTCAATTGTAGACCCTCATGTATATATTTTTTTATTCTTTGCTAATTTGTGTAAGTGGAATTATTACTGAAAAATTATATTAAATGAGAGCAAGTATTGTAGGATTAAGGATATTGTAATGCACAAACACATCTGTTTGGGTTGTGGTGGCAAGGAATTAAGCTCAAAGTGCAATAAAGCTGACACCACGTTGCGGTTTCAGAATTGCCTAATCTTTGAGAGAATTTGGTGACGTCGGGTGGTGTATTTCCCCAATTACCACCAGAAATGTTATTGGTGAATATCCATCCCTGCCACTTCGGTGATAAAAACTAGAGAAGTGGGGAGGAAGTTATAAAAAGGCAGGCGGAGACATTTTTGAGAGATTTTTGGTGTGGAGATTCTACTGACTGGAGATTGTTTGATATATCAATTGTAGGAAGAGATGTAGGGCAGATTGGTGGTAGAGAGTGAATTTGAGAGATGTAGAGATTGATGGTGGCGAGAGATTGTGGATAGATTGGTGGTCAAGAACAGTGATCTGCAGCTTTGATCTGGAGGGAGGATGAACCCAGAAGAAGTGGAAAGCCGACACAGTAAATGCATCTTGACTCTTTGTAATTTTCTGCTCACTGCCAGGTCCTAGTGGATTAGTTCTGTTCTATGAGAAGGCCCATAAAGTGCGACCCTGAGATGAGTTTTAAAATTGTTAGTGTTTAAGTAATTAATATAAATTATTTTTTAAATATATGTGTAGTTATTATTGAAAATAAGTGCTGGTGTATTGAAACTTAAAAATTTGTAATTATTATTAAATTATTAAAGTGAATTGTTTTATTTGTTTTTATTATAAAAATATATACATTTTTAATTATTGATCACTATCATCCATATATACGTTACAATATACTAAATACATTAGAACTGTAAAGTGTTAAGGACCAAATTCTGTATGGTGTTTTAGCAGATAGGGACAGTCACCAGATTATTTCAATATTTTTATAAAAAAGTTCAGATGTCACAACATTAGGAGTAGGGAAAATTTTTATATGGGCAACTCAACTCTAAAAAGTACAAAAAATTCCATTTTTAATAAAGGTTCAGTATTATAAAATGAGTTACCAGTAATAATAAGTTTTTATTGCCAAAGACAAAATTGTCAGGTAATGCGCCTTTTTGTTTCAAAAAAAGATTTTCTTGAATTGACTTAAAATATTATTATAATGACTCTTTTTAGAATTATAATTACTTTTTCTTTTGCTGTGGGGCCACCCCAAAATGTAATGCTATAAGACAATACAGAACGAAAATATGCATTGTGTACTAATTTTCGTGTTTGTATGTCCATATAATTAGATACAACTCTTAACAGCATAAGAAGCTGTGGAAGCTTCTTTAATAAAGTGATTAATATGCTCTTTCCAATTCAGTTTATTGTCTACAGAAAGTCCTAAAAATTTAGTATACATAGTTTCATGTATTTCCTTATTATTATTATTTACTAAAATGCTTGTATCATCTGCAAACTGTACAGCTTTTGCAAATATATCTAATATTTTGGGTAGATTAGAAATAATAGGGGACCCGACTCTGAACCCTGTGGAACTCCTACCCTTTTAATGGATCTTTCAATACTTTTCTCTGTTTCTAAAATTGATTTAAACCAAGAATTTTTTCTAATAGAATAGCATGGTCGACCCAATGAAAAGCTTTAGACCAGGCGTGCTCAAACGGTCGATTGCGACTGCTTTTTAAGTTGATCTCGAGAAAAATTTACCAATTTAGATGTATTCACAGATTTTGTTTTAGGTGATCCTCATTTAGGTCATAATAATTCCCAAATCATTGTCTTTTATCGTAATAATCCCCTGCTAGCGGCGAAAGGCGGCTTCAGCAGAGGAACGCGCGGTACTTTTCAAAGAAATTCCGCGGCGCGCGACGTTTCCGAGTCCAGTCGATTTTTATATAAACTACGGGTAGCGTGTTTGGCGGCACGCTTACAAACAAACCATTAGTTAGGTACTTGAGAACATTCAAGACTTCGTCCGCGCCGATATAAATGTTGCGCCTGTGGGAGTAGGAGTCAGTTTTATGACATTGTGTCGAGCTAATGACGATTTCCCTTCGTTTTTCGCATTCCATTGTATTATCCATAAACAAGTTTTGTGTTCCAAAATTCTAAACTTGGAGGAGATTATGGGCATTGCAATAAAAATTGTGAATTCCATCCATGCCCGTAGCTTGCAATGAAGGCTCTTCAAATTGCAGATGGAAGATAGTGAATCTGCTGAACACACTCATTTAGTTATTCACACGGACGTCAGTTGCTTGAGTCACGGCAAATTACTAAAACGTTTTCAATAATTATTGCCCGAAATAATAGCTTTTCTGGACCAAAGAGATGATCACACTCAAATGTTAAAAAACGGCATTTTTGGAAGACATTACAATGCATTTAAACATAATTAACGTGGAGCTTCAAGGTAAAGGAAAATCCATTGTTGAAATGATTAGCGCAATAAACGCGTTTAAAAGTAAATTGCAACTTATGATCGATCAACTGCAAAGAAATGATCTGAAACATTTTCCGTCTTTGAAAACATGGGTTCCTCCGCTGAATTTGTATGAGGAAAAATTATATATAATTTGGGTGAATTCGAAAGATGTTTTTATGATTTCATTAAATTGTCAAGTTATCCTTTTTCGTGTAAAACATTGAGGAATGTGCTACTGAAATAGCAAGTCAGTTCAACGTGTATTCATCTTCTGTTGAAAATGAGGACGTGCAGATTATATCAGATATCATCTCAAAGCCACAGCATCTGATACAAAATTCTGGTCTTTTATATCCGAATCTAAGGCAAATCGCCCTTCAGTTGACGTCAATGTTTGGCTCAGCTTACCTGTGCGAGTCTGCATTTTCTGAAATGAAGGTAGTTAAGTCTAAATATCGCAATCGACTAACTGACTTGCATATGACTTCATGCTTGCGATTAGCACTCTAGCGCCATCTTATGAAAAGTATGTTGAAGACATGCAGTGCCACGCTTCATCATCCAGTTTAGAAACTAGAGCTCGTTTGTTTTGAATAAGTACGAGTTATTCATTGACTTTTTAGTTAGAGCCTACCTTCACTAAAAAGTATGTATTGTATTTATTAAATCCAGAAATGTGCAGATGCCCGGTGGCAGATACATAGAACTTAAACAATAATTAATAATCTGGTCGTAAGGACCATATTAAACCTATAATTGAATGTATAATTATATTCAATATAAATAAATAAGTGTGGAATCATATTATTAGAAGATGAATTTTTAAAAAGGAATAATATTGTTTTTGCTTGAAAAAATATATTTCACTGTAGTATATTTTTAGAGATTTCGCAGCTCTGATCACTTCACTACACTACACTACACTAAACTTAGATTAAGTCGAAATTTTCTTTCCGCTAGAGGAAGTTCCCCAAACACTCCTGTAGGCAGATTGTTCCAGTCATTAATTGTCTTATTTAGGAATGAGCATTTTCCAACGTCTGTTTTGGTGCCTTGCTTGTAATTTAAACAGGTGATCACTCCTCCCCTCCCGTTCCGAGTCGATTCTTTCATTCTACCTCGGATTTTTGACCTGCAAAGGCTCTGTAGAAAATGTGTAGCCTAGCTGTTTCTCTTCTTGTCTGTCGCGTATCCCACCCTAGTCGCTTTACCTTTTCGTTCCCATGCCCAGGTTGTAAGGATTCTATTTGACTTATCCTGTACGGATCCCAGCATGCTGCACCATATTCCATAAGTGGGCGTACTAATGACAAATATGCTAACTCTTTAGTTTTGCATTCCCCTTGTTGACAAAATGCAAGGTGTTCCACGCTTTCCTTGTAGCATAGTTTACCTGCCCCCAGCTTACTGTTAAAATAAATGCCTAGTTATTTACAGTTTGTCTCCTCGATCACTGATTCCCCATCTATTTTATATATCGAGACATATTGAACGCGCATTTTAGTAAAACTAATCGCCTTACTTTTACTATTGTTGATTTTGATTTTATTTCGCTTAGTACTTGGAGTATCTAAGTCAGTTTGGAGAGCAGCTGCGTCTTGTTCCCATTTATTTCCCTGTAAATTACACAGTCATTGCAAAAAATCGGACCTTAGAATTTATTAGACAAATGGGGTTGTAAGTCTAAATTTAAGTTCAGGAACATTATTATTAGACAAATCATTAATAAATATGAGAAACAATAATGTGGCAATAACTGATCCCTGGGGGACTCCCGATGTTACATATCTGAGTTCTGAAGTTTCTTTCCCAACTTTGACTTTTTGTAGCCTATATTTTAAGAATTCTTGCACCCAGAGAACTAATCTTTTGTCAATACCTGTCCTATATCGAAATCCATGTTGGTTTTCAAAGAACCACCCTTTAGATTCAAGTGCATCCCGAATGTACGTAGTTATCAAGTGCTCCATGATTTTGCATACTACTCAGGTTAGACTAATAGCTCTATAAGGTAAAAGTGAAATTGGACCATAGTTAGAAAAGTCACCTGTACTTCCTTTCTTAAAGAGAGATGTTACAGTAGAAATCTTGAGCCTATCTGGTAAAATACCATTTAGAAGTGAATGATTAAAAAGATAACTTAATATAGGACAAAAGGTATCAGGAACATGTTTCTCAACAATATATGAAATTTTATTTTATCCTGTAGATTGTTTTGTTTTCATTAGCTTGATACTTTTTGCTATTTCAAATGGGGTTGTAAGTCTAAATTTAATTTCAGGAACATTATCATTTAGGTTTTTATCAAGGGATTTACTGCATCAATTAAAGATTTATTGCACCTTTGTACTATATTTTCAGGAAAAAATACATCTTTAATGGCCTTTTCAAACATGCAACATGACTGCAATTAAATTAGTTTATTTATTTCGCTTTTGACCATTTTCCAAACAGTCCTGATTTCATCTCTTACTTTTTTTCTTCTTCACGTATTAAAATAATCAGTCTATTGATTTTACGTTTCAAATTGAAAAACTCTTCCACACTGTAGATTGGATGATCATATAAGGAATGTTTTTAATTTTCTTATCGTTATGTTGTTTGGTAGTTTTCTACTACATATAGGCAGAGAATTGTATACATTAAGACACCAAAACTTTAAATATAGTTTAATATTACACTTTAAAAGGACTGATTATATTATATAGAATAAGTTTTGTATCTACAGAAGACAGGCAGCAGTAATTGGAATAGAAGACCAAGAAGAGAAAGTGTTGGGGATACGAAGGTAACTTAATTTTAATCACATGGCTACACACAACCTCACTGTCCAAGTTCACCCGAATGACTGATTAGATTTATAGATTTCCCACTAGATGGTGCTGTCCACTCTACAATTCCCCCCTCTGGGCAGACCATCCGAGCTTCAACATCTCAATAGCTGCTCGAAGTTTTCTTTCACTGATTGGTTTAGTTAGGAGGTCCGCCTCCAATTCTTCTGACGATATATGCTTTAGTTGTATTTCGCCGTTAGTATACGAGTCTCTGCAAAAATAGTATAAACGGTTAATATGTTTCGTCCGACTCCTCACTCCGCAATTTTGGATCCATTGTATGGCTGCTTGGCTGTCACTCTCGATCGTTGTCGTCTCACTAATGAATTCTTCTAACTCCAGCTCTTCCAATAAATTTCTCGTCCACTTGACTTCCTTTAGGCACTCGTGAATTCCCATGATCTCAGCCTCGCAAGTGGATAACGCTACTAAACTTTGTTTTCTCGCCTTCCATCCTATTGTAGCCGATCCAATCTTGATAACGTAGCCCGAGTACGATTTTGCGTCCCTCGTAGTACACCAACTCACGTCGCATATTCCTCGTAATTTTCCTCCGCATCTGTCGTACATCAATTTGTAGCCTTTCGTTCCTTTTAGATATTTGTACACTATTTTCAATGCAGTTTCATGAATTACTTTTGGTTCCTTTGAATATTGTGCTAAAGAGCTCACGGTTTGTGTTATGTCCGGCCTTGTGCCTGTGGATAAGTACATTAAGCACCCCAGCATCTCTTGATATTTTGTGGCATCTATCCTTGGTGAGTCTTCGTCGTCATCCAACTTCTGTTGCGTTGCGCTCGGTGTTTTCTTTAAATTGCATTTTTCCATCCCAAATCTTTGCAGGATTCTTTCGACAAATCCCTCTTGGCCTAATTGTATGCCGTCTTCATTTTCTGTTATGTCGATTCCCAAAAAGTGTATGTTTGTCTCTGTTAACTTGAAATATCTTTGCAACTCCCGATAAGTTTGTTTCATGTCCTTCATTTCTTCTACCAGCATCATTATGTCATCGACGTATACGACGATTATTACAATTCGGTTTTGTATTTTCTTCTTGTAAACACACGGGTCTGCTTTCATTCTCTGAAATCCCAATCGAATTAATGTCTCGTTCAGCTTCTCGTTCCAACATTTACCCGACTGCGGCAATCCATAGATGCTCCTTTTCAATCTGCAAACTTTGTTTCCTTTTTCTTCAAATCCCGTCGGTTGTTCCATGTAAATTGTTTCCTGTAAATTGCCATGTAAGTATGCTGTGGATACATCATACATTTTCTTCTTCCAGCCTTTCGTTGATGCAATTGCCAATAATGCTCGTATGCTTTCCATCTTTACTACTGGTGCAAATGTTTCATGATAATCAACACCTGGTCTTGTACTGCACCCGACTGCTACTAATCTTGCCTTTCTTTTCTTGATACTTCCATCTGGATTTTCTTTAATATTGAAGATCCATTTCGATTTAATTACTTTCATATTATCCTTCCTTTCGACTAGTTCCCAGACGTTGTGTTCTTTTAACGATGTTAATTCTGCGCGCATAGCTTCAGTCCATTCCTTTGCTGCTCGATTGTTCATGGCTTCTTCCGCAGTTTTAGGAATTTCAAACGCGATATTTGCAACATGTTTTTCCTCAATTCGTTGTGATCTTCTTACTCCACTTCCTCTCAATAGTTGTTCATTTCTTTCTCGCTCCATACGATGTCTTTCTTGAATCTGTATGTTCGTTTCACCCAGTTTTCTCCCTCTTTTATTCGTTATCATTTCAGCTATCGGGGGCTCGTTCTCCTCTGGTTCCTCCTCTAGTTGCTCATGGTTACTTTCATCTTCTTCATTGTTTACATTTGTTGTGTTTTCCAATATTCGGGTTTTCCCTTCTTTCGCTTGTAATTCTTCTATCATCTCGACCAAATAATTTTCAGTCTCTTCCCCTTGACCTTGTAGTAAGTCTCCTCCCTTCTTGTTTTCTTAAAAAATGACAGATCTCGACTCAAATAACTTCTGCTTCTCTGGATTGTACATTCTGTATGCAAGTCTTGACTTGGAATATCCCACAAAAATTCCTCTCTCCGCTCTTGGGTCGAATTTCCCTCTGCATGTAGTCGTCGTTGTGTAATATCCCACGCAACCAAAAACTCTCAGATGTCCGAGATTTGGTTTTCTTCCAGTCCACTTCTCAATTGGCGTCTGGTCTCCGTTGTGTTTATTTGGCGAACAGTTCAGCAGGTATGCGGCTGTTGATGCCGCTTCACCCCAAAACTTCTGTGTTAACTTCGAATCTTGTAATAGTGCTCTTGTCTTCTCTAATATTGTCCGATTCATCCGTTCGGCTATGCCATTACTCGCTGGGTTTCCGGGTACCGTCAATTCGTGTTTTATGCCTTTGTGTCGCATTATCTCTTTCATCTGTCCATTTGTAAATTCAGTTCCATTGTCGCTGCGTACTCGATTGACTCTGTTCCCTGTTTCATTTTCTTTGCGTTCCACGAAGTCCTTAAAATTGTTGTAAGTTTCATCCTTCGTTTTTAAGAAATATACGAAAACTCTTCGACTGTATCCGTCAACCAAAGAGATATATAAACATCATAGAGAGGCTACGAGGACGTTACAGCGCCCTGGGTGGCAGCAACTAACAACAGGCACAATCAAAATGTCTACGGTCAAGAACTTTGACCGTATGTACTGTGTTAAATGACAGAGGTTGAATAATCGTGTATTTTGGTGATTAAAATATATTGTTTTTCATCCGAAATCATGCCAAATGTGTGTTCAGCGTACAATTGTACTAATCGTAGTTCAAAAACAACTGGAATATCGTATTTTAAGTAAATATCATCATATTTTCACTTTTGACAGCACGTGTTTGTAACTTCGATATTTACCAAATTTCTGATCTTCGTGGTGCTCTAGAATGCAAGCCAGCTCTCTTTTTATGAAAATAGTTCTCTGTACTGTAATTAATGAATGTGTATTATTTCGTTTAACCTTGATCCCTATCAACTTTCAACTATATTTAATGTCAGTCTAGATGCATTTAGATGTTACTTGTACAACGTACAATTGTATGATTGTAAAAAAATTAAAATTTTAGATATTGGGAGTAATCTTTATTATAGACTGATGAGCGAGATGCTTCATATCTCATCTAATAATTCGGCATTAATGTCAGAAATGACTGATTTAAAAGAAAAATTATAAATTCACTATTATAAAGTTTCCTGTTCATTAACTGTCAATGTTTACATGTTGTATTTAGCATTGAGATGATGTTAATGAGCCCTATCCGTGTTAACTTTAATTTCGGCACGTTCCTTGCGAGACAACAGAAATAATTTACAATTTTTAGGTGATGTGTTATATATATTATATGTAATGAAACCTTTCTAGCTGGTTTCCGCTCATTTGTAACTTTAATACATATGTATATATAGTTTTTAAATATTGATTTACGAGATACGCTTCCTGCACGTATTCGTAAGTCCACCTAATTTCAATGCCAGCAGACGACATGACACGCCCACCTTTCCGTTCAAAAAATGGCGCCTGAGCCTTCAATTTGCTTCAAATATGGCGGCGCCTTGTCCAGTCTATGTTGTTTATATATGTCTTTGCCGTCAACTATTGTGAAAATGTATTTCGCACCTCCCATTGATGCTACCGGCATGGGCCCGCAAAGGTCCATGTGTATCAAGTCTAACACGTACTTTGCACTTTCGTTCGTCACTGTTTTATGTGGCGCTTGTGTTGCCTTGCTGATAATGCAATCCGTGCATTTATCTAATTTTACATCCTTGTACTCGATTTCATTGACCATTTTGTCTTTCTTCATCTTGTTTAAGTACTTCTCTCCAATGTGACCCATCCGTCTGTGCCACGTCTGCTTCTCTACCGCCGTCATGTTGGAATCATCGTTATGTAAAACATCCCTGTCAATGTATTTGTTCGGCTCAGTTCTAATGACGTACATCTTCTCCACGTCTTCTGATGTCGCTACTACTACGTCTTTTTTGTTCACTATTGATGCACCGTTTTGGTCGAATATGACCGAGTTCCCATTTTTCACTAGGCTTCGCACTGATAACAAGTTCATTCTTAATCTCGGTACGTATAGTACATCTCTAATTGTAGTGTTGTACACTTTTTGTTCCACTCGGGTTATGACTTCTACATCACCTATGGCTGTTGCGTCGATTTCTCTCGCCTCTTCTGCCAATACCACTGTTCCATTGTAAGGCCTTGTATTCGTCATATTTTGATAATGCGGTGACATGTGAATACTACATCCGGAATCGATTCCCCAAATGTTTTCGCTATCTGGGTCCTCTGATACTGCATTAGCCACGTCCGTTAATTTAATTGTTACGTGGAAGTTTTGATTGTCACCCCTCTCTGTTACTACGCTCGCTGGGTGTTGATTCCTCTCTCGATTGTTGCTTGCTCCACCTCCATGACCTTGACCTCTTCCTCGACCTCTCCAAGATTGCCCTCTAGCGGTTGAATTATTTTCATTTTGTCTTGTATTTCCTCCTTTCTTCCTATGCCAGCAATCTCTTCCAAGATGACCGACTTTGTTGCAATTGTAACAAGTTCTAGTTTCTTTTATTGTATGGTTTCTTGCCTGGTAAACCGCATCGCTCTTGTTTTGTGTAGTTTTGTTTCCCATTCTTGCCTCCTCTTCTTTCAAGGCTTGTTTGATGTCGTCCATTGTTGCCGACCTCTGTATTCGGAGCGTCGCAGCTATTGTTTCAAATTTTTCATTTATACCTCGCACTACGTGGAATACCAGTTCTCGTTCGCTAATTGATTGTCCATAAATAGCACATTTCGCTTCCATTGTTCGGGCTCTTGTAATGTAATTTTCAACTGTCTCTTTCTCTCCCATCTTAATTTGTCTCAGTTCCATCATAGCGTCTATTAATTTGTCATGCGCGTTACCTTCGAAATTTTCTTTCAGCTTCATCCATAATTTTCTAGCACTAGTCCATCCAATAAACGGTCCAGCTTGTTCGGGCGATAATGTTGTCACAATTTCCGAAAACGCTTCATCATTTTTGTATTCCCATTCTTCTTTTTCTGCTTGGTCTTCTTTTCTCCATACTGGCTCAGGTTTCTCGATAATTGTTTTGTAAAGTTTCTTTTTTCTCAAAATGGCACCCATTTTTAACGACTACGTCAGGTACTTGTCCCCGCGCAAAATCTCGACTCTTTGTGTTGACAGCTCCATTTTATTATCACTCGCGTTTTTTTTGTAAAATTTCACTTCCCTTGTTTGTAATTGTCCGTATTGTCGAACCAGTCTCTGCTACCAATTGTTGGGGATTCGAAGGTAACTTAATTTTAGTCACATGGCTACACACTACCTCACTGTCCAAGTTCACCCGAATGACTGATTAGATTTATAGATTTCCCACTAGATGGTGCTGTCCACTCTACAATAACTCAATTTGGTATTACATATTTGTTAAAAATTTAAAGAACCCCATTAATTTGTGATAACAATTGATACACAAATTTGTCTCCCCTCTGGAGAGTGATGGAATCCCCGAAAAATTGGATTTACTAGGATTGTTTCATTAATCCTGCTGGTTTGGCAAATGTTTGATTTGTACATACTTGTCTGCCAGCCTTGTGACATTAATTAGATTATTCCTTCAGGCACTATTTATATATTTGATGGTTACAGGATCATTATAATGGAGAATTCATTGTTTGGAGCTGCACGACGAGGAATCTGGCCTTTCGTAGTAGCTCCAGGTAATATATGAAACAAACAAAAGAGAAGAAAAAAGCTATATAGAAAGTTTTTAAGTTATGTATAATTAACGGATCAATCAAGAAACTCCTGTACGAAATTTAATATAATATTTTTTAGGGTGATCCACGAAACTTAAGAAGTTTTTAGTGTTCTAAACCTCCGGGACGAAGGTTGTTATATACAATTATCCCGGTTTGGTGAATACGTTTTCAGTGGAGAGTAAGACGATGACCTTAGAGCTGAGCCACTGACTGATTTCAATTTCAATTCGATCTAGAATTCGTAGTAGAAATTATTCTAATAGGACTTTTTGTAGTTTAAATATTTCATTGCTCAGAGAACAATTTCTCCAATTAGAGATGCCATAGCACATACCTAAATGAAAATACGGGATTTATACCATTTTCACGTATTCTTTCTCAACGTGTTGAATTAATGTTCTTAGAGAATAACAAGTCGAACTTAGTTTTCCAGCAAGCAGATCTATGTGGTCATTCCACTTTAATTTATCATCAATCTGAAGACCCAGGGAAGACTGAAGCAGTGGCTGAACTATTACTAGCATCAGCAGTAAACTGAACTACTTATCGAGGATGAGGGATAATTTATTCACGTTAAGCCAGACATTTAGACCGCCCAGAGTACTACTGTCCACTTTATTAACGAAATTATCGAAATTTTTATCTGCAATAACTACATTTGAGTCATCCGCGTAGAGATTTTAGAAGATGTAAGTATCCTAAAAGATCATTTATGTGTAGAATAAAATGTAAAGGTTCAGGAATTGACCCTTGTGGAACTCTGCATGTTGTAACCTCCCAATCTGATAAATGTGTCTGACAGTCTTTAGTTACAACTACTACTTGTTGTTTACCGTTTGTAAGATAGGATCTTAGTAGAAGTGACACATTTCCCCGAATTCCATAATGTTCCAAATTTTATAGTAATATTTGGTGACCTACAATCTCGAAAGATGTAAAGAAATCAGAAAATATTCCAGCTACCTTAAGTTGTAGACCTTCCTTTAAGGAAACCATGCAGTGTTGATGTTAAAATCTTATATTTAATAAAAAAAATTGAGTAACCATATATTTATACATTTTATATATTATATACTTTTACAAATATTTTAGAAAAAAATAGGAAGGAGAGAAAATGGCCTATAATTTGATATTGCGGATGGCAATTATTTATTAAACAGAGGAATTACGTTGGCGACTTTCAAAACATCGGGAAAAATTCTAGCGGCAAGACATTTATTAAAAATGATTTCAAGTGGAAAAGCGATAGAAGCAGAACATTATTTTACCATTTTACTAGTTATACCATATATATCTGCTGCTGTGGAACACTTCAAATTTATTATTACTGTAATTATTTCAGCTTTATTTATTGGATTAACTCTTTCGCGACAATATGCAGGCATGTCCCTATTAGTCAACGTAAAATTGACTGCAAGTGCAGTTCTGTCCGCGAAAGGGTTAATAAATATAGTATTCGTAATTTTAAGACCGGAATTTTGCAATATATTGAAGAAATCCTCATATTAGCGCAGAGAATTATCGTGAATTTGAAAGTTTCCAACATTTACGCAATACGAGTTGAATTTGCTCGCCGAGTCTATGCCAGAAAGTTTCACTTTGTTCTACAAGTGAAACTTCTTTACAGTTACTGGATCATTCCACAGTCACATTTCCAATGACCTTCCACGTGGATTTTATTATCTGTATCGCTATGTAACTGGAAGAATGGAGTTTTTTCGTGGTCACGAGCTTTCTCTTACAAATACGTCTCTAAGTGTAAATTCTGACAGAAAACTGTTCAAGTTTTTTCAAGTTACAGAGTTTATTGCCCGATATTCGAATACCGTTCGTAATACAATTGACTGGTTTATTGTGATTTATACGATTTATTTAATGGGAGCTACTTCATCAACAATCGATACAAAAAAAAACATTTAGAAAGGTTTCAAGAATTGAGTTTAAGTCATCAGTTGAACTATTCTTGAGAAGAGGGAGCCAATCAATTGCATACATTTTCTCTTAAATGAATCGGTATTTTTCTGGTCAGTTTTCTTGCTTGTACCCATCGGGCCGGGATTATAGTTTTAATTAAATCTTCATTAAGTTTCAAAAATTGGAATCCGTGATCAAGGTGATCTATTCAATTTCCTTGTCGAATTTGAAGTTGAGAAGTTTCGAAAATACCAAAGAAGTTTAACTAGTTTTCTACATTACGCTTTTTCCGGGAGTTATCCAGGAAGTGTGTGTTGAAATCACAGGCAACTATAATTTGTTTGGTTCTCGCATTGACTTTCCTTAAAACTGCTTCTTAAGACCGAAAAAAAATCAGGTTTATAAATACCTAAAATTACTATATTTCTGTTTGATTTCTGCGACATTAGTTCCACCGCATTACATTCAAATTTTCATTCTAGAATGTCAGGTCTATCTTTATAATGATTAGCAAAATTCTTACTGATTTAGATACAAGTCACTCTTCGGCTATAATTCGAAATTCTTACGTATCCTTCGAGAGTTGAGCAAATTACTTCTCTTTCATTTTGCTAATGTTAAGTTAACGCCGGACCGTCCACTTTCACTTCCTGAAGGGACAGTATACCTTCTAGATTTTTATTTCTCAGACTTTGAATATTTTGGTGACAAATAGTTAATTTGACTAGCTCTAACGGATTATTGACTACATTCGATACACGGACCAGAATTTTACACTCCGGAAAATTACCGCAAAAGCGTCGAAAGGCTACATTCGATTGCAAATATTCTTTGCAAACGCGAGTTTACTAGCGTAATTCATATGTAAACTATACCTAGTATAATCAGCACGAATTAAATTTTGAAAAAGATCAACAGTACTCACATTTGAAAAGTTCAATTCTATGTTCATAAGGAGCCTGTTTTCGGAGTCGTCCAATCTTGCTGGAACCGGGCTGACAATCTTCTTGGGAGCTGTCTAACGTCGTTTGTGACTCCAACAATTACTTCCTCTTTTTCTTTCAGGAACATCCGTACTTACCTCTGCTAATGGAGCCCCAGGTTGAACAATGCCACATACATCATATCCATCACAAACGTCTTCTTTTACAAGAGCACTGCATCTAGGCCGTGGCTTGACATAAGAACAATAATTTTCTTATTTTTCGGTTGATGATGCACTTTTTTCTGGGCGGCGAGTAATTTTTCTCTTGCTTCAATAGTTCTTGGGCTTCCACCGTGTGAAAGTTGGCACTGACCAAGATGTCAAAAACAGACAAAAAAATAGTGAACTGTATAACAATGTACAAAACTAATAATATTGCAAAGATATATCAGTAGAGCCCAAAAATACAGTAATTAAAGAACCAAAAGACAATTATTTTAAAAAAGCAAGGCTAATAATTATAAATGAAAATAAATTAATTTCCCGCTGATTTTTTCAATTTTTTAATCAAATAACGTTTCGGCGCATATTCGCACCTTCTTCAGGTTACAATCCATACAATCTGTGAAATACATATTTCAGATTGAATATAAACTTATACATAGCCAAAAATATATATAAAGGGAATTGACTAACAACTTACCAAATTATTGTTACATCCAATTTAAGCAAAAATTTTTATAAATGCCAATTTATTTTATACACCAAAGAGAGGTCTGAGGGAGCACTAAGAACTTATTTAGCCACAGTTTGCATATGACTGAATGATGGACTGTCTGGTATTTAGGGGTTTGACCTGTCGTATTGTAAATTTACAACCTCCGAAAATTCAAGTACTCTAAACCTCACAAGGTGTCTACCATCTATGAACCTCAGGTAAGCCACCTTCTTTCTATCTCTCTCTCCTTTCCCCATTAATTGTTATATATATATATATATATATGTATATATATATTGTGATAAAAAGGGGGATTTTGGTAAGGTTGTGGCGTTATGAGGCGCAGTTCGGCCAACAACAATGGATAGTCGGCCGAAAGATGTTTTTCCCCGCGGGGAAGGCCCGGCTTGCCTGTATAAAAAAATGACGATGGTGAACCCCCGCGGGAAAAATGAGGGCGGGGAACCCCGAAATGTTAAGAAATAGGGGAAGTCCCGCCAGAAGCTTTATAAGGGAAGCCGATGGGTGGCTCGTGATCAGACGGTAGCAGAGAGTAAGGAGAGGAGACATGAGAGTGCGTCAGAGAGTGGGGAGAGGAGACATCAGACGAGATCAGAGTGCGTCAGAGAGGGGCAGACGAGACCCGAGAAGGGATGAGACAGTAGTAGAGACCCGAGAAGGGAGGCGAGAGGATCAGACGGGAGAGTGAGAGTGCAGCAGAGAGGGGCAGACGAGACCCGAGAAGGGATCAGACGGTAGCAGAGAGTGCGTCAGAGAGGGGCAGACGAGAAGAGTGCATCAGATCGTGGTAGAGACCTCAGAGTGGGGTAGAGCAGACCAGAGCAGAGTGGGGCAGACCAGACCACATCAGACCCGAGAGGACGTGGCTCGACCCCAGTAGGCAGGCGAGTGATCAGACCGCAGAAGGGAGAAGAGTGGAGCAGAGAGGAGATATCCAGAGACGCACAAACATTCGAGAGGTGGATGTTTGTTGGGCCAGTAATTGTGGGTAAGCGATCTAAAATCTGTGAAACTTGCTCATTGCTCTGAATAAAATTAACATTCAATTATTTTCTTTCTATTTTCAGCTGATGCATACTCCATCTCTTGAGAGACCCAAAATCCCCTGGGATTAAGCCCGTGTCTTCACGTAAATTAATAAACAAAAATTGTTAAAATTGATCAGATTTGTAATTTAAATTAATAAATGTTTTATACACAAAAAAGTATATTACAATATATATATATTTGGCTAGGTATAAGTTTATATTCAAATTGAAATATGTATTTCACAGATTGTAAGAAGGTAATCCTGAACCTGAAGGAGGTGAAAATATTATTTGATTATAAAACACTGTCTGAAAAAAATCGGTCGGAAATTATTTTATTTTCATTTTTTACATCTGACGTTAATTGATTTAATAATAATATTAATAATAATGATACATTTGATGAATTACGGTATTATATATACTACTGAGCAAATCCGTATTCGCGTTTACATTCAGATTATTAATGTGTTTAATATTAAGCATTTCTGAAACTAATCTGGATTTGTCTAAAATTTGGAAATTATCCCAATCAATAGTGTGGTTAGAATCTAAAATATGTTTTGAAATAATGGATAATTTGTCTATGATGATTATTTTCCCCTATTTATATCAGTCACTTCATAAAACCAAATATATTTCAATTTTGATTTCCAAATTCATCTAGATGTATATGGCAATTGCCAAAAGCTCCTTCAGAATAAAGTTTGGAAATCAAAATTGAAATATATTTGGTTTTATGAAGTGACTGATATAAATAAGGGAAAGTAATCATAATAATAAATTAATTATCAGTCTTTAAACAAAATTTTAATAAATTCCTTGAAGATAATTTGTCTTGTGAAAGCTTAATATTGGATCTGTGTTCCTTGATTCTGGTGCTGATGGCTCGTTTAGTTTGGCCTATGTATACACAAGGACAGTCATTGCAATTTAATTTATATACTACATTGTGAATTTTGTTTTTATCAACTGGGTCTTTCAAATGTTTTACAATTGTGGATATATTATTGGATGATTTAGTTATGAGCTGGATGTTGTAGGAGTGGAATAGGTTTTTCGAAGAATTTTGTAAAGGTTGGTGGAATGACATAGTAACGTAATTTGTTAAGGGTTTTGTGGGATTGGTGTTAGATATTTGGCCCCTGTGAATAAGTAATCTTTTTTGAAGAAATTTATTGATGAAACTTTGTGGATATGAATTAGCCATTAATATAACTTTTACCATTTCAATATTGTGATTTGACAGCAAAATGGTTTTATCTGTAAGATTATATTTATAACAAAAATTTTTTGTTGGATAGGATAAGAAGAATAATGTTTAACAGCGGGCCAAAATAATTTGGCTTATGATACCAGTTTGTGTAAACTGCGTCCTAAGCATAAGATACACAAATTTAAAAGTTATGGGTAAAATTATTTTCTATCTTGTGTGTGAATTTAAGAGAAGGGTTAAAAGTGCATAAAATAATAAAATAGTATCAATTTTGTTATTGGGAATGTTGCTGAAAATGTCATCAACATAACAACAATAATAAATAAGTTTGAAGTTAGTTTGGAAAGACTATCAGATTCTAAATCTTATAAAACAATTTCAGCAAAGAAGGGACTGAGAGAGGAGGGCATCCCATAGGGCAACCAGAGATTTGTTTTTAAATGGAATTGTTGAAAGAAAAATAAGTAGAATTTAGAATTAAATTGATGATTCAGGAAATCTCATTAAAAATTAATAACGTTGGAGGTGGACCCAGCGTTTTTTGATACTTTTAATAATGAGAATGAAGTGAATAAAGAGACCACATCTAAAGAAATGAGTAGATGATTATTAGGAATAATGAATTCTTTAATGTCGTGTACAAAACTGAAAGAATTCTATGTTCTTCATCATGTAGAGTAGGTGAAAAGGTGTGTTGAAAGTAAGAGGAAATGCAATGCAATGGACCCTGGTTGAAGCAACAATTAGTCTATATGGCATATTCTCTTTGTGTACTTTTGGTAGGCTCTGGAAGTATTAGCAGAAGTAATGAAATTTCAAATATATTGTTTCCAATCTTAGAGCACAGTTTTCAATTTATCAGTAGTTGTGTTGATTTCATCTTTCTGACAATACAGAGGTATCTTTTAAAATATCATTTACTTTGGGAACATAGTCATGATAATTAATAACTATAGTGATGGAAGGAACCTTTGTCAGCCGTTGTAAAGTACATTTATAAATTTTGTAGTTTTAGATAAATTGTTGTGTATTAACCTCTGTTGCAATTTGAAATCTGTGTTTTCGTGTTGTCTTTTTGTGGAGTAATTAATTGTTTGTGAACTTTTATCTTAATTTGTCAAGATTGAGAGAAGGTAATTTTGTTGGAATCTAGAGTTTTGATTAGATTAAATTTTTGTTGGGTGCTGAGTTTTTTTACTGGGTATGGAAAATTTAGGACTAAGAGAAAGTAATTTCCAAAATTTAAACAAAGACAATAACTACAAATCCAGATTAGTTTAAGAAATGCTTCATATTGAACACAACATTAATACTCTGAATGTAAAAACAGACATGGATTTGCTCAGTAGTATATATAATATTTTAATTCATGAAACGTAATGCATCAGACATATAATTATCATTGCTTTTTTTAAATTTTTTTGGTTCTTTAATTACTGTATTTTTTGGTTCTCCTGAAATATCTTTGGAATGTAATAATTTTTGTACATTGGTATTCAGTTCAACCTGAAGAGGATCAGATCAGGTCCAAAACATGCAGTCTTTTTTAAATTATAATTTGTTATGTTTCACTAATTTTTTGTATGTTTTTGGCCTTATTTAAATTTATATTAATTGACGTACTTAAAATTTTAACAAACTTGTCACAACACGCACTGCAATGTACATTTCCAATTCGACCAGCACTTTTCTTACACAGTTTAACAATATAGCGGCACTAGCATCACATCAACATGACATTAGGTTGGTGTATATAGTGTGAAATTCTCTCAGCACACAATTCACCTGATGACAGAAGTGGTGAATTTTGTTGAACCGTTGATTTAATAAACAGTTGATACAGTTAAAACTGAGAATCACTTATTAAATCAATACAATGGGAAAGCCTATGTTATTTAAAACAGTAAAAAAATAACAAGATATGCTAGAATATCAAAGGTATTAACAGAAATTTAAAATTTTATACATTACTTACAAGCTCAAGCCCTTGGTCAGACCATGTTATTGTTAACTCATGAACCTTTACAATGATTCCCAGAAATTTCCACATATTAAAACCTGATGTTTACCATTTTCAGAGGTTATCACTTTCAATTCAAGAATAGAGATGTTTAAAATTATATAAGCAGAAAACCTCTGTAAGTTATTTAAAAAGAGATAAAGTAGTTTCTATGAAAGACAACACTTATAGAATTAATCTGTTTCTAGTTAAACACAGTTTTATAATTAATGCACTAAGAAAAAGAAAAAAAACTCAATGATGCTAAAAAAAGGAGTATATGATGAATTAAATTTTATTGAGTCATTTTATTATTGCACAGTGATAGGCTAAGAAACTTCAACAGACATATTTTACTGCATTAATTAATAAATGCATAATTTAGGCTCAATTTATCATTTTGTCCTCTTCATGCAAACTGCAGCAATTTTTAAAACAGTGATAAAATTAGAGCACCATTCCCTTTCTGTAGGAACACTTCACCACAGCTCATTTCTTCATATTCACTAGCAAATTTATAACTGTTTAGCATCTAGTTATGCAGAAAGTGCTATTGGGCCTATAAGCTACAATGAATTTGCACGATCAGATGTGGTGCCCACAACAGGGCTCTTACAATATAAAATGCATAACAATAAATGTACAACAGATATTAAATATAAAAGTAGCAAAAGAAAGTTGATTCAAATCATGTGCACTGAATGACATTTGCCCAGTGGAACACACATGGCCAAGCCTGAGTAAGAGTTATTGAAGAAACACCACAGCCTGAACTTAGCTTTACCAAGTGTGAGAAACTGCTCTGGATTACTGGAGCCGTAGTTCTTAAACAAACAAACTTAAATACATCATTGCAACAGAGCTGTCAAATTAGCCATGACTGCCTCCTCTTAAAACTAACAATTTCGATGTTAAATTGCATGATTGAATTATCTGTCACTGAAATGTTCATATTACTGAAGCCATGCACAAAAACACACAAGCATGACTTTGCCATTTTCTACTGTCAATGCAAAATATCAGAGGCTAACATCTCCATATTCAAGGTTCCACTTCTCATAAGCTGCAAGACTCAGTGGAGAGACACTACGGCGAATCCTTTTCAGTGAGTCAAGAAAGTCTTTGAAGTTTATGTTGCGAACACCACTTGGGTCCAGGCAGCGGACTTCTTCTGGATTTAACTCTGGGAATAATAAACACAAAATTCTTTTAGGACCACCTGATGTTCTTAATTTATTTAATGTCATACCATTAACCTCATCTAATCAATAGTTAATTATATGGTTCATGCTGAAGAGCACAAAAGTTAGTCAACCCCTGGCTACCTTGCTCTACCTCCCCCCCCCCCCCTCCTTTTTCAATTCCTTTCCTATGCTATATGTTTCAGGATCGCCTCCACATAGCCTGCTAACATAAACAAAAATCTCCTGTCATTCAGAAGGCTGTGAGAATAGTACCCAATAGACCGAACTATCTGATGCAGGTTTTTCTAAGGTTTTCCTTGAATATCTCTTAGGTGAATCAGCAGGCAGGCCCTAGTCAAAAATTGGCTACCTACTCTATCTTCCACATGCCCCCTTTTCAATTTCCTTCTGATGCTATCGAAGGGGAATTTCCAGTCAAAATATGGTTTTGGAGTGCTGACTGGACAAAGATAAGTTTGCAAACAAAAGATTAAATTTTAAAGCAAATTTTAGGAGTTTTAAAAAATAACTGGTTGTTACCAGGCCCAAGAATATCCTAAAATAACTGGTCCAAAGAATAACCTACACTGCTGGTTAACCAAAACAAACTGGTAATTTTTTCCAAACCCTAGTCTCAATACATTATTTTAATTCCTCGGAAAGTTAGAAATAAAATTTAAGAGAATAAACAAATGGAATGAATACCTCTGATTGGCCCTAAGGCAGCATCCTTTGCAAGCCCTGTCAGATCACTGCCAGAATAGCCTTCTGTTAGCGTTGCCAATCTTTGCAATTCCTCTTGGGACAGGGGATTAAAATGTCGGCTCAACAATCTGCGCAACAGAACAATTCTTGTCACATGATCTGGCAGAGTCACATAAATCCTCTTGGAAAAACGTCTGAAACAATTTTCAGCAAAGTAAATAAGAAGAATAAAGATATTATACATAACAGTAACAAATAAAAAGATTCTTCTAACCTCAGAGCTGCCTCATCCAGTTCCTGAGGTCTGTTTGTTGCAGCCATCACAAGAACTCGCTCTTCAGGACTTGATGGTAGGCCATCAAACTCTACTAGAAACTCAGTTTTGAGTCGGCGGCTAGCTTCATGTTCTCCTTCTCTTCTTTCCGAAAGCAAGGAATCCACTTCATCAACAAAAATTATGGACGGCTAGAAAGGGATCAGGAATTGTTGTAAATGTTTAAGGAATTGCATAATTTAAATTACTTTGATATTGCAATGAGATTTCAGAGTTCTGATAAACAATAACATAATCTGCTGCATTATAAGCACTTTTCATCAGATGATAATACTCCATCCAATGAAACATTGTATAACAAATCCTGCATCCCATTGAGTACCCAAGTTGGTGGCCTGGTGGGGTCTATTGTTTACTAGCAAATGCTAGCTGCGCAGCAATTTTTGACCGCTCAGTCAAAGTCTGGCCGTCACTGGGAGTTTTTCCTAACCTTCTAAGGAGCAAGTGCCTCTGAAAGCGGCAACACCGGCTTTCAAACGACCAGACTGCATGGTTGATAGTTGCTTGATTGCTGCTGACAATGGCGAGACAGCAGTAGTAGCGCGCATAAATAAGTGATCACGTGATATTCCACTGAAAAACGAAAATACTGCTAGAGGTAACATCAACATTGCTGTTGAGGTTGTCCCATGTATATGTATGGTGAATAACTAAAATGTTGGGTTTTGGGAAACAACTGAGAAAGGCCGAGTTCTGGGGGTCAATAAAATCATGACCAAGTGCTTACTGATGAGCTAGCAAACCAGGCACAAAAATCACCTTGTGTTAGAACAGAGTAAAAGTATGAATCATAGAAGGGAACTTAGTACATTTTGTCAACAAATTTATGTGTTAATTGAGTGTCCGATGAGTGACTGAAACTGATGACTGTAAATGACCACACCCTGGAATAGATTATTTTCTCATGGCTCTGAACAGTTAAATTATTTTAGGAACTGTTAAAGTTTGGATTTTCTTAATAAAAATACCTGTAAATTTTTAAGAGTTGTTAGACAGATAAATGAGTTGAAGTCTGATTTAGACAGTAAAAAATAACTGATGAATGAAAGAATTGAGCTGCAAGGTATAAAGTGTGAGCAATTGTAAAACAAATTCACACTTATATTACCCGTAAGTAAATCCCTCTTTTTCGCGAAAGCCTTCCTTGCCTGTGCTATCCTACTCTTTATGTCTACTATACTTCTACCATCCCTAGTTATTACGCTTCCGAAGTGACAGAATTCCTCAACTTCCGTCAAAATATCCCTTCCCAATCTAACACCCTTTGTTACTGTTTCCCATACTACACTCCATTAGCTTGGTTTTCCCTCTATTAATACTCATATTAAACGAGCTAAGGGAAAAAAATGCCGTTGAAGGAACTTTGCCTGTAACTGTGGTATGATTATATGGAGCTATTGGCAGCAAATACGAAAAAAAGTAGTAAGCAAATTTTAATGAAGGCTAGCATTGAAGGTCAGGAATTACTTCTAATGGGTATGGTAGTTCAATCTTTGTTTGTGCCCATAGTATTAGGTCTTGTTTGGATCATGAAACAAAGCAGTATTGGATTTTGCTAAAAAGAATGCCACATGAATATGGAAAATACTGGGTTCACCCCAATATTAAAATTGAATTGCCTTTGGGATTCCAAACTAGCAAATATAGAGAAGGGATGCATCGTAAAAAGGAAGAAATCATGGGTAGAGGGAAAGTTATAAAAGATGTCAAACAAAGGGATCAATTGGTGGAGGTTGCAAATAGTGTAGTAGGGTTGAGAAATTGATGGAGATTTTAGTGGCATTTAGGGAAGCATTAAGTGAACAACCAGGTTTAATTCAGGGTTGTAAATAAGCATATTGAAACAGTAGAACATGAACAATTTGTAGTTAAAAATTTTAGCATTCCTGATTGCCACAGAGTGACACAGTAGTGACAGCCAATATAACAATAATATTGTGATGGTTCCAAAGAAAAATGGCCAATTATGGTTGTTTTTGTATGTATGAATAAAGTTATAGTAACTACTCATGGGTACCACGAAAAGATTGAGAGTTTGGTAAAGAAATTTTATGGGAAAACATAGCTAAGCTCTATGGATTTAATGAAGGGTTATTATCAGATAAGGATTATAGGAAGCTGATTGCTTTTATGGTAGGTACACAGCAGAATGAGTCAAAAGATTGCCATTTGGTTTAAAAAATTTACCCAAATTTTTAACAAACAGCTAAATAGAATTTTAGGGTGCGAGCATGAGAATCTGAAAATTTATATTCATGATTTGTTTTTAGCAGATGGAAGTTTGGAAAACAATTTCTGAAATTTGAGAGAAGTAAGTTTAAAACAAATTTAAAAAAGAGCAGGGCTTGCTGTTAATTTCAAAAAAACAAATTTGTGTCAGAGGGAAATACAATTTGAGGGTCATTCAATATCGAGTGAAGGGATTAAGCCGATTCCTCACAAAGTTGAAGCTATACAGAAATTAGTGGCACCAAAGAATAGGAAAAATTTGTAAAGATTTATAGGAGGTTGTGCATTATACCAAAGTTTTGCCTTTGATTATGTTAAAAAAATTATCCTTCGTTTAAATTGCTGAAAAAATGTTAAATGGGAATGGGGAATTGAGCAAGACAAGGCATTTAGAGAAATGAAAGAAACATTTATGAATGGTATAAGCCTTTCATTATCCTGACAGATGCAAGCAAAATATCTACAGCAGATGTGTCAAGTCAAATCAATGATAAAGGAAAGGAGAGAGTAATTTCTGTGAAGAGTAGATGCTTGCAAAAATAATGGCAGTGACAGCCGTCGAAACGTCATGGCCAATGCCTACGTTCACCCGGCTGGAAGCCCAAGAACTACTGAAATCTTGTACAATTATGGAATTAGAATTATAAGCTGTGATATGTGCTGTATCTAAATTTAGAAATGGTGTTCCAGGTACGGAAAGGAAAGAAAATCTATGAATGCTAGGTTGATCAAAGGTCAGTAATGTTGGTTGAATATGATTTAATGGTGAAATATATTAAGGGGAAGGATAATGTAGTAGCAGATTTTCTTAGCAGACAGAACTGGGATTCTGAATCAGGGAATGAATGTGGTTATGAAGAAAAGGAATGAATAATGTGGCGAAATGCCAAATGGAAGATAAAAGGGAAGAAGCTATGCTAAGTCAAAATATGATTAAATAGAACAGGGAGAGGATCCATATTTATAAAAGATTATTGATAAATTAGCTCTCAGTGGGGAGGAGATTCTTGTTACACTTTACACCAAAGCTTGTTACTTGAAAAAAGTTGCTTGGCTCGGAAAGGGAGAACACTTTTGATACCAGAAAGGATATGAGAAAAATTTTTGCACATTTTCCATGATGAGAATGGTCATATTGGCGTTAATAAGATGATAAAATTAATGTCAGGCTTAGTGGCATGGAAGGGAATGGATGGAGATATTAAGGCTTATATGCCAAATTACCAATTGAACAAGTTCAGAAATATGGAATTTGAAGGCCACCATCAGTCCATAATTCCTGAAAAAAACCAATGAAATTGTTGCTTTAGATATGTTTGGACCATTGCCAAAGAGTAAATTTGGATGTGTTCACATATTGGTAGTTGTTGACTTATTTTCCAAATTTGTTAGACTGTATATATAGCTGAATCATGTTTAAGTAAGATTTTAAGAGTATATTCCCGAATGTGGGAAGCCAGAAAATATCCTTTCGGATAATGGCAAACAATTTAATTGCAAGGCAAGGATAAATATGAAGGGATAAACCTTTTTCACTTCTATAAGGAACCCTCAGTTGAATCCAACCGCGCAATATATTAGACAACTTAGCACAAGCTTGAGACGATTGAGGATGATCATAGTAAATGGATGCATTTGCTTCCAAAAATTCAAGCAGTTATTAATCTAAATTTTAGTTAAGTCATGGGAGTTTTGCCTGCTGATTTACAGTTTTCGAAGATACACGGATTGCCGTGGGAAGACATAATATCCCATCCCTACTTTATTATTGATTCTTACAAGCAAGTGGAAAAGATGGCGGAGGATGCTGTGAGGGTTATGATGAAAAATACTAAGTATACGGCAAAGAGGCAGAAAGTTAAAACTATGTAATTTGGAGGTGACCTGATGTTAGTTAAAAATTTTGAGTTCCTAAAGCAGCCAAAAAAATATGTCATAAGTTGTGAAATGTTTCTGTTCCAGAAAGCAGAAATACCGACTGCATTGTTGAAAGTCACTTGATTAATGTCGACAATGGCAGGCCAGCGAGTGAGACAGCAGTAGCGCATGAGTAATCATGTGGTGTCCACATGATATTTCCCTGTGAAACGAAAATACAGTGAGAGGTAACCTCACCAGCCACAAGAAAAGGTGTACATGTGGAATCAATGGTAAGAGAGGACAGAGACAGATTGAGTTCAGGTTGTTAAATTGGGACATGTGATTACTGATGAGCTAACGAAGCAGCCACAAAACTCATGTTGTGTTAGAAAAACATTTCCAGAGATGGCTCAGTCGTCAGCTAGATAATCACTGGAAATGTCTTCCTAATTTTCTGATGAAAGGGGCGGTGCCTCCAAAAATTTAAAGAGCTCCAAACCTCACAATGTGCCTACCATCTATGAAACTCAGGTGTCACCTACTTTCTATCTCTCTTTCCTTTCCTTATATTTATAAATAACTCGTTTTCATCACGGCTGCTCAGCTCTGCGATTTATATTTTGTTTCCCCAAAGGAAGAAAAGGATAGCACGCCACATATTTTTATAATAAATACCAAACTTTAACAGTTAAAAAACTATTTAATCAATTCAGAGTCATGAGTAATGTTATCTAGTGCAGGGCATGGTCATTACACAGGCTACACTTTCTTTCACTTGTCAGAAACTCAATTAGCATACAAATATGTCGACAAAAATAACTCTGTTCACTTCTATGCTTCGCACTCTATTTTGGTCAAACACCACGTATTTTTGTGGCTTGCTTGTTTGTTAGCCATTTATAAAGCACATGGTCATAATGATTTGTGACCCACCATACATATCCTTCTCCTACCACATCTTGCCGGCGACTAACTAAGCCCTATTAATTCTTTTTTTGCCATATTGCAAATTTACAGTCACATGATCTTGACAGCCAACCACATGTACACCTTTTCCCGCGTTGAACACCCTGTGATTGATTTTCACGTATGCTTACATCAGCAAC
Source organism: Eucriotettix oculatus (assembly GCA_034510155.1). Classification (NCBI taxonomy): domain Eukaryota; kingdom Metazoa; phylum Arthropoda; class Insecta; order Orthoptera; family Tetrigidae; genus Eucriotettix; species Eucriotettix oculatus. The sequence goes on along the minus strand of CM067377.1, from coordinate 1,522,796 downwards.
TACGCAACAATGGTGTCTGCTTGTTTGTGAAGGAGCCTATGCTTATTACTTAATTACTTATTATTTAATAGTTGTTTGTTCTCTACAGAGCATCTATTACAGACTATACTCTATTCCTGCTCGATTAGTAAGTTGCTCTTGTTAACATCCTTTCTGGACATGTTTTGATAATACAACTTAAATATAATAGTGTGTGCTGTCCTTTTATTAAATATACCCAACAGTAATTATCAAATTCTCAAACCTATTTTAGAGGAAGAAAACATTATCATTTTTTTGTGAGTTGAAGTGACCAGAAAAACCTAACTAGATTTCAGACTGATTAAAAATCTGATATTAAACATTGTTCTCAGATTTATGTAAAAAATTATCTGATTTTTCTAAATGACAAATAAGTTATTCCTAGGGCATGTTATAAACTCATGTTAACTAAAATTCTTAGGAATTGAAAAAACTTAAGTATGGACAAGTAAAATTTCCAATATTTGCTAGATTTGGTATTCCTCTTATCTAAATATCAGATAACAATCCATTTAATAGTTTAGAGTTAAAAAATCTGTTACATCCCAAGTCAAATAAACCCGTTGGCATTAGTAGTAAATATATCCTTTAAAAATGTCGTGAAGATGATAGTGATATTTTATGGAACTTTTAGAGTATTGCAAACACTCCTCTCACTGGCTGAACTCTTACAAAATAGGTTTAAAAAACTTTTACCTGTTCCTGAAAATGTTTTAAAAATGAATTAATACATAGATACAGAAAAAGGTAAAAAAAAAAGTTTATCTGACACCTATATAATAAATTAGTTATAGCAGACTCATTTGACTAAAGAAGTTGTAGAGCAAAATTTTTACCTGAAGAAGGCTCAAATCAGAGAAGAAACATTGTAACATTAAATATTTAAATTTTAAAAAACTGCCAAAGAGATGACATAACTCATTTATTCTAAAAAAATATTACGAGAAGATTGCACATGTATAGGGTAGTTACAATGATGGTGAAAGTGTGTTAATACAAATGAAATATTGTGTTCCGGTGGAGATAGTAGACAGATCTGAAACACCTAGATCATATCTTGTCAGAGGCAGTTGTAGTAATTCTAGGTTTAAATAATACTCATTTGATAAACCAATTAGATTAAGGAAGTAATCTTGTGTCCTTTATATTTTGCATTGTCTAATAATCATCTATCTACAGTAGTAAATATATCTGTATTTTCTATAAGGAATTCTCAATTGTGATAAGTGTACTTGTATTTAGTGAAACAATGTTTTGCATATTGTCAAAGAGTGTCTTTGCATCTTGGAAGTCGGCAACATTGTAGATGACCTGCTGTGTGGCAAATGATATTCATGGGCAGCTCTTAGACATAACCAAGTGCTTGGATGTGTTGCTGTAGTTCTATTCAATAAATGCATTATACAACACCATAGTTTCAGTTAACACAATAAACAACAATTTAACAAATAATTCAGCTCTCACCTGCAATTCTCTCGCTACGGCAAACAGGGCTCGGACCAATTTCTCACCTTCTCCAACATATTTCGATGTAAGACTTGCTGCACTGATGCTGAAGAATGTGGCACTGCACTCATTGGCGACAGCTCTAGCAAGTAAGGTCTTTCCATTTCCTGGAGGGCCAAAGAGCAACAATCCCCGTGATGGTGTTCTCAAACCAGTAAAAAGTTCTGGCCTAAGTGATGGTAAGATAACCATTTCTTGGAGAGCTTGTTTAGCCACCTAAAAAATAATTATCCACAAAACTTTCAAACCTTGTACTTTAAGATGAGCATAATGTAATATAAATGGTAATTATTTCATGCTAGCACTGGGGTTAATAAATATTGTCAAGTGAATCAAAAATAGGAATCCAGACTTACTTCTTGGCCAGCTATATCCTCCCACTGAACTGGAGCACCACCTTCAAGGATCTCATCCAAGACAATTTGAGCAAGCTTAGGATCAACACCCTTAAGTGTTGGAGTCTTTTTCAAGTTTGCTGCTTTTGATGCGGATATACCACTGTTTGTACGTCGAATTGGAGAACTGCTTGGACCCTGAAACAAAATAAAATTCTAATTTAAATATAATCAGAGGCTAGTTTAATAATCTATGGAAATTTTATGAGTTCTTAACTTGTAATATGACAAAAGTTATAACCGTGTTAAAATTAATTAAATCAAATGAATCATTGAGTAGTGTGCTGGCAGCCGTAGGGAGCGGACGTGTTTTTCCTTATAGTCGTAGCAGCTAGAGATTTTGCAATCGTGTCCGGATCAGCCTTGACGTGGCGATGCTGAAGCAGAGGCTTCGTAAACTGGGACTGTCTATGGCTGGCAAGAAGAACACACTCATGAAGCGCTATGAAGAGAGCCAGCAGCATAATAATGAGTGTGATCGTTGTAAATCCCTTGAGGTGAAAGTAAAGGAACTCTAAGGAATTATTAAATCTCTTCGATCTCCTGCCATAGAAGAAGTGCCTGTCCAAGGAAATGCTACCGCCACGCCGATTAATAGAAAAATTGTTCGCCGCCAAGAAGTATATACATCAACTTCGAGCCTACCAGATAAGAAGAAAATTGTTCTTCTCATGTCTAGTCACGGCCGCGGATGCAGTGCTCTAGTAAAAGAAAAAATTGGTGGGAACTATGATGTATGTGGCATAGTTAAACCTGGGGCTCCATTAGTGGAAGTAATTAGGGATGCACCCGATTTAACTAAAGAAGCTGATGCCGTAGTTATTGTTGGGGGCACAAACGACGTCAGTCAGCAAGGTTTCGTGGACTGGAGACAGCTCCTGAAAGTGCTCCTGAAAATTAAGGCCAAGAAAATTATTGTCAGCCTGGTTCCTGCCAGATTCGACAATGCCGCAGCAAGAAGGAAAACTGACATCGAAAACAGGCACCTTATGGACATCGATTTCAAGCGTTTTCCAAATGTGAGTATTGTAGATCTTTTTCAAAATTTAATACGTTCTCACTATACCAGGCATGGTTTACACATGAATTATGCTGGTAAGCGCGCATTTGCGAAGAATGTCTGTAATCAAATGTCTTGCGTTTAGCTCTGTAGCCTTTCAACGCTTCTGCAGTAATTCTCCTGAACGTAAAGTTCAAATTTAGCCAATAATTTGTTAAAACCAGTTAAATTAACTATTTGTCACCAAAATATTCAAAGTCTCAGAAATAAAAATCTAGAGCTAGAAGCTATGTTGTCCCTTCAGGAAGTAAAAGTAGATGTTCTCACGTTAACCGAACACTGGCAACTGAAGCAATTAGCTCAACTGTCAAAGGATACATAAGAATTTCGAATTATAGTCGATGCATGATGAAGAATGGTGGTTCTTTTATCTACATCATTAAGAAGTTTGCTAATCACTGTAGAGATAGACCTGACATTCATGCCTTGAGTATGGAGTGTAAATTTTATGTATTTATAGACAACCTGATTATGAATCGGAATCATTTTTCAGTCTTTTAGAAATAGTTTCAAGTAGAGTTAATGCGGAAAACAAACAAATTATAGTTGCCAGAGATTTCAACATTAACTTCCTTGAGAATAACAGGAAGAAGCGCCAGCTAGAAAACTTGTTATTTTCATTTGGTATTTCCTTAACTTCTCAAATTCCAACTTGACAAGGAAATTGCATTGATTACCTTGTGAGTAACTTAGACAAGGATTCTTACAGGGTGAATGTAATTGAAACTGGAATTTCGGAACATAAAGCACAATTTATGTACATTAAAGAAGGATTAATTAAAATTATAAATCTGAACCGACGGTTACGAACAAGAAAACTCTGCCCCGAAAAATATCAATTAATTTCAGATAAATTGTATGCAATTGATTTGCTCCCTTTCCTAGATAATAGCAGAACTCCTAACTTAAATACAATTTTTGAAAACTTTCTAAATGTTTTTGTATTGATTATTGATGAAATAGCCCCCATTAAATTAAATCGATCAAATCATGTTAAGCCAGTAAGTTGGATTACGAACGGTATCTGAATATCACGAAATAAACTATGTTACTTGAACAAACTTAAACATTCTTCTGCATCTCCGAGATTTATAAATTACATTCAAACTTACATACATATATACAAGAGAGTGCTTGCAGCCAAGAAAAACTCAATACTTCCAGATATATAGTGAATGCAGATAATAAAGTCACAGCTACCTGGAATGTAATTAAAAATGTGACAGGAAAAGGTACCTGTAACCATAAAGAAATTGGGCTTGTAGATCGAAGTGAAACTTTTGGTGGTAGAGACGCTGAACTCGTATTTCGTTAATGTTGCTAACTTTCTGGAAAAAGATAATTCTGTATGTCATAATGATGATTTCTTAAATCTGTTTCAAAATTCCAATCCGGAAATTACGAATACTATATTTATGCAACCAATAAATAAAGCTGAAATAATTTCAGTAATTAGAAACTTGAAGTGTTCCTCAGCAGCAGATATATATGGTATAACTAGTATAATGGTTAAAGAATGTGCTGTTTCTATCGCTTTACCACTTAAAGTAATATTTAACAAATGTCTTTCCGCTGGAATTTTTCCCGATGCGTTAGAAATAGCCAAAGTAATTCCCCTGTTTAAGAAAGGATTGCCATCTGATATATCTAATTACAGGCCCATTTCTCTCCTTCCTATTTTCTCTAAAATATTTGAAAAAAATTCATATTAGATTACTTCATTTCCTGAATAAATATAAGATTTTATCAACAGCGCAACATGGCTTCCTTAAAGGAAAGTCCACAGATAGCGCAATGTACAACTTCATTCAAAATATCCAAAATTCATTGGATGAAAGACTGAAGGTAGCTGGCATTTTTGCTGACCTCTCAAGGCTTTCGACACCGTAGATCACCAAATATTTATATAAGATGGAATATTATGGAATTCGAGGAAATACATCACTTTTACTAAGATTGTATCTTACAAACCGCAAACAACAAGTAGTAATTGAAACCAAAGATGGCCAATTTCACTTATCCGATTGGGAATTTATTACACGTGGAGTTCCTCAAGGATCAATTCTTGGGCCTCTACTTTTTATTCTGTACATAAACGATCTTCCAGGATACGTAAATCCTCTAAAATCGATTCTCTATGCGGATGATACAAATATAATGAATTATTGCAGATAAAAACTTTGATAATCTGATTAAGAAAGTAGACAATGCTCTGAATGGTGTAAATATTTGGTTTAACGTGAATAAATTATCCCTCAACCTAGATAAGACCAAATTAGTTGAGTTTAGTGCTGATGCTAGTAATAGGCCCGTAGACAACTTCTCAGCTAATGCACCTTTCCTCGGCCTTTGGATTGACGATAAATTAAAGTGGAATGACCATATAGATCTGCTTGCCAGAAAACTAAGTTCAGCTTGTTATTCTCTGAGAACACTAATGCAACACGTTGACAAAAAGTACGTCAAAATGGTTTATTTCGCGTATTTTCATTCAATTATGAGCTATGGCATCTCTAATTGGGGAAACTGCTCCAGGAGTAATGAAATATTTAAGTTGCAAAAGCGTGCAATTAGAATACTTTCTAGCACGAATTCTAGATCGAGTTGCAAACCTTTCTTCAAAAGTTTGCAAATACTTACTTTACCAAGCGTATATATTTATGAAGTATTAAAGTTTGTAAAGTGAAACACTTATTTGTTTCAAACAAATGGCGAGTTTCATGAATACGCGACCAGAAATCGTTCAGCTCTAAGGTCGGACATGCATCGCCTTGCTCTACACCAGAAAAGTATTTACAATACCGGGATAATTTTATACAACAGCCTTCTGCCAGAGGTTAAAAATAGTACCTACAAAAGCTTCGTGAAGCAGAGTAAAACTATTCTTTTAAATGGCGTGTTTTACTCGGCACAGGATTTTCTTAATCGTCCTTCTAGTATTTAAATCAAGGTTCCTGCAAAAAGTATTGAATGAGCTGCCTTGTAAAATAGCACATCACATATCTTTAAAATTTATATTCAGTTTTTTCTGCTCTTTTGTTTGTTTGTTTCATGTATTGCCTGGAGCTACGACGGAAGGATAGTTTCCTGGTCGCAGAGCTCCAAGTAGTTAAAACTCCATTGAATGTTCCTCAGTGTGTGCTTGTTTGTGTGTCCTTGTTGTGTTTATATTGACTTTTGTCTATATACATTTTCTTTTATTAATTTATTTGTTTTTAATTATGTACTTTATTTTGTTCATTTTTACTTTTTAATGTATGACGTATCCTATTTCCTCAATCGAGGATTAATGGAAACAACAATAAATCTAAATCTTAATCTAGTGTAAGTGGGAAAATTCATTTAAAAGAAAAGATGGAAAATAATTTCAAAAAAGTCAATCTGCTACATATTTTTAAACATAATGCACACAATTTTATGTTCCTTTCAGTGGTGAAAATAAAGAAAAGGATGATTATATTAGTAAAACTCACAGAGAGCTGTCGTTTAATAGCTGGTGGAGTTGATTGAGGTTTAATTGGTCTAGTCATCACAGGTGGTGCTATTCCTGACTGAGTACGGGAACCTCCCAAATTACGTGGTAAGGTCTGACTTCTAATAGCAGCAGATGCACCCACAGTTTTTCTTGATGTTATGGTAAGTTTGCGACCCAGTGCTGTCAACATTGAAAGACACACAAAAAGTAAGATTACTTGTCTTTAAAAAATGAGCTGTATATGCTTCCATATTTGCAAATACACACATCAGTAAACTAGACCTGATACACAGCCTTCATAAAAACAATTTGAAAATATACAAGAAGTAATATCTGACTACAGCTAAGAATGCTGTGACTGGTGTTCCTAATTGCTGAAGAAGGGGTATAACAGCACAATATAATTTCAAATGTTCTCTTCAACCATAAATTCATATTCAAGTGAGTCATGTTCTTGATCATTTACAATTCCTTCTGATATATTACCTATTCAAACTTTTTTATATTGTACAGTACTACTTATACAGTATATTTATATCCCTGATCAGCTATTTGAGGAATTTCTCCTAATAAATAAGACATTATATACAAAAATGAATATGCTGATTAAGGAAGCATATAAAAATAAACAATAAGTTAAGGCATGTAATAGTAAAGAAAGAGGAAACAAGACTTACTATAAAATATCTGGGTCAAAATCAAAGATAGCTTACAAAAGGTTTGCAAAAATACTAGGTTTGGTGAATTCAAAATCATTTCTTTTGTAGTGTAACTGTAAAAACTTGCTTGTATACAGAATTAATGTGTTTATTTCTTAAAAATTTTATTCACAGCGTATACCCAAGGCAAACCTGTATGATTTGAAAAGTAAGGAGTGTTACTGAATGCTATATGATAATTACAACAACTGGTGCCCGTCCAACAATAGACAAAGAGAGAAGACATTAACTAAATTGGTAAGAAGGTAAAGTATCTTAATAACAAAGAGATGGAAATGTTAAGCCCAAGCTCCTGGCCTACAATCTGCAGGTTTAAATAAAATAGTGAAATTCCATTGATACATAAAAATTCCAATGTTACAAGAAAATTTAATTCACAAATATGTAGGTTGTATTTAAGAGTATTTAAAACACATCAGACTATTTGTGGTTTCCCATATCTAAGCCACTGCAGGACACATTTTGTAAAACCTGACATTTTACTGTACCTGCCTGTTTGTTAACCAGTGCTTACTATTCATCAAGGAGAATCACATAAATTATCATAATTGTCTGTTTGGGTGACTCACATTAATATTTTACTAGAAACAGAAATAATCTAGGTCTATTTAACTGTACTTATCTAAAGACAAAAAAAAATTATTGTGTGTCAATAAAATTCTTCAATGCCCTACAACATGACATTCAGATACTGCCCCACAGCATTTTTAAGACCAAGGTTAAGAATATTCCCATAAACAACTGTATATACTCAATTTCGGAGTACTTTGAAATCAGTAATAAGGTCTTTCACTAAATTGTATACTTCCTATATGTATTGTGTGTCTGTATGTTAATGTTTGATTATGTTGAATTTATGTAAAACGTATCTGTTTATTAGTTATATATACTATAATAATATTTGTATGTGATGGCCTCTTGTACTTCTGCAATAAAGCATTATTATTATTTTTACTTAGAACATATACATAATAGACTATGTCCAAAGATGAACAAAGGAATTCGACACTATGCCTGATAAACTGCACTGTACAGTTATTATCACTTGATAATCTCTTTCTTCACCCCGCAAACGCTTAATTGAATTTAGAGCATGAGGTTATGAAAGACCGCTAAGAAAAGTAAAGTCTCCATCAAACTTTGTTATGTTGTGCTATTCAGATGTTTTTCCACAAAAATTAAAGGGCTGAAATAAACACTCCGAATCAAAAACTCTACCCCAGTTTAAAGAATTTAACTAATGAATGTAGGGTGATGCTTTCTGCAGCAGAAATGTGATTTACTGGACCACATGATTTTTCCAATACTTTACTAGTCACTGATGGATGGCTACACTCTTGTTCTGACCCAGTCTGATAAAATTACAGTATTTAAATACTTTGGCAACAAGTGTTCTTGAATATTAATCAAATGCAGCTGTTCCACCAATACTCAATCCATGGCTCTAAATGTCCACAATTTAAGACTACTTCATATCCACATTTTCAAAAGCAAATAACTTCAAGTGTAGTAGTAATTAACCTGCTTCCTTTGTTTGGGACCCTCTTGTGATTTCAGCAAATCATTATAATTAATTTTCCTAAATGTTAATTGCATAGGTAGGTTAAATTTTCTTTAATTCTATAGGTTATGTTATTGGTGGGATTCTGGAAGGTTGTGGTGGGTGAAAGTATAGGGATACAAGGCACTTGTTCCTACTGCAAGGTATGCAACCACTTGTGGATGGGGGCTGGGGATGTGGGGTTGGACCAGAATGTTGTGGAGGTTCAATGAGTGCCTAAAGGCAATCTTTGGACAGGTGGGTAGTATGATGGGGAGGATGTTTCTGATATCTGGGTTCGATTACAGTCTGCGTAGACCAGGCAGGAGAAAAGAGTCCGGAAAAGTAATTGGTAATGTAGGGGAATACCAAGTTTGATGGTCTGAGGTAGGATTGGCTATTTTGGCAGTGGAAAGGGCCAAAGCTATTTGTTTGTCAAAGAGGTCTGTGAGGTAGTTCCTATCATGGAATGAATTGAAGCTGCAGTTGGTGTACGATGTGAGCTCCCCTCTAATGCTAGGCTGTAGGGGAAAGAGTGATGGTGTGTTCAGGGTGGCAACTGGAAAAGTAGAGGTACTGTAGAATGTTAGTGGGTTTTATGTGACAGACATGGTAATTAGGCTCAATTTATATAAATGAATGATATATTTTAAATGTGACAAATCACTTGTAGGATAATTGTTTAGTAAGAAATTTGGGAGAAAGGCTGGAAATTTGCTTTAAATCATATGCTAAATATTATGCTCAAAGAAAGACCTATGTGAAGTGTAAAGAGTAAATGGAAGAAGGAAGAATGATTGAAAATATTTGCTGTGGCCAGCTCTCAAACCTGGATACACGAAATCAGCAGTGTAATTGCCACTAGAGCCGTGTTTCTTACCAATTCTGCCACCACATTGATTAAGACCAATCAAACATTTTCAGTCTATATATTAGGTATTCGTGTATCCAGGTTCAAATCCTGGCCACACCAAATATTTTCATTCTTTACTATGCTTAATAGATGTATTTCTTTGAGCAGGATATTATGCCGTACATATGATTTCAAAGAGTGAATTTCCTGCTTTCTCCCAAATCTTTATATATATAGCAGTTGTCGGCTAGCCGATCACTGGAAATGTCTTCCTAACTTTCTAAAGAAGGGGGCGGTGCCTCCAAAAATTCAAGTACTCTAAACCTTACAAGGTGTCTACCATCTATGAACATCAGGACAGGAAAGAGACATTGTCAGGTTAATTAAAACTCTATTTCCCTATTCTGCTCATAACAATGCATAGTGTTGCATGTCTGTGGGAACTTTGACAAAGAGAAGGGAAAGATTAATAGGCCACATTTGGAGTCATGAGTCTTGTAAAATTAGTATTAGAAGTAAGAATGTGGGATAAGAACAGGAGAGGGAGGCCAAGGACGGAATATGCTAAGCAATTAAGTAGGAAAAGGGATGTGGTAGCTATGTAGAAATGAAAAGACTTGCACAGCATAGGTCAGCATGAAGCATTGCATAAGACGAATATTAGGACTGGATACCACAACAAAGATTATATATATATATATGGGATAAGTGACGAAGTCACGCATTTGATAATTGGATAGAAAGAAAGATAGAAATATTTGGGAGAAAGGCAGGAAATTCGCTCTTTGAATCTTATGTACGGCATGGAATCATGCACAAGGAAATACATATGTCAAGCGTAGAAGGGAATGGAAGAAGGAAGAAAGACTGAAAAAATTCGATGTGGCCAGGACTTGAACGTGGGTGCACGAAACAACAGTGCATCACCCCTAGAGCCGGGGCGTGCGTCTATCCACTCCGCCACCACATCGAGTACGACCAACCAAACATTTTCTCTATGCATCCTAACTTGAAAACCTAATATATAGACTGAAAATGTTCGGTTGGTCGTACTCGATGTGGTGGCGGAGTGGATAGACGCACGCCCCGGCTCATGGGGTGATGCACTGTTGTTTCGTGCACCCAGGTTTGAGTCCTGGCCACATCGAATTTTTTCAGTCTTTCTTCCTTCTTCCATTCCCTTCTACGCTTGACATATGTATTTCCTTGTGCTTGATTCCATGCCGTACATATGATTCAAAGAGCGAATTTCCTGCCTTTCTCCCAAATATTTCTATCTTTCCTTCTTTCTATATATATACCTATTATAATAATAATGCAGCTCATTTAGTGTCACAGTATTTTGGAAGTATTAACATGCAGTGGCCTGAAACATGAATAATGTTTATAAATATAGAATATGAAATAAAATAGATTGTTCTCATGACACAATTTTTATCTTTACTATCATGGGCATGTATCATATTGAATTGATTATTATGCAGTGATTGAGAAAGTAATGACAATATATTGCACTTAAGAAAAAATTAGTGCTGACAAAGAATAAATGAATATCAGTGTTCTACATTTGCTGGATGTGGAGGTATTCTAAGGAATAAAAAGCCAGAAGCATTAGCTATTTTTCAAGCTTGGAAAACCTCAAAATGTTTCAGAAACAAAATATTATAATTAATATTAACCATATTTAAAGACTAAAGCAACAAAAGTGCAAGTACAATTTAATTTAAGTACTGCAAGTCATCATAAAGTTGCAATATTTCGGGAAATGACAAATAAATTGTACAGAATGTTTTCAAACTAAAACAAAATAAAATTTGCCAATACTTAAGAAATTAAAGGTTTAATATAGTAGTGTATAATTTGAAAATGCTGTAATTTAAATTTGATTTCTATTAAATTATATTAGGTCACATCTAAATTTATATGGATTCTTTCATAAATCTATTTTGGAACAAGTAGTGTCATAGTTCTACAAAATAAACTAGGTTCATTCATTTATTTGTTAAATGATTTAAAATATTTTAATTCTGTTAATGGCTGTAAAAATGCTTTCTATTATGACTTAAAACTTTTCTACTGATGAGAGGATTTAAGTCAAATTCAAAGAATTAAAACTAGCTACAAAAGTATATCTTCCAGAAACAGGGACAAAATCTAAGAAATAGCACAAAATGCTAAAGTAAGGTCAATTAGAATGCAGATGGCAGGTGTTGTACCTTCATTGGAAACAGGTCTGGAATGTGCAGGGCCCCCGTTGAAGAGGGGTTGCATCTGAGGGTGGGGCGGAAGGTGGGAGATGAGTCGAGGACGGGTCACCACAGGCCTCACAGGAGACAACACCAGGGTGGATGGTGTATCATCTGTCACAGCTAGATTTCCAAGGTGCACAAGATTTACTAGAAAATATAAAAAGAATCTTGAAAATAAATATTATAACAAAAAATTGAAAATAAAAGAGAATTTAAATAATTAACTAGTTGTTCAGTCTCTCTAATATATTTGTAAATAAACAATTCAGCCAATATGTCAATAAAACACTATTTACAAGCAAAACTGAATCATAAAATTCTATAGTTCCAATATTCTATTATCTGGATAAACAAATCTATAAAATTTAAAATTATCTATAAGGCAATGTATGAAAACTTTTTTTTTAGCTTTCCTTACTGTAGAATTTAGGTAAAACTCATGGGTTTTACCAAGATCTTGCAATTACTGAATTTATACTCTGCAACTAAGATTCTTTTAGTATGTTATATTGAAAAAATAATTTAGTAGAGAACAGTGAATTAAAAAATTAATTCCCTTAAAATTAAAGTGAAGGAAATATGAGTTTGTAAATTGAACATTTCGTGTGTCAGACATTTGGATAAATGGCATTAGAGTGTATTTAAGTTTTTACGTTTTGTCACATTTTTGAACTGAAGTTAACTCCAAAAATTAAAAATTTGAAGAGACAATATTTAAGGATAATTTATATACCAAAGGATGTAATAATTATTATTATTTTAGGAAATAAATATTGTTTGCTTACAAAGTCTACTAAGAATATAATTATTAACTTCTTAGAAAACTTTGAGAGCAATATTAATTTCTTCCGAACATCAGCCATGAAGAAATAACCAAATTATGACCAATTTTGCATGAAATTAACATAAATAATAAATATTTATACACTAAAGGCTATATAAATCAGTTGTTCAATAACATAGTTCTAATATATATATATATATATATATATATATATATATGTATATATATATATATATATATTGTGATAAAAAAACTCGGATTTTGTGATATTATGGCGTTATGAGGCGCAGTTCGGCCAACAACAATGTCTAGTTGGCTGAAAGCGGGTGAAACCCCAAAGGGGGTGCCCCACGGAAAATCCCCTCGGGGCATGTGTAACAAAAAGGATGGTGATCCCCTGCGGCAAACTCCCACCGCGTGTGTGTAAAAAACGATGGGGATCCCCGCGGGAAACTCCCGCCGAGCGTGTGTGAAAAAATTGATGGGGATCCCCGCGGGAAACTCCCGCCGAGCGTGTGTAAAAAATGAGCGCGGGGAACCCCGAAATTTTATGAAATAAACTGGTGGGGAACCCTGGAGTTTTATGAAATAGATCTATGGCGGGGAATTCCCGTCAGAGAATTTAAAAGGGGAGCCGATGGGTGGCTTGTGAGCAGAAGTCAGACGAGTTGAGGAGAGGACGGATGAGGTCAGATGCTGTGAGAGGTGGGCAGAGAGTAGTCATGTTCAGATGTGGTGAGACGTGAGCAGACATGGTCAGAGGTTTGCAGACGTCAGATGTTTCGAGGAAGCAAATGAGTTGCGGATCTGGTTCCTACTACCTTCAGCGATAAAAATCCTGCAAGACGCCAGAGAGACGTGGAAACATTCGTGAGGTGGATGTTTGTAGGCCCAGTAATTGGGGGTAAGTTATTAAAAAAGCTGTGAAACTTGCCCATTGTTCTGGTTAAATAATATTTAATGATTTTTTTTCTATTTTCAGTTACTGCATACTCCATCTCTCAAGAGACCCAAAATCCCCTGAGATTAAGCCCATGTAATCACTTTAAATTAATAAATGAAAAATTTTCAAATTGATTATAATTTGTTGAATTGATTAATTAATGTTTTATACCCTGAAAAATATATTACTATATATATATATATATATATATTTATAATAGTTACCAAACAGGGAAGTGTGAAATCAATCTGCATAAAGTGATAACTTTTAGAAATTTATGAACTTTGCCTCCACAAAGTCCAAGGATTGAAACAGCATGATAACTCTCAAATAGCAAAATTGTTATCAATTGGAATCAAAACTCAACTTATTCTAGAAGAGTTCTCAATTATATTTAAAATCAACCAATTTTCTAAATGAAAACTATGGTTTACAATCTAGTAGACAAGGCTATCTAATACCACATTGAAATTACAAAGAAGTTACTAATATTCTTTTACTAAATTCTTACACAACAAAGTTTATTAATAAACAAGTCAAAATCAGACTGAATAAAATAAAAAAACTGTGACACAATTTACCAGTAAATAGATTAATGTGAGAAAAACAAGTTTTATAGTTTTACTTTACAAATGGTGTTGGTTGTTCTTTTAAATTGTAAGTCTGTTTTATTTCATTAATTTAATTCAAAACTGAACATTCTATTTTTGAACAAAGTTTTGTCTATTCAAATTTATAAGTGTTTTTAATAATTCTTTAGTCTATAGTTAACTTGAGTTTGAATTTAATTACTTATCTGTACCGAAGCAGCCCAAAAATATGAATGAAATGTCATAAAAGAATTTAAATAGTGTTTAGCTGATATGGCTGATTTGTTTGTAAATCTGTTAATGTAAGATAATAATTGTATAATATTTGTAAGCATTATTTAAAAATTGGGGCTAGAAAATATTTTTCTGTTTTTTAAGTGCATGTCAAGATTCACAAGAAGAATCTTACAAATGATTGATAACAAAATATACTTAGAAAATAGTCATTGAAGTATTATTTTATTCATTATTTGAAATTTAATTGTAGTTTTATGAATACAGAAACAGACATGTAAAATTAGCTTTTGTATAAAGGTAGCATAGAACTCAAATTAAGTAAATTAAAAACCTAAAATGTAACATTAAATATTGTCTTGATAATAGGGGGTCATCTCAACACATATCAGTCTACTACTATCTAATACTCTCAATACCTCTTTCTTCTACTCCTAATGTATCAATTGGATTTAACATTTAATAAAGGCAATAACATAAATAAAATAGAAACAGTACTAAAAACCAGCCTTATGTGACTCATAGTAAAATAATCAACATTAAGTGTTATAATTTCAACAGTTTCACTTTGATTACAAAACAGATTTACATAAATGTTAATGAAGAAACATTCTAAAATAAAAGAATTTCCAAAATATATAATTCATATATGCATGCATTTTAAGGAGATGTGATAACTATAGCACACTAGTGAAAAATAAAATTTCTAAATTTATATCTAGACTTGAACTGATTTCTTTCCCTTCTATTTATCTATTGGAGTTCATAAACTAATCATTTTATTCTAAAAAGAACAAACAAACTGACTAGAAAAACAGGTTGAAATAACTGCATTTGAGGACTTGAGTAAATCTGATGCTATCCTAAGGATGTTAAAACAATTCCTATAAAAACAAACATCTCATTACTTGAAATAATTGAAGAATTCCATTTCATTTTCTCTTTTGATGAATTATTTCCACCAGCATCTCTCACCCTTCTGAAAAACAGGAAATTTGATGTGTTGGGCAATCTCTCTCACTTGATAAAACATTATATTGTACGAAGTAACCGTTTCTGAAGCCTACCTTAAAACAGCACTTTGTATCAGTCACATAATGCTCAAATATAGACTAAAAATAAGATGACAAAGACAAAACAATGATGTATGAAATAGAAAAAGCTATCGACTTACCTTAATATGATAGAAGGCATCAACTTGCACAGAATTACAAAAATGAGAATTTTCTTCAGACAGTGTGTCTGAACAGTGAAACATCCAGCCATTGAGAGACACTGTCTGAAGAAGGAAGATGAGGCTCTCGAAAATTCACAGTTTTGTACTCATCATTAAATATATACACATACTCTCTTATAATTTATTTTATCAAAAAAAACTATTTTTATAAAATGACCTGGAAATAGAACTTGAGACTCCTGCTTTTTGGGAGGGGCTCTTAAGCAACTGAGCTGGTCCAGGTCAACTACCAGATTAGATGCAAAATTCTTCCAGTCTTGTTAACCTAAGCCTGGCTCACCTACAATTTACTTGGTAATACAAGAGAGGAGGAATGTTGCATCCGGCAGGCAACTGGAATTAAATCAGTTCGTTGGAAAGCGGGAGGTCCCGGCTTTGAAACTCAAATTTGATTGACATTTTTCCATTCTCATCTCTAAATTTAGTTTCATGGCCCTTGTATGAGATTCAATTGAAGCAATTCTTCTCTTGGAATTAAAAAAAACTAATTTGAAAAAATTAACAATTACTAAATTTATTATCTTAATAGAAATAATGCAAAAATCAATTTCAAAAAAGATAATTTAAAGACACTAAACTAAACAAATTGGGTGATATGAGTGGCACGAGATTCCCTTTCATCAAGGAGTTGAGAAGAGGAGATTTACAGACAGAATTTGAAGTATTTAAATGTCTTAAAGAGCATTGGAATCACTTCACAAGTTTTTTTGCATTTATGGAGACGAAATGTTTTTTCACATAAAAAAAACACAATCCTAAATTTTAAGCCTTGCTGTTTGAATAATCTGTGGCATATGACTTACACATCAAAGTTCATTGTGTTGTAACTTGGCACTGTTTTGATATTAGATTGCAAGTTCTTCTATATTGCCTATATTGTAATTGTATGCATACTGAGTGTATTATTTTTTTGATTACAACACAGTTTTCTGACTTGAAAATTTAAAATAAATAAAAAGATTGCCAATAAGTCAGCATATAAATTTATCACTGTTTATGAAATAAATCACAGAATAAATATGGCCAATAAATGTTACTATGGGCTCTTAAAGAGCATAAAAAGCCAAATTTTGTTAAGATTGGTGAATACAAGACCCTCTTGAAATATGCATGTGAAACATGGACCACTGGGAAAAACGATGGACACATCTTGCAGTACTTGGAAAGAAAATATTGAGAAGAGTGTATGACCCCATGTGATAAAGCGGTCTGGCAGAAATGTTATAACCAGGAATTGTATGCC
Organism: Eucriotettix oculatus; assembly: GCA_034510155.1. NCBI lineage: Eukaryota > Metazoa > Arthropoda > Insecta > Orthoptera > Tetrigidae > Eucriotettix > Eucriotettix oculatus. The sequence continues at coordinate 1,505,947 of CM067377.1, read as the reverse complement.
CTATTTAAAGATATTAAAATTGGAAGATTCATTAAGATAAATAGACTCTGATGGGCAGGCCATGTGAGGAGAAGAGGATTCTGAAATATGTAAGAGGACATGGTCCACATAGCCAGAGAGTAGCAGGGTGAGCAGAAGACCAAGACTTAGATGGAGGGATAAGGTGGATAGAGAGTTGGGACTGAGAAACTGGTGGAAGGAGACACTGGATCGCAATAATTGTAGAAGGCTCCTAGAAGAGGCCAAGACACAGAAATGAGTTGTCGTGCAATGATGATGACGATATTTCATGTAAAAATAAATTTGTTTCTGAAAAATGTTTCAATGTGTGTTGTTTTTCCAAAATGGTACTTACTTTCCAGACACACCTCAAAATTTAGCTTCTTTGCATTGTATTTTGAGATTATTTAATGAAATAAAAAAAGATTAGACACAATTGAAAGGAACAATAGTAAAAAGTTATTCTTTTTTACCTATTTATTTTTTCCTTTTTAATTCAAATTGCAGCCATAATATTCAATCAAATATCAAGCAGAAGGGCAAAAACTTCTTTTATAAATAGATTGTCCTTACCAATTGCAGACACCTACAATTAACAGATAAAGTTTCTGTCCCGCGACTGTCCACTTTACAGAGGTATCACTGTATAACTGTAACATTTTCTTTAGTATGTATATTAAAAAGATTAAGATAGAGTTAGAAAAACATTGTGGTGGGTTGGTATATATAAGACTTGTTCAGAAAGTAAGTGTATTAGATTTTATATTCTTTTAGAAAAGGTGTATTTGAAAAAAAAATACAGGATATTGTTGACACACTTGTGGACTATTTTTCCACACAATCATCATCCCATTCACTGGATATGGTGAGTCCTCCTCAAAGAAGTCTCCCACCAGCTCCGCCCTCCACTTTCTGCATCTGCTTGTCAGGTGAAAATTTAATTCTACCCACAAGTGCCATCAGACCAGGGTAATACGGTAGGTGGCTCAAAAAAATCCCAAGTCAATGAATCCAAGAGAACCTTGGTCCCTAAGGCTGTGTGAGGACAGGCACCGTCATGCAACAGGCACCCTTCCTGCATCAGCATTCCCCTTCTTATGTTTTGAATACTACTTTTGACATTTTATAGGGTCTCACAATATTGTTGTGCATTGATGATCTTTCCTTGAGGCAGTAATTTTTTTTGCCTGAAATTGTGAACCTTTGCTCTGCTTCCACTAAACTCCCTGCACCAACTAAACACATTCATTCTGTTGAAAACACCTTCGCTGTAAACTGTTTTAATTTGGAAAAAAAAAATTATCTGTTATTCCTTCCACAAGTAAAAAGCAGATCATGGCTCATACTTGGCATGATTTCCTGACACAACTGGACACTATAACACGAGTTTACAACCATGTCCCTGTGATGCTCACTCTGTTAGGAGATTCTCCTTTACCACTCAATGTTCCAATCCACAAAATAAAACCACAGCCCATTATGGTCACAAAACACTTACTTACTAAACATGTCCTGCAACAAGTTCAGTATTTAGTAAAGCTTGATTATGAATACAATGTTAATGTTAAATTGAAGGTAGTAGCGTAGTGTCAAGCAGATTAATATGCAGTCTTTGTTTGCACCTGTATATAATAAACAACCTAATTTTATGTTGAAATACATGAATGGTTGTGAATTTCAGAGTATGACAGATTAATGTCCAAAGCTCCTATGTATGATTGAGCTTAGGAATACAAAACATGTCATAAGAAAAGAGGATTAGTTCTCACTTTATTATGCTTATTGAGATAAGCTACTTATACTGTAAACTAGTTTTATAAAGCAAAATAAGATAAATATGTGTAACAGGTATATAACTAAAAAGTAATCTATTACCTATTAATGGTTAAAAAAAGATTTCTCAGTGTATTTACTGTTATAAGAGTTCTTGGATTTCCAACTGGGTGGCATTGTATATGTACAACACTTTATTGATATACACTGTACACATTTTCACCAGCATATACAACACCACCCAACTGGAAACAACTCTAATAATAATAATAATAATAATAATAATAATAATAATAATAATAATAATATTTATGATAGTATTAATATAATTATTGCCTATATAAATACACATTTTAATAGTAAAATTAAACCAAAAATGAATTAAATTGGAATAAAAGACTGGTTGATTAGTTGCAATTAATGGTTTCAGATTAATAAGCATACCAAGGAAGTCAAGGCGGTCTCTTGCCATTATGAGATTTGTTTTCATTTTCTCATGAAGACGTTGGGCGCGTTCCCAAACTTCACCTTTACCGCCAACACAGTCAACTGCTATTCCCTTTTCTAATTCAGATATGCCCTTCTTGTACAGCTCTATGGCCATCTCCTTTTGACCTTAAGAAATAAATGCTCAAACAATTAATTTGAAATACAACATATAAACTGTTTAACTTAAATATTATACTTATATTGAAGTGATTTATTTCAAGCAATTAATTTGGGATAGATTGCAAGTATAAATAGCTCATTTCAATAAAAGCAAAATGAAGGACAATATTTAAATCTAAGATTAAATTGACACCAATTTCTAACTCACACTAATAAGAAAACTGAAATATTTTATGATTGATCATCTAGATTTTAAACTATTGATGACAGGTAAATAATTAAATCACATCAAGGGAAAAAATAATATGGTCAGATGGAATAAAATAAATTAGAAATTTTATGAATAAATTCAATTGAGTAATTCTTTGCAAAAATTATATAAAGGATTGCCAATTGAGAGACAATAAATATAAACAGAAATGTATCTTTACAGGTTTCTGGAAAAGCATAAGTAATGCAAAATGCAAATTTGAACATTGATTCAAACATATCTTTTTGTTTCCACATTTAAGAAAAAAACATTTTACTTCACCTATAACAGAAATTGATCTTCCATAATAGCAATGCAAGGTGGGTGAGAAAGACCACTTACATTGTTAACAGTACAGTACAGTTGGATATGAATTATTATTTATTACTGACATTGTTCTGTTGAAACCGATTGCTTTTAGAATGCTACTAATAACACTGCTATAACTTCTTGCCCATTAGAAAAGTGATTAATTTTAAAGGTCACCATACATGGGTGATTCGAAGGTTCGACTCCAATTCTGCCATCCAAAGGAGAAAGGCGGCAAGTCTATAAAATGTGTTTGAGAAATAAAGCGATAATGTTTATTTGCGCTTGAACTTTAACAGAAACCTCTTATATATTCAAAAATGGTTTCATCTATAACAAGAAATATGAATGTCTTTATAAATTAATTATAATACATTTATCTGTGAAATATTTTCAAAAGTCGAAAATTTTTACTTACTGCCTTTCTACTTTGGACGGATGACTTGCCACAAGCCAGTTTTAACTCAGTCCAAAATAAGAGGTCACACATGACAGAGCCAACTCTCAGGCCAAACCCGCTAGCCGAGGCACAACAATGCCAAGTTAAAATATTGTACAAAATCAATTTATTATTCTTGTTTTAATATTTCAAACGTAACTAAATGTTTTAAAATATCTTCAACACAAAATATATAAAGATAACTTATACCCGACGCGTCATTAACCCGCCAGCCGTGCCATAACAATGTTAAATTAAACCATGTTTGGAAGCAAAAAAACAGCGGCATTGTCTGGCATGATCTACGGTTGGTCGAATATTAATGAGGTAATACTAGGTATGCCCGCGACTTCACCCTAAAAACAAAAGTACGGTAACATATATATTTATGTTCGCTTCACGTCAAACCTTAATAACTTGCAGTTGGTTTTCACGGCACCTTTCGCGCGACAATGCAATGCACTTAAAAGTATTTACATTAATATCTTCCGAACTCTGCAAGATATCGATGTAAACATACACGAAAATGTAAGTTAAAATTCCTGATTCAATCCCTGAAATTTTCACTAAAATCCGTTAAGCCGTTTCGGAGCATTAACAGATCAAGATGAAGGCTACCCGCATTCATTTTTAGGAGTTTCAAATACTCATTTGCCAATAAACCTTTCCATAGAATATTATACTAGCTAACCCCAGCGACTTAGTTTGAGCTGAAATAGTCCTTTTTATTTTGCCCAAAAACGAAACAACGGGTACTGTATTTTGATAAAGTTGAATTCATTGAATATATAAAAAGTACGGAATCGTCTATTTATGATCGCTTCAGCACAAACATAACTCGTAGTTGGTTTTGAACAGGTTCCGTTATCATACGTTTCGGAGCAAATAAAAATGAAAAAAAGAAGTGCCCGTAGGAGTTTTCCCACCTCAGAGTGACTGCGGGGATCACCTGATTATGTCGGGAATGCCTCGCACTCTCTCTGTTTTTTTTTTACAAAAGTTCTCACATGCCGAGACACCTTCACCTATTTTAGGAGGTATATGTACTGGGGTCGAAGACCTTGGGCATATGGCAAGAATTGTCCGCTGATACCATTGGATCAGTCGGCCAACTGCTTCCTAAAACTGGTAGAGTCATGGAGGGAATGCTGCGATCCCACAGCAAACTCTTCTTCCGTCATTCGGAAGGGCGTGAGAATAGGAGAATAGTACCTAATGCCCGACCTAAGCTCTCTACCAACAATAGGTTAATAACGGCGCGAATCCTACTTCAACAATGGATAAACAGATCAACAGTATAGACAACCCGCATTCACTGAAATATATTGAAATGAAATTTGCACCAATATTTACGTTAAATCTCCTGTTTTTAAAACCTCAAATTTTCATTGAAAGCTGTTTCGGAGCCTATTCGAGACAAACATACGGACAGACATTTCAATTTTATTTATTGGTATAGATGCAAGCATTTACAACAATTGTTAAACTGAGTAATGATTTTATAACGAATTTTTATTTATATAAATTGTTATTAAAGAATGGGTACCCAACATTTCAGTATAACGTAAAATATTGAAGCACAATAAATCGTAAGCCACAGAGGTGTGACGTATTAATGAGAGATAATACAGATATTGTTTCACGTGTAATAAAGGAGGAGAAAACCCTCAGATTAATATGGCTTATTGAGCCGACAGCTCCTGAAAAAATATGACTGACATTGAATGTATCAAATTATGACAATAAATGAAGACTGAAAATTGGGTATCCAATCTTTAATATAAAGTTAAAGGATTTTACTATTATTATGCTATACTTCTAGTGGGTGTAATGTTGGATCAACTTATTTAGTAATTTTTATCTAATGATGCATCATGAAAAGTTGCCCGTATCTCCCGGAATTTTTAAATATTTATTTGCGGAATAATTTCTTAAATTTTAAGTGACTAGGTGGCTCGTCCGAATTCTACCAACGTTGCTGTCTCATCAATTCAGCGGGGCTAAATTATTCATCTTTTCAATATTTTTCTTTATCGATAATAACAAGTACAAGCAACACACTCTGATACTGCTAGAAATCTTTGATTCTTTTTTGAGGAACAGGTAGCATGAGGGTGATGCTAAAACAAGCAACTTCGCTTTAATAACAGAAAGGGAATTGAAAAGTGAGGATAGTGCAAGGTAGCCAAGGGTAATACCTGCTGCACTTTAAGGATCCTATTCGGCGATTATCGTGAAAGCTATGCAAGGAAAACCCTAGAAAACCTGCATCATGTTGGTCGGGTTATTGTGTACGCGTAAATATTTATCTAGTGGACAATCATTTAGAAGCTTGGTGTTTTCGTTTCCCTCGGAGCTTTCTACAGTTAAAGAAATTATTATATTATGTAGGAAGTACTTCAATCATTGAACATGAAAATTCCAAATTAAGATTATTTCAAGAAAATTGACGACGACATCTAAAAAATAGGGAATATTTCTAAATGCATCGTCAGTAGAGACCCTGGATTCTTTTCTTACGTACACCCTTACGGCATAGATAATTTTAAACGACCCCCAATGTAATGAAATTAATATATACAATTAAGTCCATACAAAATTTATGCTTCGCCGACGATATTGTAATATTAGGGGGAGTCAGAAGAAGACTTGGAAACCATAATAAAAGGCATGAACGTGGTCCTGCAGAAAGAGTTTAATAGGAGGATTAATAGCGGGAAAACCAATGTAATGGAGTGTAGTTTGGGAAACAGTAATACAACAAAGGCTGTTAGATTGGGAAGGAATATTTTGACGGAGGTTAATGAATTCTGCTACTTTGGAAACAATAACTAGAGTAGGATAGCACAGGAAAGGAACGCATTCGCGAAAAAGAGGAATTTATTTACGGGTAATATAAATGTGAATATTAGGAAATCGTTGCTAAAATTGTTGGTATGGAACGTGGCGTTAAATGGGTGCGAAACGTGGACGATAGGAGTTGGGGAAATGAAAAGAATGAAATGTGGTGCTATAGGCGAATGCTGAAAATCAGATGGGTGGATGAATCACTAACGAGGAAGTATATGTTTACTATAAAAAATAAACTTTTGTTACATTTATTTCCTCTCTTGAACATTTTAATAACAATATACAAGTATTATTAATGAAAAAATATTATGTGAAGCATGAGCTTGTTTATTTTTTAAATAAATAATTGATCAAGTTAATGAATGTCGTAATATATTTCAACGTTTATCAGTTTAATGATATTTTCATTATATATATATATATATATATATATATATATATATATATATATTAAAATAGAAATTAAAATGCTTGAGCAGAATACGTTAGCATGGAGAGTCCTTAGACCCGTCTAAGGACCGAGTACAACAACGTGGAAAAAGCCGATTCACAATAAATACATTGAACAAAATATGTTTAGTGTCTTTATTTCAATGCAAAATTCATGTAATAGTACTTGGGGAAGTCAAGTCGCAAGCTTGAAACACTTGAGAGTTCAGCAAACGTTTTTGGGCTTTTAAAAACAGGACCTGATTTTCAAAATAGAATAAATACTTTATTGCTGCAGTTCATAGAAACGCTACAATGTAACAACATAACATGAGGTTCTTCTATTACCGGGTATTTGATAGCTTCGTGTTGATACAGAGCAACGTCTTGTCGCAACTTTACGTTTTTAGGCAACTGTAAGGTCAATTTTAAAATTCATCTGTAAAATATCACGTCAACTGCTAGTAACACTGATAGAATTACCATTTGTTTATTTAAATCAGTCTCTTTGCATGCAGGCGTCTGCATATCCGTCAAAAATTCCAATTGGAAGAAATACCACAACGACGGTTCGTAAATTTCTTCTACTGAAGAACCAGAAACTTCACTGGCATGATTTTCCATCAGCTCTCTTTAAAGAAATTGAACGTTAACAGTTTCGCCATTTTTGCTGCAGGTTAAATTTTTTTCAGATTCTTGAGGAATTCCTTAAGTGTTCCTTTCCTTGCAAGCTGCAAGCACAAAGATTTTTTTAATGGCAATCGTATTTTTCACCCCCATGAAATTTTTTCGTCTTGAGTTTTTTTTCAGAGGCATCATCTTTTCCACTAATTTTACTCAATAATGCCACATGAACGAGTTCTGTAGTCAAAATTGAAATTCAGACCTTTTAGCGTGACCCATGAAGCACAACCTGGAGGTTAAGTCTGATTTGCATCCCTTGCGCTATAAAGGAAGAAAAAATATGGCGAGAATGTGTGGAACTAGATCAGCGTTTACAGGAGATGTTCAATGTTCCCAGTGTTGATTTGCAGGCACAACGCAATCCTTGGGGCGCCTTCGTGTTGATAATTGTTCCATAGGTCTGTTACCAACCGGAATTATCAAATATTAATAAACATGAAAGTTTTCGACTACTTCAATGATTCGTTCCCGGGTTTCCCAAACTGTGTTTCATGGAACATGTAACAGTTAAGTTAATTTGAAATTGATTGTATCACTTCGCTTTTCTTCTCCACGTTCTCACACCAAATGCCCGTCATTTTCCTATCGCGCCAAAAAACTTTCAATTCAGGCACTGCCCAATCTTTTGTTCTCCTCCCATCACGTCCTTTTCTTTGAGAACCGCTACCCTAAAGTTTCCCGCGCTTTCTCTATTTCTCAGGCGTTCAACCTCCCAAGCACAAAATAAATTAACTTAATGAACTAAATTTATTATAAATAAATACGCGCGCTACAAACGCTGCAGTGTTCCGCAAAAAAATTAGAACGAGCGTTTTGGACAGGCCACGGATAAATGGGGTAAACCCCACTCCACGTGCCCGGACTGTTTGTTAGTGGGGTGAGGCAGGCAACAGACCACTCACTTCTCGTCCAGAGTTCCTTGTATTAACAACTAGTCACTTATTTTATTTTTCTGTGTAATTAGTGTTTATGATGGCTAAGAGTGGAAAAAGCATTTTAAAAAGAAAGTTGACAAACTATTTAATAGGTATACAGAAATGCCTTTATTATGAAACTTAAATGACTCAGTTTGTACAAATAAAACCTTTTGCATCTAACGGAAGAGAATGCAATCTTTCTCACACCTTACTTTCTTTCTAGCTTGTTGCAGAAACGATTCAACAACGCTGCGAAACAAAGAAACCTTGTTCCTTGTTTCGTGCTACAACAGGAAACATGGGTAACAATGTGTAACGAATTGTAGTTATCGTGGCTATTGTGGATTGAAGCATTCTTTAAGACGCTTGCGATACAGGTTGAAAAACCAGGTAGTAGCGCAGGAATGCTGACGAATACTGACATGCCAGCGGTCCTACATATTGGGAACAATGACATCTATAACGCGTCTTTAAAACCTGTCACTCCACGTTTTCATGGGAAGTCGATCACATACGTCGACTTTCCTGTTAGTTCTATCTCTGACAGCCTTCCTATTTTCCTACTCCTTACAGTGTGTAATATTGGCTATAATTATACACATATCTAAAGCTACATGTGTTTTAATTGGTAAACACGTTAACCTTCCGATTCTTACCTGATCAGATTCGGGCGAACCTACACAACCAAATCCGTCCTAAACGTTCCTTGAATCTTTAAAACCCTTCGGGATAAGCTTTTCCACGTTCCGAACCAGCTTCGAGTGCAGAGTTAAGGCCAGACTTTGCTACATCGAAAAACTGCGAAGGATCCCTACTTTTCATATTTACGGCTCCCTGAGGGCCTACAATCTCAGGCAAACACGCTTGAAAACAAGACGGACGTGTTCAGTCAACTATAATCAGGTAAAAGTGAGAGAGATTTCTAGAGGCCAGAATTATATAGATTATATTTAAAAAATGAAGAGTTATGGCCAACAAATAAACCAACCTTATAGAACTTTGTTCGTGGAATGTAATTCAACAGCGTATAATTTCAGTCTCTCAGTACAATCTAGTGCAATGGTATTCAAGAGATGGTCCACAGGAAATTTTAGTAGTCCGCGACTGATAACTAATGTATGTTTTTGCTAACAAAAAAAACATATGGTCACAAAAGTATCTATTAATTTACATATTTCCTTTTGTGACTTTTTTTAGTAAAATTAATGTAAATCATGAGGTATATGAAAACAACTCATCAAGACAAAAAGTTTCGTCATGGTAAAAAATGGGGTAGCAATTTTTCTTTAAAAAAGAACATTGTATGCAGTTTTCAAAATAATACGTACATCTGATGTCCCCCTCGAAACCCCACGACTTATGTATTCTTTCAGAGAAATTTGGCCATACTGTTTCAGATGGGACACCCTGTATATATTCCTTTCTTAAAATCAGCGAAGTGCAATATTGTTTTCTTAATAAAGCATTAAAATAGTGAAGTGCAGTGATGTGAATTTCGAGAGGTTCCCGATTTATTTTATTCTTTCAGGTCAAAATTTCATAAGACAGTACAAAAGTGTTCCCGAATGTAAATTGTATTAGTATTTTATTGTGCTTATGTTATACATATATATATATATATACATATGTTGTATATGCAAACACCCAATAATTTGCAAGTAACAATAATATTAATTATTTATTGCAGCTCTTGTGTTTGGTACCCGAGAGAGTTACCGCGTGTACTCGTAAAGTAGACCGAAATCAACTTGCAACCTGGGATACAGCCAAGCCAACGCGCACAATTAACTTACTTGTGTGTAAATTAATTTAATGTTTTATATATTAGGTCAGGGTTTCCTAAACTTTTTCTGCAATGTAACATTTCGCAAAATCAGACATTTTTACGGAACCCTTGACTAATATTTAAAGTTGGGTAATTCTTATTTGTAAAGTTTTTAAAAAATTAATTATTTAGTAATCATTTATAAATATAAAACTATAATATAGCTTAATGACGTTGATAATTTTAGGTCCTTGAATTTCATATCTTGTTGATATCAGACAAAATATTTGTATGTTAAATTCTAATCTTTGGTGTGGCGTCGAGCCTGTTTCTGCACTTTGACTTCATTATTGCATAATAAGAAAGCCCCCATTTCATAAATAGGATATAGAAAACTGAAGTAAAACAATAAGAGCTTGTTTTAAAATTTTGAGGTTCTCTTCTGAGAAATTCGCTCAGAAATATTTATATATTTGTTTCAAATGAGAGTCACTGATTAAATTCATTTTCACTGTCGCGGAAAATGATTCTGAACCCATGAATCGTCCATACTACTTTTCGGAAAATATTGCAAGAGTTGATTTCAAGTTATGTAAGTGTTATAAAAACATTTTGGAAACTTCATGACCTACTTTAAAATTTAATTCATTCATGTGAGGGAGGAGAACAATTAAAAACATTGGATTCAACTGATGAAATCCAAAATTGTATTTTTTATCAAAACAATGTTATCTCTCGTATTATAAATTATACTTGTTCCTTGTAATGAGAAGTTAATTGCACTTTGTAAAAATATCTGCTATATATGCAAGTTTTATCAACCATGAAAGATTTGTTAAAACGTCAACAAAATATTGTCCTGAATTATTTTGTGCCATCAAGAAGACCAACAACTCACTTCGAAAATCAAAAAGTCTTAATAGTGCTCCGTGTTCACAACCCATTTCATCGAAAAAGAATTTATCTAATCTGGGATGAAGTGGTTTTGATTTTACATAGTTTACGGCTTCAGCAGTTACGTTTTTAAAATTTGTGGAAATCTTTAGTCGCCAGTATTTCTTCTAAATACAATTTCAGATCCTCATTCGCCCCACTTGCTTTGCTTTGCTGTTTTGTGAACTTACCTAACAAGACATAATTAATGTTTTAAAAACCGTGAAAGTTAAGGGCTTAAATAGGGAGATATTTTTTTAATTGATCATTACGACAATATGTCGAAAGCTTCCGAAATACGTTACCATATGTTTTAAAACGCTTTCCGACAATATTGTAGTATTAGGAGAATCAGAAGAAGACTTGGAAACCATAATAAATGGCATGAACGTAGTCTGGAGAAAGAGTTCAATATGAGGATTAATAGAGGAAAAACCAAGGTAATGGAGTGTAGTTTGGGAAACAGTGGAATAACAAAGGGTGTTTGATTGGGAAGGGATATTTTGACGGAAGTTGAGGAATTCTGTCACTTGGAAAGCGTAATAACTAGGGATGGTAGAAGTACAGTAGACATAAAGAGTAGGATAGTACATGCAAGGAAGGCTTTCGCGAAAAAGAGGGATTTACTTACGGGTAATATAAGTGTGAATATTAGGAAATCCTTGCTAAAAATGTTTGTATGGAGCGTGGCGTTGTATGGGTGCGAAACGTGGACGGTAGGAGTTGCAGAAAGGAAAAGAAGCTTATGAAATGTGTGCTCAAAATCAGATTGATGGATAGGGAAGAGAACAATTTGAAGAACTTTGACCAAGAGAAGGGATAGATTAATAATCCACATTTTGAGACAAAGAGGGTCTTACCAGCCTTAGGTCTGATTACCACAACAACAACACAGCTTTAATACAGTATAAATGTATTATTATTATTATTATTATTGATTTAGGTAAATGTGTTTATTTCATACATATTTCATCAGAATTTAAAATTTATAAAGCTATAAGCGCCAAGTACTCTTCTGTGTAGTAAGGAGTTATTGCCACTTTCCACAGGTCTTTGTCAGCAAACCTTCAGTTTTCTTAAGTAAATAACTGGAAGAAGTGATTTCAATTTTCACACGACACAATAAGTTTGCTTTTGTGTGATTTTAGTTGAAGAAATGTTATGGTTGTCGCCTTTCGTATTTAATTTCATGCAACATTTTTTCTAAACTATTTCAACGACATATTCAAGAAAAATTGCTCTTTGTTGATGGAGATCTAATTACGAGTAGCAGTTCAACAGGAGCTTTCTTTAGAACGTGCAGGTTTTAGTGTACACTTACTGCCAGCTTCTAACAAGTAAAGTGGGGTTGTAGCCTGGTAAAGAGTAAAGTAGACAAGTGCAATTATGGATTACATTGTCGAAGAGAGAGCAAATGGTTTGCTATACGTATGCGTAGAGCACAAGGCGATGTTTACGTTAAGCAATGAATGACTAAGAACGGTCACCTGTCCGGTCGACCTTGAACTATCTACAAGAAACCCAAATACGACTGAGGGTCAACTGCCAACGAGGTGACACACTTTCCGCTATATATTCTTAAAAGAGAAAGTGTTAAACAGCAAACAAAGTTGAATTTGTTAGCATAAACTACTTTTGCTACATTCTGATATAACAGGAGAAAAGCCTGTATTGTATATTATTCTATATGGTTGCTTTTTAGTAGACTGAAAGATTGCGCAAGTGCAGTTACATAGCTCGTTCAAACAAGTCTTCAGAATGAACTTAAAGTTTCTTGACGGACTGACTACTAATACTCCAAATTTGACAGAAATTTAAACTACTTTTGTTATTGCACAGGGTTCAAATTTTTAGTTCATATTACAAATCATTATTATTTATTGTGAAATTTTACCGGGTCTTGATTTACCGTCACTAAAAATGTTTTCCTAACCTTCTGATGATGGGGGCGGTGCCTCCGAAAATTCAATAATTTCAAACCCTACATGGTGCCGTCCATCTGTGAACTTCAGGTACGTCACCAACTTTCTGTCCCATCTTTTCTATCCTTATCAAACAATCCAATTCAGGAACGTCCTCACTTTACTCGTCTATTACTTTTGTGCCTCCGACAGTATCCAGGAAACAATTTTAAAAGCATCCAAAAATTATTTAATTAAATATCTAGTTCAGAAATCACTTATGTCATTCGCAAATCATGATTGATATCTCACGTTTATTGTCTAAGATAAGTTTTCAGAGTCAATTTCATTAGATTTCAACAACTTGCCTAATATTTTCTTTACCAATGTGAAGCAATATCAATTTGAATATGGAATAATAACAAATGCAATTCTAATAATTTCGCTACATTAGTATCAAATTTATAATTTGTAGTTGGCTGTAAAACAAGGTTTTATTTTAATACTTAAATAGTGTTCTTTGATTATGTTAGAAAATTCAGTAATTTTCACTTAATGATGCAATTCATAAGATGATTTTTTAAACGTATTGGAATCTTTAATTCGAGGTAAAACTTAATTCACTTAGCCTCTCTCTTGTGCACTAAGACGTTTACAGTATTAAAAGTGTATATATATATATATATATTCCTAGTGCAAATACATTTATGGTAAAATTCTGACAATATTATACTTAAATATATTAGTAAAGGCCCCTATACACTAGGAGGAAATCCTCAACTGAACTCTCGCTGCAGGAAATATTCAAGGATATCCTTGAGGATTTCGAGAAGTATCACAACTTTGACTTAACAGCTTCAGCAGATGTTCCGCATTGATCAGAAATCTCGATGTTTTAGTACTTGAATACACAGCACACACGCTGCCTAAATATGCTCAGTTCCGGCCTTGATGACTAGTCGGAATTTTGTTCAATTCAGGTTCCGAAACTGTACAGTCCGCAACCAGCCTCAAGGCTTCCACACACTAACGGGGAATCCTTGAAGGATTTCCTCCCAGTGGATGGGCCTTAATATACATAAACTTTCATCCATATTTGTCTCGAACTTCTTTTAAGTGAGACACTTCCGTCCCGTCCCCGTACTGTCTCCAAATATTTCGGTACAAAAATCAGATAGTGATAACACGTCTTTCTTCCATTTGAATTGAAGTGTGTTAATCGACGATTTTGTGAAACTAGTTTGTACGTTGGAGACAATTTAAATCGCTTTCCTTAACAGAGAAATTAGCGCAAGAACGACGATAGAAGAAACATGTCATGGCGTGAGTGCAGATCACAGAAACATGCTACATCGAAGAGACGTTGCATAAGAGAACATTGGTAAGTAGCTTCGCACACTTTGGGGAATCACGTGAAATGACGTGACGGCAGTGCGAGTGCGTCTCTCTCCCGCTTAAACCGCGATGACAGGGCAGACGGTTAGACGAAACGTCGCGGTTAAATCGTTGTACCCATGTGAAAACCCGATAACTCTTTCTGCACTTTTAATTTCAATAGAAAAACTACAAAAAATACAGTATGTTATAGCGAAAATGTGAAAATCGCGTCTTGACTAACCTACCGGGTTTTCTTTTCTCAGCATTTCTAGTTACTAATAATTAAGTCAATAAAATCCAAAGTTATTAGCTGAAATTTAAAATATATTTAAGTAACTCGTCTGTGTGTCCAAATGAAACATTAGCGAACTAAGAAACAAAAACCAATAATGTACTGGGCCGTAGTGAGCAAGTACGAGTTTCAATGTAGATTCAAGACCGGAAAAAATATTCAAAATAGTCTATATACGGCTAATATTTAGCACGTGGGTAAAAATTAAATGTAGCGAAAGTTGTCTAATTTTTAAAGTGTTTGTCAAACCTCCATTGTAGTTAACGGTTGAAGTATTTTTAATACATGATTTAAAAAAGCCCATGAGGTGACGGTTGAGGGGTTGCTAGGTGATTCAGGAAGTATTGATTCCAAGGGTAAGGCAAAACGGAAACCAGAGCAATGTCCGATGAGGCATATCAACCCACACCCGGGTTTCAAACAAATTAACTTGAAGAGGATCAAATCTGGAATGCGTTTGACAGCCCAAACATGTACGCAAGTCTACAGAAATGTCCATGCTGTGCCAAAATTCTATGCTTTTATACACATGTTAATGGTTTCCCATTACGTACAACAACTATTAATCTATTTTCAGGCTAGACAAAAAGTTCGTGTAGAGTAAGCTTATCTTTAAAGGTACACAAATACGGAGGGAAATAATATAAATTAATAAAACAATAATGTGAGTTATTGTCTGGTGCGGTAGTTCAAAATCGAACACACTCGATTCGAATAATAGCAACGTTAGGATAGTGAGGTTAGGTGCTTCCTAAATACAATAGATAAATTCCAGATCGGAGCCTTGTCTCAATTGAAAATTACACTTCATAAGCCCTAACAACGAATTATTTTTATAAATACTTATGAAATAACAGTTCGTTGAAACAAATTGCATTATGTAAAATTTTAACTTGAGTGTCAATACTTACCTTCATTTTCTTCGTCGATTTTTAGAGCTTTAGATATATATTCGAAGGCTCTGCGGTGGTGATGTTTCTGTTTTGCTAGCATGGGATCTCCAGGACCGGGCCCAGTAGGATGTTTCGGATGTAGTTGTGACATGTCTTCGGGATACTCTTGAACTTCAACCTCACTTTCTGCTACCACAACCTGCACATTACAACTGGAATTCGTTGCTTTTGGACGGTGTACAAGTCTAGACGTGTTGGCGTACACATATTTGAATATCACGAACAATTGATAAATAATTGATCTGAGTATGTTAAACAAGAGTATAACTGGAAATGAGACAAAGTATAAATTCCTCTTGTGCACTGACGTGTATTCCTGTTTCGCGTCACGATCGTCTGCTGCTTTGCGAGACTTCTTTGGGGACTTCGCACTACCTTTCCGCTGCATCTGTGCGCCATCACTGATTGACATCACGCTGTTCAGTGACGTCACAGAGCAAATGAGCAGTAGTTTCTATGGCTACCAAAGCAAGAGTGGGGTTTGTACGACGTCGGCTGTCAAACATAAATTACATGATTCTATATTTTATACACTTTTAAAATGTTCTACTTTAGAAATGGAAATAACCGCGATTACCAGTTTTTATTATTTATAGAAAATAAATTATCCTTCAAGGATGATGACAATCTATGTTAAAGCTGCTTTCACATTTTGGCAACATTCAGAAACACGCATTCATACAGGAAATTTGAGAAGAGTTACTAAAACAAGGTTGAAAACTGAATATTGTAGTAATTGAAAAATTTCAATTTTGGAATTTGTCAGCCAAATTACAAATCCAGGGACAATTTGTTAGTCATTCTTTCCAAATTAATTTTCAAGCACATTTCAATATTGAAAAGAAATTGCCATTATCCAGTGGAGAGCAGGATATGTATACTTAGAAATGTCTCACTCCGAACCCTATTTGTAATGATAATGAATTTTTAAAAGTTAACAAAGGTGAAGTCCACAAAATCATGGTGAAACACGTGTATTGTCTATGCTTGGTTTCACTAATTTAATGAAAACAACTTATGTGATCGTTGTCACTTTAATACTTTTATACTCTCTGTACTAAATGCATCGGTAATGGAGTTACTAATAAGTTGTGATATGTTTCAGCTGTTTTGTTTCTTAACTTGAACCATTATTTATTTTATTATTGTCTCTTTATTCTTGAAAGCTATGAATGTTCTTTGGCAGGTACCCAGAATATGGGCATTCACTTTAAGACACCCTCTAACAAGGTGAAGAAATTTGATTTATTTAAGCAAGTTGTAACTAATGAAACTTTAAAAGAACACAATGGAGTGTATACTCTCTAAAATTAACATTTTCATACTTCCAGCCACTCGATGCCCAATGTCAATTTAAGGGAAGTTAAGGGTTATTTTCTGTCCCTTTTTTTATATCCAATCCAAGTTGTTATTTTGACTTCATCATTTTAATATGCTTGTGTTTATACATACACACATTCTTATACAAGCTAACATATAACCTGCACACACACATACATAGTCATACACACATGTGAACAGTGGTGTTCAGTAGGGAAGGCACTTTTTAAGAGGATGTTGAGACCCAATCTTTGTCGACTGAGGGAAGCAAGTTCTTTTCGATGGAGTTTACAAAGATTTAGCATCTGAAAAAAACCTTCAAATGTGGGGAGGATGTTATAGACAACACCTAATATTCATTTAAGGTAAGTCTTCATCTATCCATCCCACTTCCCTATCCAAATGAATTATATAGAGAGTAAAAAAATTCTATGGTAAAGTTTCGGAAATGGATTTCTCAAGTTGAGAGAAGATAGTAAGTACACTACAACATGGGTCTGAAATGTAAAATTACAGAGTTATCCAAACTTTTATCAATGTGAGTGTATGTCTTGTTATCTGGAATAAAATCTCTTGTTACAATGAGGAAACGTGAATATAAAATGAAGACCAAAAAATTATGAATTTGCCAGCCAGCCACTTGGTGACAATTCAAATTACATCTTGCCATCAGATGGTGACAATTACCACCCAACAACAATTGTCTCCTACTTCAAGACTTTACCTTAACTGAAGGATGTGTTGAAAAGAAATTTCCAAAACCTCAAGTTCAGCATCTGATGAATTGTGGGGAGGGGTGTGTGAGGGTCAGCAGAAGCACAAGATTATTGGTGTTATGATTTTTGGAATGAGCAGCTATAGGGAATTGTGTTTTGGACTGTTAAACAGTGCTGCAGTAGTTAGCATTGCATTCAGGGAGAGGTCGTTCAGTTTGGCCGATTTAGAAAGCAGGACAGAGTTTGCAATAGATCTGGTAAATAATGTGGGAGGAAAGACATGTGATGTTTTCTTTAATTAAGTATGTGACAATTTGGGGAAGAATTTGTAGGTGGGGAGGAATTTTGAGGATTGTGGTAGGTTGAAGAATAGGGCATACGTAACACCTGCTCCTACCACAGCACCTGGTTTTGGTGATGGAGTGTGAGTTTGGGACATACTGGAATGGACGAGGATATTGTGAAACTCTTTGGCAGGTGGGTAGGATTTTAGTGCAGTGTAGGCTAAGCAGAGAAAAGTTGAGTTTTTGTAGTCCAAATAATTAGATTGTGGTTAGGGGTGGACTACACTTTATAAGGTTGGGCTTGTACATGGCAAGTTAATTGGGCATGAGATATTGTTTCTGGTGGTCTATGGATATTTTTTATCAATGAGACCATTGAATATATGGTTGGTGTAGGATGACATATTGCTCATTAATAGAAAGTACCCCATAGGGGAGCTTGCATTTGCTTTACTTGTAGCTGTGCAGTTCTGGCTGGGTGTCACTTGGAAATTGTCTCCTCTCCTGATAAAGAGGGAACTTGCCTCCAAAAATTTGCAAAAACTCGCAACTCACCTTGGTGATTTTCAATTTCAGGTAAGCCACATCCTTACTTTCTCTCTTTCCTGTCCTTATAGATTCTATATATATAATTAATGAGGATAGGAAAGGAAGAGAGAAATTTGATGGCTTACCCAAAGTGTAAAGTTGGCAAGATTGGGAATAGCATTCCAAGTGACAGCCAGTCTTGTCCATATTAATAGTTTTAATTAAGCTGACAATGCCATTTTCGGACTTGTGTATATATATATATATATATATATATATATATTTAATTTATCCTTAACGGATGCTCCTAATTCTTCCATCCCTCTTCTCTATCCATCCTAACTTGAAAACCTACTATATATAGACTGAAAATGTTCGGTTGGTCATACTCGATGTGGTGGCGGAGTGGATAGACGCACGCCCCGGCTCTAGGGGTGATGCACTGTTGTTTCGTGCACCCAGGTTCGAGTCCTGGCCACATCGAATTTTTTCAGTCTTTCTTCCTTCTTCCATTCCCTTCTACGCTTGACATATGTATTTCCTTGTGCATGATTCCATGCCGTACATATGATTTAAAGAGCGAATTTCCTGCCTTTCTCCCAAATATTTCTATCTTTCTTTCTATCTAATTATCAAATGCGTGACTTCGTCACTTATCATATATATATATATATTTAATTTATCCTTAACGGATGCTCCTAATTCTTCCATCCCTCTTCTCTATCCATCCTAACTTGAAAACCTACTATATATAGACTGAAAATGTTCGGTTGGTCATACTCGATGTGGTGGCGGAGTGGATAGACGCACGCCCCGGCTCTAGGGGTGATGCACTGTTGTTTCGTGCACCCAGGTTCGAGTCCTGGCCACATCGAATTTTTTCAGTCTTTCTTCCTTCTTCCATTCCCTTCTACGCTTGACATATGTATTTCCTTGTGCATGATTCCATGCCGTACATATGATTTAAAGAGCGAATTTCCTGCCTTTCTCCCAAATATTTCTATCTTTCTTTCTATCTAATTATCAAATGCGTGACTTCGTCACTTATCATATATATATATATATATATTTAATTTATCCTTAACGGATGCTCCTAATTCTTCCATCCCTCTTCTCTATCCATCCTAACTTGAAAACCTACTATATATAGACTGAAAATGTTCGGTTGGTCATACTCGATGTGGTGGCGGAGTGGATAGACGCACGCCCCGGCTCTAGGGGTGATGCACTGTTGTTTCGTGCACCCAGGTTCGAGTCCTGGCCACATCGAATTTTTTCAGTCTTTCTTCCTTCTTCCATTCCCTTCTACGCTTGACATATGTATTTCCTTGTGCATGATTCCATGCCGTACATATGATTTAAAGAGCGAATTTCCTGCCTTTCTCCCAAATATTTCTATCTTTCTTTCTATCTAATTATCAAATGCGTGACTTCGTCACTTATCATATATATATATATATATATATATATATATATATATATATATATATATATATATATATACAATTAATAAGTACTGGAAAGAGAGATTGAAAATTGAGGCTTCCATGAAGTGTAAAGTTTGCAGGTACCATGTTGATTTTTTCAGAGGCATGGCTCCCCTAATCAGAATATTAGGAAATGCATTCTGAGTGATGGTCAGCCATTGACTAGGCAGTCAGAATTGCTGTGCGGCTAGCTTTGCTGTTAAACAACATACTTTACCAGGCCACCAACTTTCTCTTAATGAAGGTCAGGGTAGAGGCAAAATATTGATGGGGGCTGGGGAAATGCATACATACAACCACATGTTGTCACCTATAAATACATGCATATATTAACACACATTAATGTATATAGACATGTTCACAAATTGACACATACATACTAAAATGTGTACATTACACATGCACTTGTGTAATTATGGGTGTTCAATTGAGGAGGGGGTGGGGTGAAGGTTACTACCATTAGGTCGCCGTGCCCAAGACTTTGTCTTGACTGAAGGATGTGTTGGAAGGAGAGGAAAGGGGCTCAGCGTCAAAAGAATCAGGGGAAGTGTAGTGATTAGCTGCCCATGTCTGGCAATGTACATTTATCATTGAGCAGAGTTACAGATCAAGTTACATTTAGTTAAACCCTTCAGTGGTTAGCCTAGAGCAGCCACATTTTGGCTAGTGGGTATTTTACTGCAGCATACAATGAGTGTTAGAAAGGGATTATGAGCTAAAACTACTAATTACTGGAGAGAAAATTCAAATGAAAAGTTTTAGAATAAATTTAAACTTTTCCCAAAAATTAAAATGTGGAAAATTTTGAAATGGGCACTACACATAATGGAACTTCATAATCAATGCGCCAATAAAAAGTCTTTAAGATGCCTGTTTTTAATATAATTAACACCTTCTACTGGGCTTCTAAATCATCACATAATGGTTTTGGTATTTTTGGACACTTTGCGAATAAATAAAATAATCTACTTACCTGATCATTCCAATAAAACTTCATTTTGTAGATATATCGGTACTACACAAAGTGAGTCCCATGCCCCTCATGGGAGAGGCAATTCGAAAATGATTTCTAAAATTTAAAAATATATTGCAAAAAATTGCTTGTTTCCCTCTTCAAACCCCTAGTGATGGCTTTCCAAAGTTTTGTCTTGAACACATAATTAAACTTCATTTAGGGGAGGGGGGGGGGGCATGGTAAAGAAAAAGGTTGGGAAACACTACTGTAGTGTAGATAAATGCCATTAATTACATGCCTTCTGTGTAAGCAGCACCTTGCATGCAAATACGCCTGGAGTTTAACTGCAGAAGTGTGCTGATACATATATGTGACTTGCCCACTGAAGGGGTTAATAAATATATTCCACATTCATAGGCATGTTATATCTTACCCTCAGCTTTTGTATTCCTAATTTCTCCTCCTTCCAACAACAGGACACTACTGGGAAAAGGTAAGTTTTTCCAGGAATTATGGATAAGGTGGACTACAGACGAACATTTATTGAAATTTTAAAGTCAGAAAACTATGTTGTAATTTTATATTACTTTTTGCTTATTTCATAAAGTAACTCATTACACAATAGTGTAATACAACCAATATGGTTTCACATTCCTAATTTACAAGGAAAATAGTTTTAATTTTCAAATATTGAATGTTCAAGAAAATCTAAACTGGAACACTGTATACATTGAAAACTGTATTATCATACAACAGTAACTTTGTATGTTCATGGAGTTTATAACAATGTTGTTTGTACAGAAACTACAATTTTACACAATGGAGAAACAAATGGAAACCTTTAGAGTTTAATATAAAATGAAAAGTGGTCTGTCAGTTGGTATTTCCGTTAGGTGGCAGCACAGTGCAGATGCAAAAATATCAGTATAGGAACAGGATAAATTTGGCTGCCTTACTAGTAATTTGCACCATAGACTAATGGTATTCAGTGATTAGATTTTTGCAAAGGGAAAGTGTGTAACACACATTGCAGAATGTAGGCCCAGTATACAGATGTTTGTCATAGTAGGATATGTATAAATGGTGTAGGAAGTTCACAAATGGTGTGACATCTGTAGTCAATGCTCCACCATCAGCAGGGAAGGTTATGCAAACTGTCTTTTGTGACAAAAAAGGTGTTACTTTTGAGTACTTACCAATAACAAAGACTACCTCAAAAATAATTAATGAAACGTTTCATTAATTTTGACGATCCGGGTTCAAGTCCCGGCGGCGCCGAATATTTTCAGTCTCTCTTCCTTCTTCTCTACGCTTGACATATGTCTTTCCCTGAGCACAATTCTGTGCCAAACATATGTTTCAAAAAGCGTATTTCCTATCTTTCTCCCTCATTTACTATCCTTACTTACTATCCTACTATCCAATAAAACCTATATATATATATATATAGGATAGAAAGAAATATAGAAATATTTGGGAGAAAGGCAGGAAATTCGCTCTTTATATCATATGTACGGCATGGAATCATGCACAAGGAAATACAAATTTGTTGTGTGCAATATAAATACAATTTAAATAATAATTAAGGTTTTCAATTTGCAGAGAACCATATATTTATATTTTGAATTAAATATTGTATGTAACTGAAATTTCTCTCTGAAATATGATCAAAAAGAAAAAAATATGTAATGCTCAAGCTAAAATTTTATTTCTATTTGCATCTACATAATAAAGACTGCAGCTCTCTCATAGAAAAAATTCATAAAACAGCTGTATCATTAAAAACCACATTGACAAGTTGGTACAGTTGAAAACAAAAGGTATTTAATAATTGTTGCAGAGTTCAAAGAGGCAAAAAATTATTACATAATCACCAGGAAGGAATGTTTAATTCATGGTTTTCATATAGTTTAAAAGCTTATGATGTAGTCTTCGGCACAAAGCTAAAAACAACTGAACTTCTTGTACTCAGACTAACAGAACTTGCATCAACTTTTGATCTGAAACAAAGATAATTAACAATTTTACCAGCTTGTCTGTGAATTTATAAAAGTTATACATTTCCAATATAGAAAGGATGTAACAGATACTTAAATGCCTATTACACAGTTGCAAGTTTGTTAAGCAGATTACTCCAAAATAGTATGTGTATGTTGACTTTACCATCACCATAACATCTTATTTTCCTCTACTAGTTGTGACTGCTTCATACATATACACAGTACATTGAAGAAATTGTTATAATTTTATACTACTCACTGTTAAATACATTATAATTATCTGAACAATTAATTTTGGCAGGTAAGAATTATATTTATATTAACCACATTATACCTCAAGAACCAAACTATGTGAAAGGTACAAATATATTACTCCACAGTAACCCTGGAATAATACAATGGAGAATAAAATTTACTTTTATATTAATAAATAAATATGTTGAATTTATACTATTTATGTACACTGTAGTAGAATTGGTCCCAAGATGTAGTACTCCTATTTTCACTACTTCCAATTCATATCTCGTCTAATTGTTTTACTACATTCCATTGAGCTGTGTTTCGGGTATGTTTTAAAGACCTACGACCAGCCGATCACTGGAAATGTCTTCCTAACTTTCTGATGAATGGGGCGGTGCCCCGAAAATTTAAAGAACTCCAAACCTCACAAGGTGCCTACCATCTATGAACATCAGGTAAGTCACCTACTTTCTATCTCTCTTTTCTTTCCATATAATAACACCCATTGATGTGGCCATCACTGGAAATGTCTGCCTAACCTTCTGATGAAGGGTAGTGGCTCCGAAAATTTAAGAACGTCACGCCATCTGTGGGCCTTGGGTGGGTCACCAGCCTTCTATTAGACTTTCCTGTCCTTATTGTTTTAATCAACCTGACACTGTCATTTCCTGGTATAGCTGCCTCCTTCATCAGAAGATTAGGAATAGCATTCTGAGTGATAGCCTGCTGTCAACTGGGCAGTCAAAATAGATGTATGGCTAGCTTTTGCTATTTAACGATAGATCCCACCAGGTCCCTAACTTTCTCTCTCAATGAAGATCCCCATGGGGCTGGGGAGATGCACACATACAACCAGACCTTAACACATACTCTCACACACAGGTCCACACCTTAACGCAAACACATGTACTCATGTAGTTATGCATAGTTAGGTTAGTCATCTAGAGGATGACATGTTGGAAAGACAGTTTCTGTAGATGGAGCTCAACTTCTGAAGAATCAGGAAGGGGTGGGGGTTGTAAGACTATGAGACAGAAGAAATACTATCAATTAAGCTCAGCTCTAATGACTATCAAAGTGAATTAATAGATTAGGATCTCAAATTAATAATTTAGTGTTAAGATTATGGTGATCTTAAAATTTATAACACTAACTGTTCTGAACTAAATGGCATATGGTTGTTGACATAATAATTATGAATTGTGTTGTATCAAATATCTTAAATTACACTAGAGACACTTCTTCACAGTTGCAGAAACCCAATGTTGTACTTTAACATTAGATTTCTAAATAGAAATAGTAACCTAATGTAAAAAAATTGTCTTTGCTGCTATTCATAAAATACCCAATCCAATTCATATAACCCATGAGAACATATTGTCAAAAGAGGACCAATGTCTAACCTAAAAACAATTTATTATTTGGCGGAAAAATTACCAAGCAAGGGAAAATAAATACTTGTAGCATAAAAATAGTGTTCCAATAAGGTTATGACGAAGAAGATATTTGCTGTCATGCATTGTGTCATCACATTTTGATTGCATGCTCCCGAGGGTTAATAATTTGAACTAATAAATTTCTTGTTAACACAAATATAAACCAATAAATTTAAATAAGTAACGTAATACCTCTAAAAGCAAATATTGTGAATAAAAGGTAAGTAATACATTAATGCAAAGAGAATATTATGTTTATTGATTCCAATTATGCTGAGCAAACATTTACCTGACTTTAAATGAATCAGGTGGCAAATTAGAACTTCGGAGGAGGACAGTAAGTTTGTCATCAATGTCTTCAAATGCCCTGAGATCAACAGTCACATTCCTGTCACTCAAATTAAAAGCAACAAGAATGCCAGGAACACCACTCTTCACCCTAAAAGGTTAAACAGAAACAAAATTTTAAATTCCATTTAATACAGGGAAAAAAAATGGCATGGCAAAGCCTGATAATTCCACAAACTATTGGTAAATTCCTATACAACAATCTTCAAAACTGAAGTATTTAATCCTAACTCAAACTTCCTTTGGATGACACTTCAGTAATTTACCAACATGTAAGACATGAATTTGAATTGAATATTTACCAAATGAACAAAGAAGCAAGAAAATTCCAAATTATTAGTGGCACAAACATGGGTAATATTGTTAACTCAGACAGACAGACAATGCCTCAACGTATAGCACAGAAACAAGGGTTTGTACAAATGCTGTTTTATGCAGCAGTGATATGTGATGATGAAAGCTTGGCAGAGGAGATTCAAGTTAACAAAGATCGTAATGGACAAATGGTTAGTTAAAGACAAACTATGGGAGAAATAAAATCTTAATTCTAGTTTTCTTAGTGAATAAGCTGCTAGGAGTGTTCTTGGACTTCCAACCAGGTGGCTTACTAAACTTGCTTAGGGAGTCTTCTAGAAAATGTCTATGGTGCTATTAATCAATGAACATTGTGTTTGATAAATGCTGCCCGTTGGAAACCTGTGAACACTTCGAGCAAAATACATCGAGAGTAACAACTTAATTCAAGCATTATTTTTGCAAAATTATATACATTCAATATTTAAGGCATGTTTATCCATGATAATTTATTCTATTACTTTTACAGAGCATGTAATATGTATTTAAAATACAGGATTTTAAATTATCCATCAGCTAAAGCAAATATAATGAATACTGCAGTCAAGGTAACTTACCATAATCTAGGCAGCATGGGAAAAGGAAAATAATTGTGATTAATTTATGGTCTCATTAATGTACTCAAATACCAAATAGTATTCTAAAAATATTTTATTATTACCTGGAAAGAACAAAAACTGTTCCATTAACAACAGACAGATTATGCCTTCCATATTTTATTGATGCCTCTTGCCTGATATCAACAAGCTGTTGATATATACTAAAATGACTTTCTGGTTTGCACTTTTGAGACTCCACATTAGAAGTATCAAAATCTAAACTCTCTTGTTGACTATTAACCTTGCTTGTGGAAAAGCCTGAAACGTAACTGTATATGTAATTTTTTCTATTTCTTGTTACATAAATTTATATTTTTACCATAAGTCATAAGAAAACAATTTATATTATATGTACCTATACATCCAATTTCAAATGGTAGTCATAGCTCTCACACACATTAATATTTATAATAATTGACTAAATTGAAAATAAATTAGAACGGCAGTCAAATTAGTCTGAAATAAATTTTAATAGGACAATTTGGAATGTCAACCAACATTGTCCTGGAATCGAACATAAGATTTCCTCAATCCAATAATACTAATGCTGTAATTTTACTTGTTTCCACAAGACTCCAAAAATCTGAAACATCCTTTTGGACCCCAATCAAACACAAATTTAGTTGCTTAACACTGAACCTCTGAAAGGGACATTAATAGAAACTAAATTAATTCAATGTGGATTATTTGAAAATTCTTGTGAATTTCACTTATTTGGAATTGTCCAAATTATCTTATATAATTATATAAAAATGTTTGGAGCAATTTAAAACCAACTTGGTAAATATGTTACCACAGAGACGAGTGTGATGAAGTGGTGAAAACTGAAGGTAATACAAAAACAATGGTCAAATAACTAATTTTCTGTATCACTGAGATTAATACCGTTACTCTCAACATAGCTGCCTAATGGCAAGAGAGTGGAGCATTCCTCTAGATGAAGGAGGAGGCAACATAAAAATATTGCAACTCAACAAAGATCTGTGTTGAAGCCACTGTTTTGGAAGATGTTTAGTTGAATATTAATGTTAAACATATCAGTTAACTGTTTAGTTTAACAGTTTCAATATTAAATATTTATGTGATCTGAACTATGGCTACAGACAACAATATACATTTTTATAATTAGATTAACCTCTCTCTCTTTCCTTTCCTTATTCATCAATGTCATTTCCTAACTCATATATGTATAAACAATTAATAGGGAAAGGACAGAGAGATAGAAAGAAGGTGACTCACCTGAGGTTCATAGATGGTAGACACCTTTCTATCTCTCTTTCCTTCCTTTCTTTATTAATTGTTTTAATTAACATGACAATGTCATTTCCTGATGCATATATATAGGAAAGAGAAACAGAAACCTGGTGGCTTATCTGAAGTGTACAGGTGACAGGCACCATGTAGAATGTCAAATTCTTGAATTTTCGGAGGCATTCAGAAAACATTCCTAGTGGAGACTAGCCATCAACTGCTGCATGGCTAACTTTTGCTAGTCTGGCATCCACAAACAAATAACCCATGCCTTTTCCACATCCCAAACAGTCAATCAGTCCCTGGACCATCTAACAGAACATAACCTTCACTTGACTACTACCTACTTTCCAAGACTACATAAACTGAACTCTTTTCTCTGTCTGGCTTACATTAGACTGAAATTCAACCCTGACAAGCCTATAGAATTAAAGAAAATATAAACTGCCTCCCTCCCACACTATCAACAAAATAAACTGTACACTGCCCAGCCAGACATAGAGACCCCTACCAGAACATATTGCCAACCACCACATCACAGTTAAGCTTTCAAAATCCAATTCCCCATAGCTACCAATGCCTGCAGTCACAACACCAAAAATTTCAATCAGTGGTTTACTTTAACACCCCCACAATTTTTTCTTGGTAAACAATAGACCACACCAGGCCACCAACTGTAGCTCTCAATGAAGGCTAGGGAAAAGACAAAGAATTGATGGGTGCTGGGGAGAAGCACACATGCACCCCCATGTCAACACACACACATATTAGCATATACACACAATTTTCAGATGAGAGACTAGCATTAGAGTGTTATATGGGAACCTCAATAACACCAGATAATTTGGTTCCCATTCTGCTGATTCCACAATATAACTGGAATAAAGTAAGTACATATGCCTCTACAATAATTCTACGATTATGACAGTTAAAGAAAGAGAGGAATAACATTTAACGGAGAAGACAGTGTTTGATGCTATGACTTCTTCCTGTTAAATAATGTCTAACAACGGTCCCACTGGACAATACACACAGTCATCGTAGGAAAGGGAGGTATAGAATCCCACACTACTATCCACTGCGAATCATGTAATAGTGCCTTTCAAAGATTTTCACCTGCCCTCACAAAAAAACCACACATATTAACACATTCATACTAAAAGGGTATACATGTACATACTAACACATGTTAGTACCACATGTCAATGCATACACATCAAGGTTTTGACACATACATACTAAAATGGATATGCATATGCTCGAGCAGTTACATGCTAATAATGTAAGACCATCTTCAATAGTACAATACAGCATTCTTATAAATCAAGCAGAGTCTGTAAAATATTTTATATTATATGTCATAATGGCAGGCTGCTCCAAATGGAAACAACACTTGGTATATCCATAACGGTATTAGATTTCTGTAAGAGATTCCTGTAAGAGAGCGGTAATGCACAGCTGATAAATATAGACTAGTTTATTACCTTCAGTATGGTTAGGAAATATAGTGTCCACAAAATGAAACTAATAAAGGGTTGAAATTAATTTTTTGAACCAAATAAAGTAATTATTAATTGAAGAAGTCAGAAAACCCAAGTTTATATACTGGAAAAGTTAGAAGTAACCCCACAAGACATAACATTGCTAGTGTTACAATTTTATGAATGCCAAGTCATGTGTCATGACAGCAGACTATGAGTCTGCCTACAGTTGTGCTAGAATTTTATGGCGAGCAAGGCATATGACACGACGAGTGTCTCTCAGGCTTTACACATTACAAGAGGCATTTTTTACTTTCCTAAAGTATTTTTCATATTAAAATACTGAAAGTATTTCGAACGGTTAACAAGCAGTAACACTTCTGACACCAGTTTAAACAAAGTATGGCCAATTCAAAAAGGGGCTGTGATTAAAAGGAAATAATTTAAAATGTCCATAAGAACAGATTTGTGTTGAAATGAGTTTGATTAGTTGGAAACCCCTGTACATTGTACATGTGAAGGAGGGGGAAGAGAAGGAAGTAGTAGTTCAAAATGACCAGTATTAAAATCAAT
Organism: Eucriotettix oculatus; assembly: GCA_034510155.1. Classification (NCBI taxonomy): domain Eukaryota; kingdom Metazoa; phylum Arthropoda; class Insecta; order Orthoptera; family Tetrigidae; genus Eucriotettix; species Eucriotettix oculatus. Next base: position 1,476,894 of record CM067377.1, on the reverse strand, counting down.
TATTTTGATTTCAGTTTGGTCATTATTAGTGCCAGATTGAACGTAGTGGTCTGACAATCTAATTATTCTAAAAGACTAAGTGATTTGTCTCAAACAGTTATTAATAAATATTAAGGAAACCCTGGAAAATCTGCTAGTATACAGATAAAAAACACTATAATTTGGCATTAAACATAAAATAATCATAAATAAAAAAATAAAACTATTTAAAAATTGATAAAATAACAGCATATCAAATGAAAAAAACTATTTAAAACTCTATAAAATAACAGCATATCAAATGAAAAAACTATTTAAAAATCTATAATCTGGATACTGTACTTGTGTCTAATTAAAATTCTTTGGCATTTATTGTCAACAATTGCTTTTTTTCATAGATTTATATTTTATGTCTTAAAAGGTCTTTGTGTTGCTCATGATATACAGAAATTTAAGGCATATTATCCTAATGAATTTAATGTTCAACCATAAACATGAACAATAGACTTACAAAAAAAGTTAAAGCAACTAATACTGACCTCCATTAGTTTCATTTGTCCAAGCCATAACACTGTTCCACTGTCCAGCTAGCCCTAGTTCCTCACCAAAATGAGTCAAAGGAGTTCCTGGCAGAAGCATGGTGACCATGTTCAACCCATCAACAACATCAGGATTTATAGAGCCAACACGGTCATGCGAAGTAACCTAATATAAAAATAATAAGCGAGTTTAATTAAACGTACCAATTATAAATGAAAAAGCATAAAAGCTTCTATCCCACAACATATTGTAACATGGATAAGTGAAACCTTAAAAATATGGAAATTTAATGCTTAAAATTATAGTTCTGTGGTTTGTTGGGGGAGGGGGAAAGAGAAAGAGGGGGAGAAATGGAAGAGGGGGAGAGAGAAAGAGGCTAGGGAAGGAAAAAAAGGAAGAGGGGAGATGAGGGAAAGGAGAGAGGGGAGATGGAGGGAACAGATGGGGAGATGGAGGAAACAGTTGGGGAAACAGGGTGGGAGAAGTAGGAGGGTCTGAGGAAGACAGAGCGGGAGGTAAGTTTTTGATGTTTTTTTTAAATAGATTCCTAAGTGATTATTAAAATGAATGAAAGCCTTATAAATTTTACAGTGTTAAAAATTGAAAATTGTCCATTGTTGGTAGTTAGGCTGAGGGAGCTAGTATTATAAGGCACAGTTGATGTACTCTGTGAATAATTATATTGTCAGGGACTTAACAGTAAAATTAATGATAATGTTGAGTCAACTTATTTATTGATAATTAATCTAATCATTATGGGTCCTATCCCTGAATGAAATGAAGAAAATTTAGATTTTCATCAATTTCTCATAAACTAACTTTTAATTTCAAAACAATTTGATTACAATTTTTTGTGTGAATGTTGGTGTAAATGAAGAATCATCTAAAATAAGCAATAGAGTATCAGGAGCAAGTGGTTTCTTGAGTTCATAGAGACAATTGAGGAAATGTACTTTGGATTAAATAATGTAAGCTTGTAAACTATTGAAATATGTTGGCAGATGGTTTCATTGGAATTTTGGAAGTGAATGTTTAAAAGCTTCTTTAAATTTAGAAAGTCAAAGGAGTGTGTGGGGGATAACTAATTTTACAGAATTTAAGGGTGTCATGTACAAGCCTAGGGTCTAGGTTGGAATGAGGAAGAAAGTGAGGCCTATGTACAAAACTCAAATCTCATCTTAAGATAAGATTTTGGACAATGAGTTCAGTGTACTATTAACAGAGGGTATAGGAGTCTGATTGGGTTAAGTTTCAACAAAGGACAGTTAGTTTGGGCAAGTTTAGGAGATATCGGCAAGGTGGCACGGTTTGCTAGAGGTGCTGGTTTGCTGGTGAGGAAGAAGTCGAAACTTTAAACGACTTCCTCTTATCCTCAATATCTTGTTTAAGTCCCCCACTTCTGAAGAGGTGTTCTCTTTCAAGATATGGACTGTTCCTTGTGTTGTTTAAAAACAAGGATAATGTGATATAGTGAAAAAGAAAATGTAGATTGTTTGTTGGTAGTTTCCTTTAACCAGAAATACATTATGCCACCAAATTAAAATTTTCAGATTTTTTACACTTTTCCTTCAGTAGGCTGAAGTTCAGCACAACCAGTATATCTTACAATATTGATGAAAAAATTTGGTAAGGCAATTTTCATCAAACAAGTCACTATTTTTTTCCTTATGGTAAAGCAACAATGGAAAACAGTATTCTCATTTTCTGGAGGAGGAATGAAAATTCTGCACATTTATCCATTTCATTCCAAATCAACTCACCTGCCATGCAACTCTTGCCCGATCAGAACTCCTGAGAGCATTGTTGATTGCTCCAAAAAGATATGGTGCAGATAAATTTGTTCCAATTTCCGAAAAAGTCCTTGTGACTTGTACAAGATCCACAACAGGATGAGTTTTGTTTTGGTAATATTCATATAGGCGAGTATTGTTACCCTTCACCAAGAGAACTCTGAAAGATCAAACATATTAATATCAAATATTTATTATATGCCATTAATTAATAAAAAACTAATTAGATAAAGTAGTAATCAATTAAAAAATAAAATAAATACCACAGAACATTTCTGTAATCTTTGTCTGTTTTGTCAGCTGATACAAAATTGCAAAATGACATCACACAAACCAGATGACAAAATCAAAGCTGAAATTAACTTAAACATAAGGATATAAAAACAAAGAAGTTAGCTAACAATAATGAATCATGGCCATTGTTGAGTTAATAGTTCATAAATTTCAGTGGCATTAGATTATGATGCATTTTGTTTACTATCCTGGAATGGTACCTGACAAACATTTGAAATCTTAGTAATTTTCCAGTTAAATGGATATTTTAAATTGATATATTTGGACAAAGTAGAAAATTTGATTACAGAAATGTGCTAGTTTGATGAAGTATTTAATGACCAAACATAACCATTCAAACAACCTGTCAATTTAAAATTGTAGTTCAAACCATTCTTTTTAACATTTACAAAATTTTATAATATATATTACAAACTATCTTGAATTGGATTATTTATAAACTTTTTACTATCATGCCATTCTTAATATTTTAAATTCTACAATGCTAAAATTAAATTAGCAGCCAAATTATAAAATTCAATTGAAGTCTGAAATGAGTTTTTCTTTGTCAGATGAGTAGTTGGTCACCACAATAGAATGCAGTTGTTGAAATAATTGTAATTCTTCTTCTGTATTTGTTTTTTTTAAGAATTTCGTATTCAAAAAAGCAGATTCATATAGTTAGGTTGAGGTGAACTCTCAACTTCAGAGCAACACAGGAGTGCTTGATATTTTCTTTTAGGAGGAGTTGCCAAATTTGGTCCTTTGGAATCAGCTTTGGAGTCAAATAATTTTGTAGATCTATTAACTCAAGTTTAAATACCGACTAATTTTCATTAAAATGTTCAGTCTCGCACACAGAAAATTTTCTACTTTCACTTGCGAACACAGGTAATACAGTAAAAAATTAAATTTCCCTCTTAAATTGGATTAATTTCCATCACTGTTCTGGTCAACAAGGATTGGAAACTGCTGATTTTTCAATATGCTTCTTTGAGACAGGAAAATGTTTGAAGTCTCCAAGTTTTGTGTGAGGTATTAATGAAATTCTTTTTTATTTGAAAGGGCATCATGTTCCCAACATGAGAGATAGATTTGGTTGAAACAGCACACACAATCCACCATTTCCAAATCCCAGTCTCAGGACTGAGAACAAATATGATTTTGGTGAAACAAAACTCTTAAATCAAACCAATGGATGATTGAAGCAATTGAAATTAGAAACTAGGGCAAGTTGCTGAACCAGGACAGTTGGTTTCAGCATAGAACATTTTGGAATCCACCACTCACGGACATAAAAAACACTTAACTTCATGACCTGACAACAAGGGCACTCCAGAAGAAATGAGGGAGACAACCAATGGGAAATCAACAAATCTCTCAGGAGAGGAGTGTGTTCAGGTTTACATATGCACCACAGTCTATCTAACTACGATGGCAGAGCTTGCCGTTGAAACAATGTGGAAATGAACTTTAACCTGATAATTGAATTTAAAACAAATCCAAACTTATTATCTAAAGAGTTTCATTATCAACAAGAGATTGGTTATTCACCACACTAATACTATCAGTTTAAAATATTTATACAAAGTTATCTTCTTTGGATAACAAAAAACATTATTTATCTTCTTTTATTAAGTTTGAAGTCTTAAAAATTATTACGTTAAACTGACTCATGTATATTAACATTTAATTCTCCAATTTATTTTTAAGTTCTTACACCACTTTATGTCAAACCAATTGTCAATTGTCAAAATTTTATAAATCTTAACTCCCGTTCACACAAATCCTTATCAAATATGATTTCTTCTATTGCAGGGTGTATTCCATTCAAAACATTGAGAATAAATTCAATTTCAAATTTAATAATAGTGAAAATATTATCAACACACAGTGTTCCATTAACCCTTATTTCTTTCTCCTAGATATAACATTTTATTTAAAAACAAGGTTCATTAAATTCCTTGAAAAATTCATTGATATATACTCCCTATAGCAACACTAAATTGTTTATAAAATGTTCAATCAAATTTTAAACAAGTATTGCCAACACACAATTTTAGGCTTCCCAGGCACATTTATTTTACTTTTAAAACTTCTCTTTAAAAGTAATATCAATTAATTCCTACAATAACTATTTTCAGGGGAGTATTGGTGAATAGCTATCTCACGTCAAAAGTCGTCATTCTAAATTTATCTGTAATTTTTATATCTTTAATTGAGTACTTCACTAGTCCTCTCATTCTAGGGTCCATATAATACAGAACTCTCCTGGACCTGAATTGTGTTTCATTCATGTGGCACTACAGAAATATTGTGTGGAATTTATCCAACCACTTAATTCTTTGGTCAACTAACTACTTTATCTTATTTGTATTAAAGAAGAAGTCTTACAGAGTGAGCAGATTTACATTTTTTACCATACTTTTCAGTTAATAAATTACCAATAACATTCAAAATAAGATAGGAAGTTATTTGACAGGTTTTTGATAAAATTAAACACTCTTAATAAATTTAGAAGATAAGAATGAACCCAGGAGTCAAACCAAGGACCTCCCACTGGTTAGAGCTCCATCTGGAAATGAGGAGGTCCAAGGTCCTAGGCCCGGTCAACATTTTCCCATTCTTATCTTCCAATTTAGTTTCATGGTCTTTGGTTGAGCTTGAATTGAAGCAGTTCTTCTCTCTTAATATGTAATTCCTCCATATACACAAAAATGAACAAAATAAAGGAAATATCTCACCCATCTCCCTCTGTCTTATTTATAATAAGATCTTTAAGATTAAACAGCACTTCCACAACTCCTGGAACAAACATAGTCTTCATTTCATGATGGTAAAATTGGTAATCCTCTAAATTTGCATCGCTTGCCTTAGTGCCGGCACTTTCATCTCTGAAATCTTCATCTTCCAACAGATACTCAGCTTTCTCTAACTGGAAGCCCTTCACTCCTTTATTTATCCAGAAACCTAGTATTTTCTAAAAGAGAAAACAAAGACATAAATTAGAATAGCCTGTAATGTGAATTTTATAAATAAAATAAAAACTGGTTTCCAACAAAGGAATATTCAAAAAACAGTTGCTTGAAATCAATGTTTCCAATTTTTTAAAATAATATTCATATCATAATAATTGGTTTCTAGCTAATTTTATATTAATCCATTCAACTGGTATGACATGACGTTCGAACTGGACCTTTAAATCCATTGACATGAATGTCATGTACCATGTACATTGCTGTAGATATTCATTTTACATTGAAGATATCCAACAGAGAACACTTGTGTTAGCTTTCTTGTGAAATTGGGAGAGTGATTTTCTAATTCAACTTATCTCCCTTTGTCTTTGAAAAATAAGGAAATAATACATGACCTGAGTGTCCAAAAGTTATCTAGGAATGCACATGATTCGGATCATGATAGAATACTTGCATTATTAGATACTGTTTTATGTAGTGAATCCAAAGAAACTGACAGTGAACCTGATGAAATATTAGAATAAGATAAGTTTTTTGGAAATTGATGTTACTGATTGCTATATAGGTGCATCTGAAATTGAGGATGATTAGATTATGCGGGCTCTACACAACAGAAGCATATTAAGAAATAATGGGACTAGATCTAATGTTATGGGCACGTAAATTATTGAATAAAGGCCACAGATTGTTCTCAAAAATTGATACACGTCTCCTGGCCTCTTTAAATGTCCAAGGTCTTCTTCCTCTACCTGTTACACTGCGAGCAAAAACTGGGCCAGTTTTCTGATAAACATACCCAGTACAGAAAAAAAGAAAAAGTACTATAAAAAAGTGTACAGTGTGCTTAAAACATACGAGAAAAGAGACAGGTTTGCCGTGTGAAAAGTGTTAAGATTCCCTTCATATCCCAAGATGTTTGGAAGAATAAAAAACAATGCATCAAACTATGTGAGCATGTAAATTCAGTAGACTATTCTGAAAGTTTGAAGAAGAAAAATTAGTTCATTTTTTATAAACATTTAAGTGTAAAAATGCATTCTTATTCAATTGAGAGCTCAATTTGGGCATTTAATTCCGAATCATGTATTTACATACAAGGTATTTAAATCACAGTTGGCAGTGTCATCAGTGGGTGGAGTGAACTTTTTATAAATTTTATTATACAAAACTGAAAATTCATGCACTGGCCCTATATTTCAGCTAAAGCAATAAATCTGTCCAACTTTACTGTCCACATATATTATCATTACAATATCACATCATTAACTTACAGTACTGGTAACAGTTGGGCCCTAATGATGTATGAGGGACTTCAACTTTTCCAGTTCCTAATTTATTTTCAAAATTGGACTACTACCTTGATCAATTAAAATCAATTCTGACCTACATGTTTCAATTGTGTTCCTTTATACCTTTGGAAAAGTAGAAGAGTTTATTAATGTATTTAAAAAAACTTTTATACATAACTTGATTCTCAAGCAAGATTTTTGGATTTTACATACATTTTGAGAATAGAGTAGACAGTGCTACATTTAAAATCTTACTGCAACATTATTTTGTTGGAATGAATGAAAATAGCCTGTTGTCCCATTCAGGGCAAAGGTCTCCTACTAGTAGGGGTAGCTTTTAGTAGTCTCACACGGTGAGCTAATCCGCATAAGATGTCTTATTAATACATTACACAATTAACACACTGTCACTTAGTTGTAATTCTTTCCACTTATTTCTGTCTCTGGCTATTCTGATCCATTGTCCTCCTGCCTGTTTTTTTAATAGGTCCGTCCACTTGTGCCTTGGTCTTCATGGGAGTCTCTTGCCAATGTAGGGGTCCCATGTGGTAGCTTGTAATGTCCATCTTTCATCTTGTGGCCTCACAACGTGTCCTCCCCATTTCCATTTGATCTTTGTAGCCTGTTGAGCAACGTCTATTGTTGCTGACGTCCTATGTATCAAGATGTTTGATACTCTACCTTTCAGAGAAATGCCAATGATCTTCCTCTGCATTTTCCTCTGGCATACTTTTAATGTGTTTCTCTCTTTTACTCTGAGAATCCATGTTTGACACCCATACAATAATACTGGAAAAACGCAGTTTTCTAGTGTCTCCATTTTAAGCCTCCTATTTAAGGTTCTGTCCAACAAAATAAACTTTAGGGACCAGAAAATTTTCCAAGCTGATGAAACTCTTCTCTTTATTTCTTCTTCCATTTTGTTGCTAAAAGAAATTTTATATATAATGTAACATGAAAAGTTACATGCAACAATGCGGGCCAGCTTGCGAGTTGCAATTGTCGCAACTCGGCCAACAATGGAGTCTGGCGAGACTCGAGAGTCGTCATGGGGTAGTGAAAGGAGAAGGATGTGTCGGCATGTCGGCAGTTGCGGACGGAGAAAGACCACGCCCTGTAGTGATAATTTTTCTCATGTTCTAAAATGGATTAAAGCTATTAAAATCCACTTTTTTGGTATTTTTATTAAAAAATACCTGGCGCCCAAGAAGCATTTAAATCCTCGAATACGGAGGTACGCCGGATCTTCTACATTTGGCGCCGCAGCGTTGGGGCACCGAACAACGTGGTTTGGTGAGGACGACTACGTGGTACACTAGAATTATACAATGACTGAAGAAGTGGGAGGCGCTGAAAAAGGAACGCTGGGGAAGAGAGCTGTTCTACGCATAGCTGAGGGGTCCTGTGGCCGCTGCGTGGATTTCGTCGAGAAGTAAGTGTTATGTATTTTGTTAAAATGGAAGAAGTGCAGGAGGCTATTACGTGTGAAAGAGTAGATGAGAAGGCAGAGGATGCTATGCTCAGGTACATAATAAGATATTTGATGAAAAATGAGGAAGTTCTTGATGGCATGGTTAATAGTATTATGAAAAAAGAGGAAGTTCGTGATGACATGGTTAATGGTATTAAGGAAATGCATGCAGATGTATATAAGGAGGAATGTGTGTGTAAATAGTAGTGATAAGCAGATAGAAAATATGGTAGAAGTAGAGCGGTGTGTAGATACAAAGTGCAGTAACATAGAAAAGAATAGGGACTACAAAAAAAATCAAATAATACCAATTTTGGTGAATGGGAAAGAATTATTAGAAGAAATTGAGGATGAAGGGGAAGAGAAATCATCTGACCATGAATTGTTATCTGTTGATATTGACATTGAGGGAGATGGGAAAAGAAGAGCCTTTATTGACACTGGAGCTACATCTACGTTTATCAGTGAACAATTATATCTTGAGCTGATGGAAAGGAAAACAATTCTAGAAAGCTTGCCAGTAACTGGGATGAGAGTGTATGGAGCAATTGGGAAGAAATTTGAGAAAAGCAGTAAACAGATTCTTTTAAAGGTTAGAATCCAAGGTCAAGTGATGCTTATTAGATGTATAGTAGTTAAGTCTTTGTTTGTACCTTTTGTATTGGGCTTAGATTGGATTGTCAAGCATAAAGTAGTTTTGGATTTTAGTAAAAAAGAGTGTCATATGGGTTTACCAAATGAGATAGCCAAGGAAATAGAAATAAAACTACCATTGGGGGCTAAGGATGGACCAAAACAGCAAAGAGATCATTTGTTAAAAAAGGAGAGTGTGGTTGCTGTAACAATAAAGGAAGATCTGATGCGGAAGGATTGATTTCATAATGTAGTTGCAAATAAGTTTAAGAAAAAATTTAAACGTGTAGAGCATCAGATGGAAGCTGATAAGTGTGAAGGTAATGCGAACGCATTGAATAAGCAGGTTAGGAAACAGCTAATTATGTTTGCAAACAAAGATGAAGTAGTGAAATGTTTTGTTAATAGATCTAAGGATAACTCCCGAAAAACGTACAAGAGAAAGGTACGTGGGAGAAACATTCATCAAAAAACTGAGCGGAACTTAATGATTAGCGGGAAATGTGCTTCTATGTCTCAAAATTGTGCATCCTATGGTGAAAACAGAGCAGGAAGAAAGTTATGGAATAGGGGTGGATTTCCTTGGAATCCAGGTGGAAAAACTGAATGCGGTATTCTGTTAATGTCAAACTAATAAAGATCAGATGATACATCAAATTCAGCTGGCAACAATTAAAATAAAGGTCATATGAACTGTCAGAAACAGCTGATGGGATGTAAAATTTTATGCAATAACATTGTAATTAGTTATAAGAAACAGATGTTCTGATGAAAATTTGCGACGTGCGTTAAACAGCTGTTGTGCATAGACAGTTGATTATAGAAAAATTATGGCCAAAGTAATTTTGGATCTTGACAGCGAACAGCTGGAAAGACAGCAAACAGCTGATTACAGAGTTCTTAAAGAAATTGTTTGGGTTGAAGTTATGTGGTTGTAATTAAAGTTAAGGGTTGGTCTGTGATGGGTTTATAATAATTTTAAATTATTTAATTGATGACGTCAGAAAAATTTGTAATTAATTTGAGTGAATTTTTGTAAAACCTAATGTAATTTTGACTAAGGGCGTTGGTCCGTCAAATTGTTTACGACTGAGTTTCAGTGAGTGTCATTAAAAAATTGTACAATTTTTTTAATTCATTGGGGGCGGGGATAATGTAACATGAAAAGTTACACGCAACAATGCGGGCCAGCTTGCGAGTTGCAACTGTCGCAACTCAGGCCAACAATGGAGTCTGGCGAGACTCAAGAGTCGTCATGGGGTAGTGAAAGGAGAAGGATGTGTCGGCAGTTGCGGATGGAGAAAGACCACGCCCTGTAGTGATAATTTTTCTCATGTTCTGAAATGGATTAAAGCTATTAAAATCCACTTTTTTGTTATTTTTATTAAAAAATACATAGCGCCCAAAAAGCATTTAAATCCTCGAATAGGGCTTTGAGGGGGGTCAGTGTGAAGCACTGGTTGAAGTTGTTGGTGTTGTGGCTATGGGCATGGGCGGCTATGGGGAATTGGGTTTTGAGGAGTTTTACTGTGCTATGGTGGTTGGCAATCCGTTCGGGGAGGGGTCTCTTTGTCTGACCGATGTAAAAGGCTGGGCAGAGTGTGCAGTTTATTATGTAGATAATGTGGGAGGACAGACAGGTTATGTTTTCCTTAATTTTGTAGGTAGGGCTGTTGGTGGGGCTCTGGAAGGTCGTGGTAGGTGGGAGTATTGGGCAGACATGGCATCTGTTTCTGCCACACGGTCTGCAACCAATTGTGGGTGGGGGTTGGGGGTGTGGGGTTTGTAGGGTCTGACCAGGATATTACGGAGGTTGGGTAGGGCGCCTAAAGGGAACCCTTGGACAGGTGGGTAGTATGGTCGGGAGGATGTTTTCCATGTCCGGGTTGGATTGTAGTCCAGTGTAGGCAAGGCGGAGGAAAGAGTTCAGTTTACGAAGTCCGGGGAAGTAGGTAGTGGTTAGGGGAAGACTACGTTCTGTATGATGGTTGGGGGTGGGACTGGCTATTTGGGAGGTGGAGAGGGCACGGGTAATTTGCTTTTGGAGGTGGTCTGTGGGGTAATTTCTGTTCCAGAAGGCATTGAATATTCGGTCGGTGTAGGACGCTAGGCTGTCCAAAGTAGAGCATATGCGGGCTCCTCTAAGGGCAAGACTGTAGGGGAGGGATCGTTTGGTATGTTCAGGGTGGCAACTGGAAAAGTGGAGGTACTGAAGGGTGTTAGTTGGTTTTATGTGGACAGAGGTGTTAATGAGGCCTGAATTTAGTTGGATGTCCACATCGAGGAAGGTGATGTTGGTCGGGGAACAGTTCCAAGTGAACTTGACGGGGAATTTAGAGTTGAGGTCGTTGAGGAAGTCTGAGAGGGCATCTTGTCCATGCGTCCATAGCATGAAAATGTCATCTATGAACCGGAACCAGGTTAAGGGTTTGAGTGGAGAGGAATTTAGATTTTGTTGTTCCAGTTGACCCATAAACAGGTTGGCATAGGAAGGGGCCATCCGGGTGCCCATGGCAGTGCCGCTGATTTGGTGGTAAATTTTGTCTTGGAAGGAGAAGTAGTTTCTGGTGAGGACAAACTGGGTCAGTGATATCAAAAAGTGGGTGTTTGGGAGGGAATTTGGAGGCCTGCGAGACAGGAAGTGTTCGAGTGCCGACAGGCCACTGGTGTGTGGGATATTGGTGTATAGGGAGACAACATCTACGGTAACCTCTATTTCGTGGGTAATGGAGGGGTTGGGGTCGGTGGGGACAAGTTTGTAGATTTTGTCATCCTGCAGCTGGCGGAGTGCCTCTGTCGTGTAACTGTCGGCATCCATGACGACAGTAGCTCTGTTCCTTCAAGATATATTGGAGTTTGTATTCTGTTTGTCATCACTTGTGTTTTAGATTTATTCATTGAGAGTCCCGCCAACTTGCTATGTGAGTTAACTATTGAAGCATTGATTGTAACTTGCAAACCTCAAGTTTGTTAGTCTCTTGCCATTAAGGCAATATGTCTTCCAGCATACAGGTAAATAGCTTTGGGGAAATAGGCTCCCCTTGTCTGACTCCTCTTTCCACACGGAAATGTTGGCCTGTTTTTTCAGTTTTTACTTTAGCATAACTTTGTTTATAGATTTTTCTTAGTAACTGGATGTATTTTACTTCTACTCCTTGGTTGGTCAGTGCTTGAAGTATGTTTGGGTGTTCGATTGTATCAAAGGCTTTGCTGTAATCTACAAAAGCTAGGTCAATTTTTAAGCAATTTTCTTGTGACTTTTCTAGTATTTGACTGATGGTTTGGATAAGGTCCACTGTGCTGTAAACTGTACGGAAGCCTGCCTGTTCTGAGGGTTGATTCTTGTCAAGTGTTTTTGTTATTCACCTTGTTAGTATTTCTGTGAACAGTTTATATAAGTCATTGTTCGTACCTTTTTTTGTGAAGGAATATAATCGTGTTTATTTTCCATTGGTCGGGAATGATCTCCGTTTGTATGATTTTGTTGAAAACTTTTGTGATGATTGGTCTTAAGAGTTCTGCAAGAGCTCATAGTATATATTATCTTCAACCAGCATCTTTCATTCTTAAGTTCTAACCTCACTGTATATTATAGCGGGTATGTCTTCAGTGGTAACCTGATCTAGATCGCCAGGGTTGCTATTTGTGACTTTGTTTTGTAGGGAGCTTGTATATATTGTTTCGTAGAATTCCATTGCTGATTCGATCATGTCTTTTCTAGCGGTTAAGGGGACCCCTGACCGATTCTTTGTTCCTAATATCCATTGTTTTCCCCCTTCATCTTTCTTATTGATTTACTTGTTTCCAGTATTTGTCTCGTTGTTGCAGATCGGTGATCACGGAATGAACTCTTAAAATCAAAGAATTAAATTCAAGTATAACTGACAACTTAGAGTTATTAAATTGGCTGAAATTAGATTACTTCAAATATTTTACAGAAACAAATTAAAATTAAATTCTGTTAAGGTATTCTTAAATAATACACCATGTTCAGTAACATCTGCCAATTTTTTCATACAATATGACTAGATATAACTGTTACAGCACTTCTACCCAACACAGCAACTATTCAAGCATTAACTGGTAAATGTATTAATATACCAAATTTCATGAAAATCTAAACTGCTGAAGTCTTTAATATTTTTCTATTATTATTGAACTGCCTTGGAATGTCCCAAAGTATTAATATACAAGGGCCTGGCATGTTGATACAAAATTTAAAAAAATTATGTATTCTATAAAAAAAAGTCCTCCTGATCATCAATCAAGACCAATTGGATGACAATTGGAGTTCTACTGCACACAATCATTACTTCCAATTATTAAACTGGAGCTGGTTTTTATTTGGAAAGGCAAAAACAATAGCAACATAACATATGTACTTTAATTTTTTCAATACAAATTCTAACAGAAAATGGTTACCTTAAATTCTTCAACAACAGCAGGATTTGTGAAATTCAAATCTGGTTGATCTTTGGAAAATTGGTGTAGATAGAACTTCTGTCTCTTGTCACTCCACTCCCATGCAGATCCGCCAGAAACACTTCTCTGAAATTTATGCAAAGATTAGTTTTCAGCACATTTTCAAACAAATTAATCTCTCATTCTCACTTACCCAATTGTTTGGAGGTGTTTCAATTCCACTGTCATTCTTACTTGCACCTGATCTCCAAATGTAGTAATCTTTGTAAATCTCGTCATTTCTTTCCGATTGAATAAACCATGGATGTTTCTTGCTAGAATGGTTAATGACTAAATTCATAATTATTTGGATACCTGCAACAGCATGTTTTTGTAGTGTGTTAACCAAGTATTTTGGAAAAGTCTTTTATACTAACTAATTAAACTGACCTCTCTCCTTTGCAGACTTTGTTAGAGATTCGAAATCCTCAAGTGAGCCAAAGTTATCATTTAAGGTTTCAAAGTTATCTAATGTTATATCATCAGGGCCAAAAGACAAAACTATGCCAGTTGCTTTCAAACTGTTTATATAATCCAACTTTGATGCAAGTCCTGAAAATAAGTATGTAATGATACACTTGGTAGACATGATTTGATTTAATGTACAGCTACACTAGGACATTTTCATACAAATTTAATAAAATAGTTAACCTATATGTGGTTGTTGGTTATTTTGGTCCTGGCAAGTTTCATTTCATTAGATCTCTTGTACTGCAAAATCACTAACCTTTAACGTCACCAATACCGTCTTGTGGATCTCCTCCATCCTTGAAGTATTTGACATCAACCTCATAAAGAGGACCTTGTTCCCACCATTTCAAAGGAGCAGGTGGTGCACATTTTGGTGCCATTACAACAATAGCTATTGCTCCTGCGAGCATTCCAGCCCACAGCAACCAGAACACGACAAATAAAAACCAGCGAAGGCGAATCCAGAAGGGGTCATTGGCAAATTTCATCAACTCGTCTTTAGTCATACCAACGAAGACGAGTTTTATATTCTCAATATCTATTTTTGCATCTCCGTTTTGAGAATCTGTAGACTTAAATTTTACTTCAGAAGCATCTGCACTCGAATTCATTTTGCAATCTTCTGAGACCAACTTTTCTGAGGCACAATCTGTATCTCCATTGATCTTGGTATTCTCTAATGGCAGAACAGTGGGCCTCTTCTCTCCTTCTCCTAGAAGTTGTGCGCTGCAGTCATTTACGTTCTCTGTATCTTTCTCCATGTCGTTTACCAATAAACTGCCAAATGAATGATGACTGGTCTCACAGTACACAGTTAGCTCTACAACACACTCGTGTTAAGGCTGCGACCCTCACGGTACACTGTAACTGAGCGGCACTAATGGGACTGATGAAAATAAAAAGCCTTGTTTCGTCAATGAGGAAGCCAACATAAAGAAACAAAATATGGAATGTAATTGTTGGAGTGAACTTATACTTTACATGTTTTAGCTTTCTTTAAAGAAAAATAATCAAATTAAAGGTTGAAACAATCTTTCGGAGTCAGTAAATAAATGTGTAAATGCCTATGGACATGTATTTTCTCCTCATATGATGGCAGCAATGGTGTGACGTCAGTGTTTAACACCAATTCAATAGGTTTGGTCAATAGCAATTCATTTCATAAAATTATTAAATAACAAAGACTTTTAATGATTTAGACTTTAAAAAAAGCAACTAATATGCTTCAAATGTACGTAAATTCTCCTTTCAGCAGTAAAAACGAGAAAAAAAATTCCTGTTCACTTTTCATTGGCTATAATAGTGAAATACGATAGAAATGTAGCATTTAAAAATGTTACCATAAGTAATGAAATATATAGAAAAAATTTACCGACTGAAATACCATGAAAATGTTTATATTTTAATTTACTTCCACTCAAAAGTTATGCTAGAAAAATGGAATATTTTCTTATGTTGTAAACATTTATAATCAGGTAAAAATACATAATACATTGTGTGTGTGTGTATTTTGAATGACTTTCAGAAACTGTGGTATTATCACATTTGGAAATTACTCAATTTTTCATTCAACTGTTGTCATGTATGACAGACCAATTGGCAAAACCTATTACTAATTAAAAAATAACTTCTGTCCATTAATTGCGCATTGAGCCTAGCAAAATGTAGTTTTCAAATAGTTATTACAAAATGTATATTTACCATTTAGAACAACTTGGTGGCTCGTACAAAGGACCATCAAACTTTGATCAAATAGTAAATAATTAAATTAATTAATAGGCTGCAGCTGCAAAAAAATTTCACTTTTCATGGATATTGTTATTTAAGAAAAACACATTGAACTTTCTGTAAAACTTACACTACCAAATACTTATATTGAAATGAAGCGATGACAAAGCTCATAAATTTCTACGAGTTATCAATTTATGCAGATTGATTTCACCCTTCCCTGTTTGGTAACTATTATCAGATTCTATAATTTATTGTTCATTTCAAAGCAATTTAATGTAGTGTAATTGTGGTATTTTCAAGCAATATATATTGAAAAAAAATTCACTTAACACTTTTAAAAATCCATCTTTAACTGCTACATTGTATTCTTGACACCACAAACTGTTCACTCTATTCTATGTCCTTACCAGAGATTTTTATTTGGGTTATTAGCAAATAGAATGCTTATCCACTTTTAAATATGTCTGGCTTGAAATGGAGTATTCCTTTTATAGATGAAATATAGTTGTTAATAATATGTGAACAAATACTGGAAAGCAACTGCCCAGCTGAAAATTACGTCATATTAGTTTTCTCATGTCCTATAGAAGGAATAATGACAAGACTAGCTTGGAAATTCAAAAATTAGTTTTAAATAAATTCTCTACCCACAATTTTAATTAATTATCAAATATATATTTTATTTTTATACAAATTTGAAAGTTTAAAATTGCCCTTAAATATTTCATACCATTTACACACAGACCTTTGTATACTTACTTCCTGTATTAAAATCCTGATTAATTTTTAACATTAAAATATTTCAATAGTAGTCAGTTTGTAAAATTTATACATGCAAAAATAATATGAACAAGATATCAACAATATTCCAAACTAATATATATAAGGATAGTAAATGAGGTAGAAAGATAGGATTTGAAACATATGTTTGGCACAGCATTATGCTCAGGGAAAGACATATGTCAAGCATAGAGAAGAAAGGAAGAAAGACTAAAAATATTCGGCACCATCTGCTACAGCGGAGGCTCTGTGACGATCCAGGTTCGAGTCCCAGCGATACCAAATATTTTCAGTCTTTCTTCCTTTCTTCTCTACGCTTGACATATGTCTTTCCCTGAGCACAATTCTGTGCCAAACATATGTTTCAAAGCGTATTTCCTATCTTTCTCCCTCATTTACTATCCTAATATCCAATACGTGTGACTTAGTCACGTTACAAACGTTTCATTAATTTATATATATATATATATATATATATATATACGCACACACACACACACACACGAGTCAGGAAATGACATTGTCATTTTAATTAAAACAATTAATAGGAAAGGACAGAAAGGTGACTTACCTGAGGTTCATAGATAGTAGACACCTTGTGAGGTTTAGAGTACTTGAATTTTCGGAGGCTTTGTCAGCTAGCTGATCACTGGAAATGTCTTCCTAACTTTCTGATGAAGGGGGCGGAGCCTCCAAAAATTCAAGTACTCTAAACCTCACAAGGTGTCTACCATCTATGAACCTCAGGTAAGTCACCTTACTTCTATCTCTGTCCTTACCCCATTAATCATACATATGTTATTAAAATAGAACATTGAACTGTATCATAGTAATGTAAATATTTATTTATAGCTTCTATGCTAACATTAATCAAATTATGTAGATAACATCGTGTTCCAATCCTCACGTTTTTTTCCAACAGTAATATAATTTGTGACAGACTGATGAAAGATCATAGTTCAGAAATAGCACTATAATATGCAAGTTGAAAATAAACTTTTCATTTTATTTCTAATTGATGTAAATCTTATATAACATTCTGGAAAAAGAGTGGTACAGTTGGAAGTTTATACTCGATTCATTTTCTGACAAACTTTGATAAGCCACTCTGACAAGTTTCAAAGTGTATAGGGGACAGTAGAATAATGAACTTTTATGAAAGATGATCAGCCAAATTATGTAGATACCATCATTATCCAATTCTCATACAGTTTTCCAACAGTAATATAAAGGTGGTAATTTTTCCCTGTTAATCAGTCACAATAACCAAAACTTAAATTTAATTTCGATTTCAAATTTATTTAGCAGGAGCTTTTGACATTGCCATAGTCGTCTACAAATTCAAATTTTTTGAAACATTATTAATTGCTAGCACAAACTTTGACGAGCCAGTCTGGTAAGTTTCAAAGTGTACTGTGCAATTGTGAAGATATTTTATCCAAATAAAAATTATGGTTCTCTTGGCTGTCCAAAGTTGACCATTGTATTGACACTTAATTTCTATCAACAATAAAGTTCAATGGCCTTTTCAAAACATTTAAAAGTGTTTAATACAGAGATGAATTTTCATAAAAATTAACTACACCTGTGATACAAAATTGTATGAAAGCACAACAAAAACATTACCCAACCTGAATTGAATTTATTTTTTCTAAACAATATCCTGAGGCAACTTTTTCTGTACTCCTGAAAACATGGATTTGCTCCAAGTGAAAGGTAGGAAACGAACACTTAAGCCTCAGAACAACTATTTATATATCAAGTGATTAAACCGTTTGCTTTGACAAGGTTGCCAATTAACCAATGTATTTCAAAACAAAAGAATTCACTATACTGCAATTTTTCCACATAGAGGTTACTTCACTAAAAACTCATTTCAAAGTAGTAATATAAACAAAATAAAAAGCTATATAGAATAAAGAACTAAATTATAACAAATTAATTACAGTAATCTCTTTGAAATGCAAAAAAATCTTATTTGAACATCAAACTGTTTCAATTGCTCCATTAACCTGACAATGGATACATATTAAGTTATTTGCTTGTTTAATACCTTTTTCTTCTCAGAATTGTGTGATATAATAACATCCCTCTTTTAATTTATCAATAATTTCTCATTTTATCAATGGTGACGTATATTTTCCAATTTGCTTCAACTCATTTTTAATATTAACTTAAATGTCCTTTCAAGAAAAATTGAACATGTCAACAATTAAAAAAATTCTCTCCATTTGTTTGCACTACGATTAAATATCTACTATAATGATCAACCTACATAAATGCCCTTATTCATAATAAGCTAACTATATATAAATGGGAAGTGAGGGGGTAAAGAACAGAAGAATGAGGCAAAGAATGGGAGGATATGGTGATTACACAGAAATAAAAGTGCTTGCTCAGACTGGCTTAGCATGGAGGGTTACTCAGACCAGGACCAAGTACTACTACAACAATTTAATGTTTTATAATCAAATTTTGTTATGAAAAATTACCAAAGGATGTTCATATAAAGTACACAATTGTTTAATGATAAAGTTTAAATTACCATTTATGATAAATAAAGAGAAAGTTCCTTAAGATATATATATTACCGAGTTTATTAACACATTTCAAAAGTAACAACCAACAATGTACATATAGTTAGAAATTGATTGAACAGTTATTGTTTGTAAGGGTAAAAACAATGCATAAAAGACAAAATTAACACATGGAATGTTCACACAAGTAATATAAATTTGGAGTCGACATCTGCAATGGCTGGAAACTTGTGGGATATCACTGCTGCTCGTGAACATTCCTGTTAACAAAGGAAGGCAAATCAGCATTTATTATGAAAATTCAACAGAAATTAGAAACTATGAATTCACACAATTTTCCACCTCATGAAAAATGATAAATTGTGAATAATTACCAAAGCAATTTCATTTACAAGAAAAATTAGACTTTTGTGCATGCTTATACTTTGGCTAATTTCAATTTTAAGTTTCTAGGTTTTTGAATCCAAAGAGCAGTGAAGCAACAAATTTCCAATTTATTAAATAACAATTGGCACAGAACACTCTTACTAGTGTAATTTGTTTAACTTTAAGTGTAATACTTCGATTATTTTAGATGTTGACTACCACTTTTACTATCCAATCCGTCAAATCCTATTAATTATAAACAAGCCTCCATTCGAAATTACATACATGAGAATTATAACGTGCCAGACAAAAGCAGTACCACGATGGGCGTGGTCGGTAAACTTACGTGGCATGCCAGGTTAGGTGCGACATTTGGGCGGAATTCGGATCACGCACTTACTCGCCCGCTGTACGTCACAAGTCTTACCCCTAACTCGTCAATCATTTTCCCGTTATTTATTTTCATAAGTGTAGTTAAAATAATCTAAAATTATGTAAAGTGACTGGTAATTAGTGTGAATTTTATGTGCTAAAATAAAAATTCTCATGCACGAATCAAACATTACACGAATGATACGTCAGTATTTGAATTTAAGTCGAAGAAATCAGCTCACCTGTAACTTTTTCAATTAGATTAACAAATTTTATTTCAGACAAGAATAAGTTCTGAGCAAGTAAATAGAACTGTCGAGAAGCATTACTCACATATCCAACGGTCTGCAAGAAGCTGCTCTGGTGTTGCTCAAGAGAAGATCCACAGGTAGCCATTGCTACGCAATATAACCTATAAATACTATGGAAGCTTTGCCGCAGTATATGCTGTGGAGAGGAGGGGGAA
This sequence comes from Eucriotettix oculatus, assembly GCA_034510155.1. NCBI lineage: Eukaryota > Metazoa > Arthropoda > Insecta > Orthoptera > Tetrigidae > Eucriotettix > Eucriotettix oculatus. The sequence continues at coordinate 1,456,757 of CM067377.1, read as the reverse complement.
GGCAGAAAATCGATACGGCCGGAACATAGTCGCACGACACAAGCCTCCCCTCCCCTTTAAAGTTCTTTATTTAATTTTTACTGTCGAAAAGTTTAGGAAACTATACAACACAGAGACGACACTCTTAAAAAGACCCAACCTGGATATATCAGTAGAGAAATGGAAGAGGACGGGAATGTAAGGGCGGTGGTGGAGAAGGGATCATTGTTACAAAAATTTATAGTTTCATCCGTCGGTTTGCACTTTATCACACAGTTATGATTAAATCCCACCGGTTTGAGTTCCTCTCTCCCCTGACTACACAGTTCAATTGAAAGTGTTTACATTCTTTGGAAAGCAGAAATGCATGATCATAAGTGTCTCGGTTCGCCAAACTTCGCGTTCGTTCACTTCACTTTGATGTCATCATCGTTACGAATTCTTCGTAATTGACTTGCCCGTCGCCATCTATATCCGCCTCCCTGATCATCTCGTCGACTTCTTCGTCCGTCAGTTTCTCTCCCAGGTTAGTCATAACGTGTCGGAGTTCGGCCGCGCTGATGAAGCCGTTGCCATCTTTATCGAAAACTCTGAAAGCTTCCCGGATCTCCTCCTCGCTGTCCGTATCCTTCATCTTTCGCGCCATCATCGTGAGAAACTCGGGGAAGTCGATAGTTCCGTTACCATCGGCGTCCACCTCGTTTATCATATCCTGAAGCTCAGCTTCAGTGGGATTCTGACCGAGAGACCTCATGACAGTTCCCAATTCTTTGGTTGTTATCGTGCCATCGCCGTCCTTGTCGAACAGCGAAAATGCCTCCTTGAATTCGGCGATCTGCTCCTCGGTAAGCTGGTCCGCCATATCCGCTCAGCTACGTGTCCGAACAACAACTGCCGCTCGGTTCCGCTACGGGGTTCTCTTTATAAAGTACAGGGATTCGGCTTCCTATTGGCCGCCTGCCACCTGCAATGCGTCAAGCGCAGCCGGAGTGCGCATAGTAGTATTCGCTCTGACTGATAGTATCGATTGCGACACTGAGTACACTGCAGGGCTCGCCTACTCCGAATCGATAATGACTGCGCCGGATTGCGTGCTTTAACATTCTCCCTCGTTCAATCCCAGAAGCTGGAGCAGGAGCCAGAGCTGGACTGGAGCTGGCGGATTTTCTTTAAAATGTTTCCAACATTCCTCATTCTTTAAACATACAATATTTGATTATCACCATTTATGTTAAATATTGCAAGACACAAGAAATTTTGTTGTAAAGATCTTTAATCTATATTACGGATTTTTGTGACATTTTTACCTAAAGTGTAAAAAACACCGTCCAACGTGCCGCGCTTTATTATTTCATGGAAGTTGCACCAAATAAAACTTTATTTTAATATCTATGAATTTACTAAGACTGGTATTTGTATTAATTTTCTTAATTATATTGCAACATATTTTTAAATAAACCAGAAAAAATACGTACATTTTCTTTAGAAAAATTCATAAAGTTAACACATAAAAAGTTGTTCCAACAACTATTCAAATGTTTTTTAATACCAATATTATTGGCGTATATTTTAAATATAGCACTTTAATATCAAATGTTTTTGGAATACGTCATCCAAATAAATATTTTGTAGAAATCTATTTTTCTATATAGATATGGTGCAATATATTTCAAAATAAAATTAATATTGCTATCCGGTCATTGTATTTGAAGAAACTTCTCCATAAAAAAGAATAAAAGGAAAAGAAGCTTCATTCCAACAAAAACTTTCTGCGGCAAGGAGCCAAATCACAGATATGTTCATGGATAATTAGGTTTTCAGATAAGATTTTGCAATATCGAACGCGGCACATTACAACAGAAGTGTTATCGGAAATAGTGATAAGAAAGGATTACAGTGAGATAAATCGTAGCTGTAATGTACAGTACCTACGACGCTAAACTGTGTAATGATTCTAATATAGAAAAGCATGTTTAGTGTGGAATTATTTGACTTTTTCGTACTGTAGTGGTGCGTGCTAGATATCTCATTACAATGAGGGAAGTTTATCCTAGATAAATGAATTAATCATACGATTTGCGATACTATGGATAACTCGGTAATTGTGCATTTCTGCGGCAAACGAGGAACAAGTGGTAAAATAATGAATGCATTACTATATAAAATCAGCGTATTGTGACGGATTTACGTAAACTGATCAATGCTAGAAAATCATAGTTGACATAAGGACCTCAACACAAATGAATACTGCACGAGGCTACTACTGTAATTAATTAATTAAAATAATGTTTCTGGGTAATTCCCATTGCAAAACACAATATTTATGATCAACAGGTTTTCAAATGGAGTAGGAAGAGAGTATGACTGTGTGTTCAGTACCAATAGAAACGATCAACAATCGATGCGACTTACGAGTATTTATTGTATTTTCTGAAAACGGAACATCCATCACAGTTATTCGCGGTGCAGGCTGAAGAAACGTGTTTTATGAAGCAACACACATCCACACTCCATCATGCTATAATAATACTAATATAATATGCAATATTACCATAGATATGGCTGTGAATGGTCACTGGCAAAATTAAATTATAAATTTTTAACAAATTTTTAAGAAAAAATTAAAAAACTGAAATTTGTGTTTGAAGACGGATTCCCAGGTCAAGTATGAAATGTCATCGCTTTTCTTTAAAAATTAATCGTGAATCTATGAAAAACAGGCGGAACATTAAATACAGGGCAAAAATGAGTTCTGTTTCACGAAACCTTTCCCAGAAACACGTTTGTGTCCAGCGTGCACGTCTCTGTGTAGTTACCTTATCCATATGTTTCACGAAACATGTTTTTCCAGTGTGTACCGGGCCTTAGTGGTCACCTATCGTACTACATGTTCAAAGGTGACGACGCTACGATCACACTGTTGTAATTATTTTTGGCTGTAAAACGGAATGACGCGATTAATGGACCCTTTTTGGCAGTCGTTAATCGTGTGACTGGTTCGATGAGAATACCGTGCAAGTCAACAGCTGTAATTTACAACAGTAAATGTAGCTACCAAAGAAAATTATATGATTGCCGTATTACTATTACCTTTTACCAGTCCTTAGAGATTCAGTTTAATAGGCACAGCAACTCTTCCCGGCCGACTTCACGTTATGATGCTCCTGAGAATGTATCTGTGACACCATATTTCGTACCCTTAAGCCTGCATCACACTTGTGCGAGGGGACGGGGACATATAATATCTGGATGATCCTCAAAATTAAAAGAATTATTTCATTTTAATGTTTTATAACGCAATCATAAACTGTGTTAAAATGTCACAATACATTATCGTCAGCAGATAGTGAATTTCTCCATGTTGCAGGAGTTGTATTATTGACTCTTCAAAATAAAGACACAGTTACATGATTTTATGAAGACCAGTAATGAACAACGTATATCATCTAAACAAAAAAACAGACATATAATATTTTTATAATCCCCCAGAACAAAGCAGTTCACTACAAAAGAATGCAAAGTGAACAGACGCACTTTTAATAACGAAATTAAATATCTTAAATCAACATTAAAAAAGTATTAATTAAAACACTTTTAAATTTTGCATTAATTGTTAATGTAATATACGTTACATAATAATGTAACGAGGAAGTTCTAAACAGAATAGGGGAAAAGCGAACAATATGGAGAACGTTGACCAAGAGGAGGGATAGATTAATAGGCCACGTTTTAAGAAACGAGGAGCTTGCAAAATTAGCATTAGAGGGAAGAACAGAAGAGAGAGGGCAAAACAGATTAAGGAGGATGTGGGATGTGCTAGTTGAGGAAATGAAAAGGCTTGCGCAAGATAGGTTAGCATGGAGAGTTGCTGTAGACCCGTCTTAGGACTGAATATCACAACAACAATGTAATGTTAATCTAGTTCGGTGAAATAAATGTCATAAACAATATGATTGTTATTTTAATTTATTTTTATTATTTCTGTATTTCATTACGCTTTTCGAAGTAAACATTACATAATAATGCAATAATATTTATGACAAATAGTTATATAATATATTAGCTTAGCGTGTCAAAATAATTAAAGTATTGTTATATTTAAGAAATTCTTATACCAAATTTGAGTTCAATTACAAAGTTGAAATTTATACTGTAGTTTGATACTAAAAAAACTATTAAATGTAGAACTTCAGATTTTTATCTGCATGCCATACCGAGATATTGTAACTGAAACCATGAAAAAATTGAAAAATCTCATTGTAAAAGGCTGTAATTTGTAAATTGTACTTCACTCACCATTGATAAAATATATAATGGAACTACACAAGCATGTATAAAAGCACGAAAAATATTGAGGTTCGCAAACTGTTTCTTCTTGAAGAAATAAACTTGGGAAAATTGAAATTTCTTGAATGGAATCGACAAGTTCGTCTTACACAGAGAACATGAAAAAATATTATTAGGCACGTAAATAGAAGTTTAATCTGTATGCTCGAATGTACTGAACACTATAAGTTGATTATAAAATAATACAACCACACAGTTCTGAATAATTTAGAAAATCGTAGATACCTGCGAACGCGAAAAAAGGCGACAGCAAAAGCGTCTGTCATTTTGAACCGGACACAATATAAATGAAACAAAATTAGTTTTGAACTACAAAAACACGAGGGAATACACCAACAAAATATTAATTTTTTCTGAGATGATGAGCAATCAATTTCCTTATTTTCTGGACGACTTGACTCGAATGCGACTTTCAACTTTCCTTTATATTTTTTTTAATGGTAATTTTGGGTATTCATTTCTGCCTTAATCAGGTGGTAAATCTTGAAAGAATTTACACATTATTTACTGAATACTATAATAAATCAGGATTATCAAATTCTAATCCCCGTCAAATTTTCGCCGGTGTTGCGTTTCCCCACAGCATGGTGCGGATACTGCGGGACGGAAAACACACATGTTATGTGCGACCCGCAGCGGGCTACCCGCACTCGCACGTTTCCAACTATTCATTTTTGACACTGCACTTAGGAACTTATTTCAGAACCGTAATTTCATACTGGAAATTTGTAATTTTGTAATTAACTGGCGTCATTCTAATATTTGATTCTATGTTGGCTGTGCCGCTCTCTACTTTCAAATCATATTTACTCGAGATCAAATCACATTTAATACTTCTTATCGGAAACAATATTTGTAGTTCTTGCTTCGTTTATTGTCTATCAACTTCTTAAATTAGTCTTACGAAGCCTTCGGTAAGAAGACGTTTCCAATCATTGCATTAAGTGTTCGCTTCGCACGCTTAGCAACTGATGATGACGGGCGCAACACAACATAACTAATCTGAAATGTAAAAATTCTTTACAGTAATTACTGTAATTGTTTATTTTGCCTATCAATCACACGAAACATATTCTCGAAGAACTTCATTGTGCACAATAGTATGTTAATTCAAATCATTTAAGGATAGTAGATGTTATAAATAATAATTTTTTACCTATTTATAAAATAATTTTCAGGGTGATGTTTTAAATTAGGGTTATCTGCGTAGTGGTCCTCCCCTCAAATATAGTAGGAAGGGATTTGAAAAGCGGAGGAGGAGGAAGGGAGGGCAAGGTAGAAAATAGTTAACAATTATTTACGGGTTATAGCAAAACCTAGAAAATCTGCATCATGTAGGTCACGCTATTACTAGTGGTGTTTGCTGTGGGCACGCAGCATTCCCTTCTCCTTGTATTGATTTGATTAGGATGTGTACTATTCCAATGGGAACAGAAGGCAATTCTTGACATATTCCCAAGGTATGTAACCTGGAACATACGCCTCTCAAACCGTGGTGCCTCGGATTATGGGAAGCTTAGGTTAAAACCTGAGAAAGAAGAAGAATTTCCCGTACGCAACTCAAGAAGGTTCTACCTGTACAGGCGTGTACAGCTCCTCTTCACTAAGGGGCCAATATCTGAACCATACCAGTTGCTGACTTGGCTTCTATCAACATGGGCCAACATGTACACTCCCCTTTGATGCTTGAAGAAAACTGAGTCAACTAAATTTCTTACCTTCACCAAATCGGCCAATACTTGCCAACCCTCGTTCATAGCATGCCCATAGCCTGCATTGTACCCCGTAATATCATAGTAAGGGATTTGATAGAGAGGTAAATATCGTTCGAAACGTTTTAATTTCTAGTGACTACACCCTAAATTTTATTAATAAACATATAAATATAAAATTGAACATAATCCCATATCCTAATGTTGCTCGCCCCTAATCTTCTAAATCCAAAATTGTTATTGTCTCCCTTATTACAAATTCTTGTAACACAAATTCGTACAATATTTAAAAATTATAAGATATCCATTATTTACAAATCTACTAATGCGTTTTCCTTCTCGATTAAAAACCTCAATGAACCGTTTTGTCACCTACAGCAAACATTGTTTAAAAAATTACTCTGATTGAAATTCCTGATACATTGGGAAAACAAAAAGGTCATTAAGAACCCGAATAAAAGAAAATATCTCTAAATCAAACACCACATTGAAAAACAGTCTATAGTCTCTAAACATATTAATTCGAAACATTGATTCGATTCGTAAACTTTAGCTATTTATACTAGGTAAATTGTTCTCTCTTCCCCTATTCTCCTTAGAACAACGGATAAACAAATTTTCATCCGTCTAAAATATTTAGCCATGTTAAAAGATATTTATTTAATTAGTCATAAATTTGTTTCACCAAATGTCAAATTTTAAATTGATGCATTTAATTATTATTCTGTATTTATCAGTGAGATGTTACACATCAGAATAAATATTTTGGTTATGAATTTGAAGAATGATAATTTAAAGGCAGTAAGTTTTTTCATTGTTACGAACTATTTAATCATTGAATTTAATGAATGTATTCCCCATTTCAAGTTGTTAAATTTAGTTCAATTAAGAGCAACTATTTACAATTTTATTTCACAGTATTCTAATGTCTAAATAATGAAGTCGCTTAGACGGCAGCGTCTGGTCCGCGGTACCAAAAGCGTAGCGAAGCGGAATGGAGACTCGCGATGTCAACCGTTATTTCCCCGGAAGTTCAGTCAGCCAGGTCCGAACCATGGGATGGTCCTGTAGACATCGCAGTCGCGGCAAGCAGAAATCACCAGCCGTCGGTCCGCACTCCACGGAATGGATGGATGCACACCCACACACAGATTAGGGGTCGGCTTGTTGTAATGTACAAGAATTCGGAACAAAATTTCGATGGTTCTACGTATTTGTGCTGTCCACTAATACAACTGCGTGATTGACTATTAGAAGTCACTCATATAAATTCCAGTCGTGATTCACTACAATGTTTCTCATGTTATTACTTGCAGAGAAATTTTCTAAGTCCCAATTTAATCCGGAATACAAAGACGTACGTCTGTTCACCTCAAGTCACTGGAAGGAAGTCTTCGAATTTTGTTTTTCTAATGAGCTCTGTATTAGTATCAAGGGAAGGGGTAAATATTGTCAAATGTACTACACTGCTGCGATCTATATTGGGGTAAGGAAAAATGCTTATTTTCAATAGAAGGAAATGTGTGTGAAAAATTGTAGGTGGCTGTCGTCTGTAAAAGTGATACCTGAAATTATGTATGTTTTTAAATTGTGTAATTCTGTTATGATTTAGATAATTAATTACGAGCTCTTAGATAGATTGGCATCACTGTTGAAAACAGCTGTACCTAATCGATATCACGCAATAATTTCGTCTGATATACAAGTTTTGCATCCTGCTCATCCAATTGTTTCGACAATGCATATTGTAAAAAAATCTAATTGCAAAGTAATGCAGCGGAGTTATAAATAATGAGATATGTCAAAAGATAACGTGAACAATGATCTAAATTGAGGTGTACACCAAGTTTAAAGATTTTGTTTTATTCAAAAATTATTTGAGTTTAAAGTTTCAATTTAAACGTAATAATGAAGTACTAATTAAGAATTCTCTTTAAAATGCTAAAATGTTTATTTATAACTATGTTTATGGTCTGTTTTAGTTTATTTATAATTTGTATTAATATGGCAATAACTTTAATTAAAGTAATTTTTAAAATAATTTTTTAATAATTTTATTTCGTAATTATTATAATATTTAATTTAATTAACAAAGTGATTTATGTAAACTGACTGGAACATAAATGGAATATACAACAATAGTTGCTCTACCTTCCGCATCCCCCCTTTTCAATTCCCTTCCTATGCTATCAAAGGGGAGTTGCCTGTTTCAGGATCACCCTCATGTAGCCTGTTAACCAAAAAAAAACATATTTCAATTAATTCAATTTCTGGGTTTCTTACAAATTAATTTGCTTTGCCTACATTTTTTTTGAAAATAAAATTATGAAAAGCACACAGGTAGAAGAAAGTAAAAAGTATATAATATGTATTGCACTGTATTGTTATGTAATGAGGAATCACAGCAGGTTTCCACTTGAAAAAACCTACTAAACACTCCATAATGTGGGTTTTTCCAATTTTTAGCAACTTTTTAAACAATATATATTTAATGAATTTAAGTCATTTTATTTAATTTAGGATATATATATAATGTAATATTATGTAAATACTTATTTGAAAGAACAAATTCCCTCTGTATATATTAAAAAAGTAAGGGAGTGAAGCCGTTTCAGTTAGGGCGTGAACATGTAATGTGACACGAAAATCTTACCCCTATATAAAAACTTCAGCTGAGTGAATATATATATATATTCAAACCTAAACTGTTTCTGTAAGTATAAGAAAAATTAACGTCTGTGAATAACAAAATCAAAGGAAGAATTAACGACCCGTATATAAGATTTTTACACAAAATATTGAAACTTTATTGCCTTAAAGTAAACGTTTCAACCATCCATTATGATCCTCGTCAATTTTACGAAAATTAACTTTTCGTTTGTTGACAAGAACTACAATGGATGGTCGAAACGTCTACTTTATTTAAAAGTTTTTTCTAAATTTTGTGTACGGGAAGTTAATTTTTCATTTGATTTTTATGTAAGGACCTTATATATTTTTTCCAAATTAATTGTCATAACTTAAAAATTTATTAACTGCTGCAAATTGAAATGAAATTCATGTTTTGGGGGTTTTCAAGTGAGTCCAGTATGAATCATTCCAGTGAGCCCACCTTTGAAAACCCTGTTTTATAACATTTTACATTCTATCGTTTCATAAAATCTAATCCATTCCTCTCTGTTTCATTTCATTGTTGACTGTCTTTGCACCAACTTCTTTTCGTCATCAGCGTTTTCTTTTCCCGGCGGGGTTCCCAAATTAGTAGCTGTTTCGGTAACCTTTTTTCGTTCATACACTGGACATGCCCGTACCACTTGTACTCTTTTGTTCTCTTGTCACCTACTAGTGCATTTATTCCCAAACCATTTTGGTTTCCGACGCCCTTTGTTGTTGTGGTATTCTGTCCTAAGACTGGTCTGATGCAAAAGTCCATGATAACCTATCTTCCACAAGACTTTCCATTTCCGCATAAGTACCACGTCCTACATCTTCCCTAATTTGCTTAGAATATTACATCCTTGGACTCCCTCTTCTGTTCTTACCTCACAAACTTCCCTCTAATGCTAATTTTATTAGACCCTCATGTCTCTAAATCTATCCCTTCTCTTGGTCAACTTCCTCCATATTGTTCGCTCTTTCCCTATTCTGTGTGATGCCTGAACTTTGAGGACATGAGACCTCCCTCTCCCAAGGATTAACTGAGGTTCAAATTTGGTTGCAAACCGGCGCGTAACCCGGAATCGTGGATTCGAGGCTTACTAATCACTTTGCTCCGCGCCAACATTTGGACCCGCTTTCAAAACCCACCTCCCTGACGGAGAAGATCGCTATCCGATACTCTGGGACCAAGTCGTTGATGATTGGTCATCAATCTCACGTGACCCGCCGTCACACAATACTTTTCAATCTTCCATGGCCACCATAGAATATCCCACAAGGGCACAAGGGTGGCATTCCGAAGCTCGTTCCCACGGGGCGTCAGGGTTTTTACCCTAACGGTAGCCTGTTAACCCAAAAACAAAAATCTTATTATTTCTCTCGCAAACATATCTTCTCTAAATTGACTGCGGGACTAACCTGATTCCGTCGGGAGTCAAAGTTCTCACATGCAGAGGCAACTTCACCTATTTAGGAGGTCTATGTACTGGGGTCGAAGACCTTAGGCATACGGTAAGAGGCGTTCGCTGATCCCATTGAATCAGTCGGCCAACTGCCTGCTAAAAATGGTGAAGACACGGAGAAGGGAATGCTGCCAGCCCCCAACAAACTCGTATCCTGTCATGATACAGGTTTTCCCTGCATCTCTTTAGGTGAAACAACGGGTAGGATCATTTAACTATAGCCCGGGGGCCCTAGTCAACCTTTGGCTACCTTGCTCCTTTTCATCCCTCCTTTTCAATTCCCTTCGTATGCTATTAAAGAGGATTTGTCTGTTTCAGGATCACCACCAGTATCATTATGTGGTCCAAAATAACAAAATTTTACAATTCAACGACCTCCTCTATACTAATCGCTACCACATTTGTAAGCAATTTACTATAAACATTAACAGTTCTGAAAATAAATTAATTGTGGAAAGTGAAATTAATAATTTGAGAACAAATGTAAAACGAACTTAAAACTATGTCGATCAAAAATGAAGAATTCGTATGATTCTTAAAGAATTATATCAAGAAAACAAAATGAAGAATATTTAAAGCTTAAATACAAATCTGAAACTAGTAATATTATTTTGAGAGAACCTAAATTAGTTTTTATTGAGAAATGAGCTTAAGCACAAACTGGATGGAATACTATCCATACGACCAGTGTGTGTCGACGAATGTCTGGCTCAGCTCATATGCACTCTGTCCCCGGAGTGGGAATGCAAGCCATTCGTAAATTGTAATTGGGTGGGTTTGAAGGATGAAGATTTAACTCTTTCTTGGAAAGTTCTGAAGAATCTGGACAGTCTTACTTTGATTGTCGGCTAGGGTGGATGTCCTGTCCTGGTCTACTGCAACTTTTGTTCTAATGCACTTTATTTAATTTCTGAGTGTTGCGTTATTAATTTTAATGTAATCTGATCTGATTGTCAAGCCAATCACGAACCAAAAATCTATGCTATCTTCCTTTTCCTTAAATTCTTCTTTTTCATTCCAATCGATATACGGGAAACTAACTTACAAGTATCTCAAGAAAACATGTAAAGAAATATGTACAGATCTAAAACTAACTTGCATCTATCTACAAACTAAGTGACATACGTGTGCAAGGAAAAGCTGTTTGCAACTAGCTTAAGAAAGAAAAAACAAATAGATATTTATTTGTTAATAAGCCCGAAGGGCTGAATTCGTTGCAACATTTGGTGCTACCTTAATAAGATACACAAATATCTACACATACTACTGCTGGTATACTATATATACTAATTAATACATTTTATGTATCTGGATAGAACTCCGAAGTAGATTGAGCAACTCACTTACTAATTAGTGTATTTAAGTTCAATATATAATATAAACTTAGACGACCGTCCTCTACTAACTGTAAATGTCTTTTCTGTACGATGTCAAATTTCAATGATACAAGTCAATACTTAACTTCACTGAGCGTCTTTAGTTAAGCACGGGTATGTTAATACAGCTGTTTTATCTCTGGGTATCGGGCAACCTGTATGGGAAGTCATAGATACAACACTTCACACTTGAGACTGAGGCCAAAGAGTAACTCTCTGGTGCCTGCGACAATGGAGCACTGAAACAGAGGATATCTGTGACTGTCACTTCCGTGCTGCCGCCAGAGCATTGTATCCATTGGAAAACCTGTTAGTCAACCTAGTACCAAAAATTTAAAAATTTAAAAACATTGACTTAATACCTGTCACCCAAATTACATTGTTACAAAATGCCTGCGTCCATTGATTTGTTATGCATCATGACCATTCGCATCACAATATATGTCGTAGAAAAATAAACAAAGTAAATAATAATATAACGATAAACCTGACTGAAATAAACAGCTCAACACAACACAAACCCAGCAACCGCCATATCAACAACTGGAGTATAATACAGAACTGACAATACATATCTGGACTTCATAAATGTTTCGTCAAAACATTAGAATACATTTTAAATTATTATGCAACCACTAGTAACAAACTCTCTTCTTCACATACCATGATTCGATATGTGTCTCTAGTCGTATTTCGTGAAATCTCGTCATTAGAGTGACAGGTAGTTATTAAAAAAATTACCTTACAATTTTTTAATAGATTCAGTTATTAATATTGGTCTTTCTACTCCAATAAAGACCGTGGCATCCAGACATACGCGGATCTGATTATTCTTCTTTCGAGAAAAAACAATTGAATTGTAATACGGGGCGGTTTCCTGGCAATTCATCTCATCTCTCGCCACCTGCTCCAAAGTTTTCCTAACAACAAACGATTTGAAGTACAATCTTAATTGGTAAGGGAAGTTACTAACCCTATCAATCTTGCGGACATACACCTTCAAACAACCCGGGGCCTCACTAAACTCCTTATTTTTCCCTATCATTCTCCTAATCTCGTATTCTTCATCGCTAAGACCATTCATCCCTGAGGCCACTTCAAATTCCTCATCTCCCATAACTTTAATTCTCTCTTTCTCATTTGTCATTTATTCACATCATTACTACCACTCGATGAATTTTTCTTTTCTTCCCCTCTACCAACATCCCTCATATATTCCACATCATTCAACGCATAGACATATGATATCACGCCCCCGACGCCTAAAGTTACCTTACCCACTAAATCCCACTGCACGGGTATTCTGTCCCCGCTTCCCCTGCTAGTGTCCCCGTCTTCAAATTAATTACCGCTCCAATTTCCCATAACCCATCTGCACCTAAAATGGAGAAGATATGCTTGCGAGAGAAATTATAAGATTTTTGTTTTTGTTTTTGGGTTAACAGGCTACATGAGGGTGATATGATAATCAACACAATGGCTTTTATATCAATTTCTCTTCCTCCTTGCAATTTCACCCTGAACATAATCTGCCATTCCACCTTCTCATGCTTTCGTCCTAATGCCCCGTACGCTTTCAGATCAACCACGCCCAATTTCGCCGTCACCAATTAGGCCTCCTCTAATTCCCGAAAGGTTGAAAAATTTATACAAGTTCCTGTCAATCAAATACTCGCTACTCACTATAATATCCGACACTTTAGTATGTCAAACAATCGGGTCCGGAATACGGTCTTAATTTTCCCCTCTCGCCACTTCGACGTTTACACGGCTTTGCCTTGAACCCGGATTTCGCTTATTTTCCATGTGTCCTGCCCGTTTGAAACCTTCGTCAACGTCGTCACCAACACGCGGGTCATACCTACGCCAGGTCCCTTCACCTAGCCGGCCCGGATTACTTCAAGAGGGTCCCGCCAGGAAAAAATCCTCTCGCCTTCCCAATGCGAATTTCTATTTACAGCTATGTGACCGCCGCCTTTGTCCATAACATCAACTCGGCTCAAGAAATTTAGCGCCGCTTCAAAAGTATTTATACTGGCAAAGTTACGTCGTTTCTAAACTGCAGACTGATTAACTGTACAAGGGTATCTTCAGGTAACGGTTGTAGCAGTTTGTTTTCGGAAATTGCTTTTATTGGGTTGGCTCCCATAGTCTGTGCGCTGCTTGGCCTGAATTTGTCATTATAAAAACCCTGCAGAACTTCAAGTTGGCGAGCCACACTCCAGTACTTGGCCTAAAATTACTGCCGCACTTGTTCTTAATCCGCGGAATTACCTGCCTCTGTGCGGTTTGTGCACCTATGTCCTGTATAAATAGGACTATTCGGTGTCCGTTTTAAGGAAAAATATGTTTCCATATAGTTGACAAATTCGTGAGCGTTCTGACTCGCAATCCTACGGTCTCTCTCCTCTCATGTCGCTGCAGCCTCTGCGCCTAGGCCTCGTTCACGTCAACCAACCTAGCCGCTCAGACTCAATCGTATGAGTCATTTCGGCTTTTTCAGTTTCAAGTTTCTCGTTAATCAATTGTGCTATTTTGCTCGTGTAAATTTGCCTATTTCAGTATCTAGCCTTCTTTCTGTTCACCCCGCACACGATCTGCCTCGTCAAATTTCTCATGCATGGCACTGATTTGTCCCTACACTTGCCTCCACCTCTCTTCGCGCTGTTCAAACATCCTACGGTTATTATCGTTTAGGCACTGAGTGTGCGACTGCAACCCCTTTTGAATTTGTCTTAGTTTTATATCATTACTGTCCTGATAAATTTGAATTTTGTTTTGCATATCACTAAATTTATTATATCATCTGCAATATCATGCTTTTTATCTAGTCGGGATTCTCTCTCACTCTTCTACTATCGTTAGATAAAGCATGGTCGATTCCAACATTTGCTTCTTTCTCCATAAACACCATCAATCCTTCCGTACATTTGCCGTGCCTTCCCCACAATTACCTGGACGTACCTACGCTTTACTGTGTGGTCTCTTAATCGCATCCAAAGTTACATAATTACTCCCGTTATCAGATAAACATATAAATAAAAACACTGAACGTTCCCCAAAATATAAAACAAATCAACTAAATCAGGAATTATTGCTGCTTGAATGGCCGACTAACAAGTTCATTTAACTTGCCATTCCGGTTCCGTTGCCCACGCGTTGGACGACGTTTTATGTGGTGGGTAATTGTTATTTGAAATGAATTATTGTTGGTACTTTAAACGAACCAATTTATTACTTTAAAAAACATTTATTTGCCAGCATAAACTCAGAGGACATGAAACCTCCCTCTCCAAAGGTTTAACAGAGGTTAAAATTTAGTTGCAAACCCGGAAACGGATTCGCAGCTTACCAATCACTTTGTTCCGCACCAACACTTGAAATAACATCTGGTTCAGATACACCCAACGCGATCATGTTTTTGGGCACGTATTCAATACCAATCTCCCTTCACGGAGAAGATCGCTATCCAATACTCTCAGACCAACTCGTTGATAATTGGTCATCAATCTCACGTGACCCGCCGTCACACAAAACTTTTCACTCTTCCCACAAGTGTGACATTCCAAAGCTCGTTCCCACAGAACGTCAGGGTTTTTACCCTTATAACTGTGGTGTTTACTCTTTGTTTACACCGCAAAAATATTATTATATATATTACAATATAAAATTTCCAAAAGAAATATAACTCAAATTAAGTTTTAGTAAAAATATTAATTTACGAGTAAAATGTATTATCAAATGGGCTCAGTCGGTAAAGCAAAAATAATCTATGCAGCTTCTAAACGGCTGCTCCCGGGAACGTGGGTGACAAACGATATAATTGAAATAAAAACAATCGCGAATCAACGAGAATGGTTTAAGAGGAAACCGGGTAAAAATGCCGTTACCAGATGTTCTGCGAGGTAACGTTGTTCTTGGTTTGCCGTTGCCGGAGGTTCCTTTGCTGGATCATGTCTTCTAGATCCTCTAGCGCCTCTTCTTCAGGATAAATCTCCATCAAATGTTATCTTTTTGTTTTCCGTACTCCCCTCAAATGAATCTTCTTTCTCGAAAACATGCCGAATTTAACTTTTACGCATGTTGTTTCTTCAGCCACTGCTCTCTCATCCCGTCTTTCTCAGGACAGCTTCCCGGACCGACTGTCCAAATACAATGCACTCCAGGCAATAAATAATGTTATAAACGGCGACGTTTCCCGCCTACTCGGCCTTGACCAAACCACCCTCGCTTTTCGTCCTGCTGTACGCGAATAACAAAAACTAAATTATTTTTGCTTTACCGCTTCAATGTAGGGGCCATGAGTCACCACATAACGGTACCCTTTCCGGCAGCTATCTCGGCAAACCACACTTCCATATTCCGGCTAAATTTTACTTTAAGTAAGATGTGTTAAAAGTCCACCATATCAGCTTAGAACTTCCTCGTTACTGATTCTATCCACCCATCTGATATTCAGAATTCTATTATTGCACCACATTTCAAAAGCTTCTATTCTTTTCCTTTCTGCAATTCGTACCGTCAACATTTTCGACCCGTATTACGCCACACGCCATACCAACATTTTTAGTAGTAATTTCCTAATATTCACACTTATATTACCCGTAAGTAAATTTTTCTTTTTTACGAAAGCCTTCCTTGCCTGTGTTATCTTACTGCTAATGTCTACTCTACTTCTACCATTCCTAATTGTTATACTGACAAAGTACCAGAATTCCTTGAAAATATCCCTTCCCAATCTAACGCCCTTTGTTATTACCATTACCTTGGTTTTCCTATTAATCCTCATATTGAACTCTTTCTCCAGGGTCACGTTCCTGCCATTTATTATGGTTTCCAAGTCTTCTTCTGACTAATACTACAATATTATCGGCAAACAGTAGGATTTTTATTTCTTCTCCTTGAAGTATGATGCCTTTTCCATATTCCGTTTCAACTTTCTTCATCGCCTTTTCTATATATAAGTTAAAGAGCATAGACGACGGACTGCATCAATGTCTAACTCCTTTCTTCATTTCTGCTTTATTTTATTCATCTTCAATTCTAATTACTGCTGACTGCCTTCTGTTGAGGTTATAGATAACTCTTCTTCCTCGATATTTTATTCCTGCCCTCTTCAAAATCCTTAATAGCGCGTTCCAGTTCACATTAATAATCCACCTCCTCATCTCCTATTACTGACTGATCTAGATTTCCAGCTCTTCTAGTTATTTCTTCCATCACTCTCCCTTTTCGTCTTTATCCAGAATTGGCTTCTCATCCCCCCTCCCTGATTTTGTTTGCATGTATTTTTCTCTCTCCGAATGTTTATTTGATTTTCCTAAAAGCTGCGTCTCTTTTCCGTATCGCCATGAAATCTTGAACCACTTTGCATTTTTCTTCAAGCCAATCCTCTTTGTCTGCTTTGCACTTTCTACTTATCTCATTCTTCAGGCGTGTGTACTGCTCTTTACCATTTTCATCTCTCGCGTTTTTATATTTACGCCATTAATCAATCATTTTTATTATTTCTTGTGTTAGCCATGCTTTCCTGTTGGTCTAGCCATTTCTTCCTTGAAGAGTGCCTATTTTTCTTCTATATTGTTACTTTCTTCTTTCTCTATTAATCTATTCTTGATATTTTGAAAATATGAGGCATTTTCTGTTGTTTCAGTTTTTCTAATTCCCATCTTTGTGTTTTAGGTCCCTTCTTGAGTTTTTTCGTTTTCAGCTTGCATTTCATAATGTTTCTCATTATGTCACAATTTTTCCGTGACGCATAATATAAAACGTAGCTTTAAAATATAGTAGTAAATGAAACTCAAACAATTTATATTTAAGCAAAATTAAAATAATCAATTAGTTGGGTGAGTTTGTTGGTCCCTTGAGTGTTTCTCATATCTCGGAATCGGAGTAGATACGGCCTGTTGCATGTTAACTTTTGTATCATATTTACTTTTTATACGACCTCCGAAACCAAAGCTTCCCATACATAGGAAGTAGCAAATATAATTAATGTTCTTTGAGATTTACCACTGAGGTGCAGTTATTCATCTTTTAATAATATTCAACAATCGGTGAGTTTCGTCTTGCCAATTTTGTCTTAAATGAATGGACGCAATGGATTAAAATTTTCTCCCTCAAAAGATGTAGCTTAAATTTAGATGGGGGCTTCGCTCGAAATTGATCTTTAATCCATACAAATTTGTCCATATTATTTGCGTGAAAGTTTTTTTACAACCGTTCGATAGTTTTTGATAATAAATCTTCCAAAACAAATTTTATATTGCAACAGAAATTAGCCTTACAAACTTCTACAACAATAGATACTATCGTAATGGTAAAACTGATAACGCATAGATTAGTTCGACAACTTATCAGAAAAAAAAATGGAAATCTGACTCGCATCTTTGCATTCAGGAAGTTTCTCAAAAGGTACAAGCAGAACAAAAGTGTAGCACTAAAGTACTTTACTAAATTATTGCACATTACTGCCTATAATATTAAAATAGCAATAAAAATAAAGTAAAGAAAAATACAGCCATATAAGGCAGCAAATAAATTTAAAATTCAACGTTTCATCCTACTTTGTGGACCTCCTCAGGTAAATTTTAAAATGTAAGTACACCAAATTAATCACAATATAATTAATTCGCCATGGTAGAATCTTTGTTTGTGTATTAATTACATATCAATTAAAATTATTTGCTGACTAATTTTGCAGTATTTTTATATATTCATTACTAAACGTAATGTCAGAAAATGTTTGACTCAATCAAGATTACTACGCAAGTTATAGAAGCCTGGGTGGACCTAATTGTTGTTAAGTGAGTTTCCCGTGCAACATTTATGAAACCACCGATGAGTTCCCAAAGCATTGCTAGAGGCAGTTAATCTCAAATAATATAGAATGTTTAATAAACTGAAATATTATACGAAACCTGTATAAATAGGAAAATTACTATTTAAATATCAAGGGTGTTCTCAGGGTTAATTACTGGGGTAACAATGTGTAGCAGAGATTTTACGTGACGAATCTTTTCCACCTTCTAGGCGATTCCGGAACTTCCGCGTAGTAGAATTTTCCTTCTTCACTCTCAGGTTTCCTTTGTCGGGTAGTGGATTGGTCCTCGATCGAGGAAAAGGGTCTGTATCTAGTACTGCCCAGCGATTTAGAAAAACCAGTTTTCTTTGACAATGTTTACATCTTAACCAATAATTTTGCTAATATGATAGACTTATGATGAACTTATAATTTCTTCGATAACTTGTATGACTTTCCTTCTTCTTTCAGAATGTGACTATAACTGCTCCTCTTTTCAACTACCGAGATACACTAACTATTTGATTGCTCACGTATTCTTCTTTCCAACCACCTCTGCTTCCTGTTCCTTTCAACTTCCGAGAAACACTACTCGCTTATCTACTTCCTCGTCCTTTCAATGTACGATCCACTCGGCCTGACTTTTCGCCTACTAACATCACAGCCAGACTCTTCTTTTCCCCTTCTCCATGACAATTTTTCTTTTTGCGCAGACGAAGGGGAGGGTGTCCTTGGGATATTTTGAAAGGTGAACGTCCGTGCAGCAAAACATCATTAATCTCTTATAGCTGCATGCAGTAACATTTCCCAGGGGACACCCTGGCACCTGTGATTCCCACCTCTTGCCTTCGAGTTTGAATTGTTGGAAAAATGTAAATATGAAAATTTGGGGAGAGGTCCTACTGTGCGAAAATACACATTTTTGTACAACAACGGATCGCGTACAAAAGTCATAACCTTTTCCTAGACCGAATGAATCTGATGTAACATATTTTCATCGCCCCTGTAACAGAGCCGCGACGCAATGGGGCACATTTAGGGAAACACTTTACAAATAAGTGGAATGCCCACATTATTTCTCGGAGTTTTTCGTTTGTAAACCCTGTCTCTTCTTGATTTCCCTGAACCCCGTCTCAAAAATTCCATCTCAGTAGCATTTAACATCTTGGTCGATCTATCTGCCACATTTCCAAACTTTTTCACTACATTATACTGTAACAGTGTTGTTGTTATTTCTTGACATATAGTTTTCCAGAGTTCGTTTAATGTAATGACCTTCCTTCCCTGTGTGTTTCAAGCTTTCAGTGCTGCAACTATTCTTACTTCTTCAGTGATTTTCATACCTAAATATCTGTACTCATTGCATCATCCGACGCGTTGCTCATTTTCCAGAACAAGATCTTGGGCAAGTTCATTAAGGAACATATATTCAGTGTTTTACACGTGACAAATCATCAACGAGAGCGACAGCGGAGAAAGAGTACTTCAGAACGGTGAAGCTAGCGGATGAGGCTCCCTTCCACTTCATATGAATAAAGTCAGTTTGACTCTCAAAGAGCAGGTGAATCTTGACTTGCGTAACATACTGGCTATGTGGACAGTAACGGGATACTACCACATTATATCTGAAGGATATTTGGGAGAGGAATACATTGAGAAGAAATACATACCACATTATATTTCCCTAGAAGAATGTCAAATAATCTGGAGGTAAAGCTTCTACGCACTCGGATATTTTGGAGCGGAATACATTGCGAAGAAATACATACGAATAAAAGTAATACAGAAAATATACAGGGTGAACATGGTTTGTACTAACTCTACTGCATGCAGGAATTGTAGGAAGCGTGAAACAAGAATGAAACAGAATAGATTAGATGTGTGAAATGAGATGTAGAGAGAATGGAAAAATCGAAAGATCTCATACTTTAGAGAATAAAGAAGTGTCAGAAATGGCGTGGACATACTAATAAGACAAAAATTGAGAAACAGGATAAGGAATGCGTCATATATTGAAACCTTAAGGTTTGCTGAAGAAATTGTGGTATTAGGGGAGTCAGAATAATTACTGGAAACCATAATAAATGGCATGAACGTGGTGCTGGAAAGGATTAATAGAAGGAAAAGCAAGGGAATGGAGTGTAGTATGGAAAATAGAGGATTGGGAAGGAATATTTTGAAGGAAGATAAAGAATTTGCTACTTGTGCAGCATAATAACTGGAGTAGGATAGTACAGGCAAAAAAGACTTTCGCTTGAATTCAAGCATGAAGTAAAAATTTATAAGGAATGAAGTTGGGTTCACATTTGACGGTAAATGAGTCGAGACGAGAAGTATGCCGTCGGAAAACACAGGTAAAATAATTAATAGAAATTTTCTCCAGAAAAATATTGATTGAATTTTTGAAAATGATAATTACACTCGTTGAACTATTCGTAGTCACTCGTTAATGAAATAATAAAAAAAATGTTTTAAACTTGATTTAAAGAAAAGGCAAAGAAATTGAATAAAATAAAGTCGTTCGTTCAATTAGATTAGCGATACGTTCCTCTCAGAAGTTCGGCAAATCATGTAAATGCATGTGGCCTTCAGCTGTCCGGTCTCGGGCGTAACTTTACTGGCTACGCGGCGCGGCGGCGACTGAATGCGACCTGTTCTCAAGCGTCTGCGTGCACGGCTGGTGTGGGTTCACGTACGATTGATACAGGAACCAAGGTGGCCACGAAGACGCCGTCGTCCAGTTCTCGTTCACTGCAGCCCGCCGCTCTCAACTATACGTAGATGGACGTCAACGGGCGAAGAGCACGATCGTGCGATGAAGGCGGAAGCGAGTGGCTCGTAGGCGGCACGAATCGTCTTTGCAAGCACGGACTCGGCTGCTCCTGATCACTTCCGAATTCCCGTTCACCTTCACGCCCAAATCACTAGTCCTCGTGGATTGTACTGCTCTGTGCACCCTCGACCTCTCCGACCAATCGCTGATCACCTTTCAAGGGAGCTTTTCATTGGCTCCTTCTTCCGGTTCGACCGCTTCTGGAAGCTTCCAGGCTCTTCTGTTTGGTGTTATATGTTTACACCGCCAGGATCATTATGATAAGGAAATGTTAAATATAAAGATTATAGTTAATTTTAATATAATTATGATAATTATAAGATGATTCCGTTAATACAACATTAAAAAAAATATTTACAAAAATATATAACTCAAATTAAATATTGTATACACAAAAATCAATTACGAAAAATAAATGTTGAATTAGGCCTAGCTCGGTATAGCAGAAAGAATCTCTTTGTACCTTCTGAAATGGCTGCTCTCGGCAACGCGAGTGTAATTAAAATTAATAAAATAAAATAAAAGTGAAATAAAAACGCTTCATAAACGAGGATAAATGCCGATTACCGTGGATGTTAAACACTGGGGTTGATATGCAGTCGAGAAATTCTGCACGAGACCGGTCTCATTGTTTGTTCTGCTTCTCACACCTATTTGCAGGATCCCCAATACTAGATCCCGAAAAACTCCATCTCTAGGACGTGCTGATACAAATTTTTATATATTTTCTTCTTCTGCCTCTGCCCAGCATAGCTATCTCTCTGACCCTTTCTCAGGCCGACTCTGCACCATCTGCTCGAACAAACATCCCATGCAAAAATGCATCGTAATCGGAGAAGCTTCACCCCGACGTGACCTTGACGACCAATCTTGTTTTCGCCTTCCTTTACGCGACTCGGTACAATATGAAAGTAAATTATTTTTGCTTTGCCTACTTAATGTGGGGGACATTAGTCACCACATCTGGAACCGGAAGTCCGCGTGTTTTTAAATACGCAAAACTCGCCTCCACGTGGCCAAGTCCTTTTTGGCGTGCTCGAGGTCACACACAATTCGCTGCGGTATTGAATTGCGCAGTACTTTATCGCCACAAATACATAGATAAAACAAGTCAAAACATAAGAAATTAACACAACAAATAAAATAAATCGATCCGTACCTTTTAATTTTACAATATGTTACGTTTCTGAGGGATCGTGAGAGTCAAAAACACACACGTAGAGGTTATATGCGTTTATTGAACGGCGAAGTGCTGCAGGAAGCTCGTACTGCGTAAGACTGACTCCGATTCGGAATCCATTCCATAAATGGAATATTCCAGAAGCAGAACATTCTCGAAACAGAAAATACTGAAAGTAAATAAAGTAAACATAAAAACGGTTGCGTCGGGTGGGACTCGAACCCGAGTCTGCGTTTCTTCAGTCCCTGTGCCATCACTACAGGTCTTGAGATGTGGCAATATTATAAAATTTTAAACTTCCGTATTATTTATTCATCCTGCTCTATTTAATTTAAATTATAATAAAATTCCCCATAAAAAGATTAGAATACTAACCCGCGACGTTACAAGACACGACCCGCCTGCAAACCATCTGGCGATTAAATGCGGCTCAGCTCAATTTAACTAACCACGAAACCACCGCTTATCGCGCTGAAGAAAAGAACTCTTAGTATATTTACCAATTTATTCATTGAATCAATTTTTAACGTTTATATTTATCTGTAATTGTATTTAACATATAATGCGAGATTTATGTTCAAATTACTGTGTTAAAAATAATTCAGGTCTAAACAACAAAATATTCGAAGCGGTTGTTGTTAGCATTGCGTTGAAATGTAATGGGGTAACCAATATAACATCGTCTCGGAAATGAAAATAAACTATTTTTTCTCAAACGTTCAAAACCTGGTACAATATATATTGTAATGAATAATTACTTCATAGATATTTTTAAAATGTATTTAATATAAAATAGAAATACAAAAAATGTACACAATTTTTGGATTATACAATTTAAAAGGAACACAGGGACGCTTTCTCTCCGGGGAAATACAATAGCACAAATTTATACTGTGGCTCTATATGAATACAATTTTGTACTACAAAATTATGAATAATATCTGTTTGCCCAGAATAGAATCCTCCTCCTCGCGAACGTATTGTTTACACTTCACTTTCCTGAAACAAAAAACACTGTGCTCTGCTTTTTGGATTCTCTAAAAATTTACTTCCTGTTTCTGTACATCTAACATATCAAATTCCTCGAGGGCTGCTCACAACTTTCTATTATATCAGTTTTCCAAAGAGCTATGTTAATAACTTTTAGATTTTATTTTACTTACATATTGTCAGCACGCACGTTTTGACCATCCTTACTTTTCGCTCGCCCTGTCTACATCTGTCTACTCGCTCTCCCTTTTTTCTGGACAAAACTTGTCAGTCAATTATATATGGCCGTTAAGTCCGTCACTCCTCTTGGGCGACATTGCGACACTTAGAATACGCACATTAACATAAAATTTTAACTAAATAATTTTATTATATATTTTGGGACGTTCCCATCCCGCTCGGCTCTTTTCTCGTTGCAATGCCGGCCCGGGCGCCGCTGCATATGCAGAAATAATATATATATATTTATAAAAATAATAACACAGCCATCGCGAACCGCGAGATCCCGAGGGAGAAGATGGCGGCCAGCGTCGAGCCAAGACACGTGAGTTTCCAGTCGAGCATGAGACTCTCAGGGGTCTTGGCTTTCATGAAATAATTGAGGGGGGGGAGATTTATTATTGCGCACAGTCATCCGCTCACTTAAACTCTAAAACCTAACCTAAACTATGACTACAATAATTTTGGACAGTTCATCTAAATCTGAGACGGTTCACCGTCACTGGCGAAATACTGTATTGTCGGTCGTTGCAACCACGCAGTAAGAAAGGGGAAGGGAAGGGCTTACTATTTGAAGGTCTCGTTGCGGCAGCCAAGAAGTCAACGTTCCTGGGGGCTCGTCCGGGATGGTGTCTCTACTCTCCCTCCTGGACACGGCAATCTCTACCTCCTTTGCTGCTCCAATCTGCGATACTCTCATTCAACACTCCTGTCCATCTCGCCGTTCTCAGCAAAAATCTCCACCACCACACCGCTAACATCAATCACCGTAATACACCGCCGTCCACAGTCACATCAATAATAATAATCATAGTCACACCGCCGTCCACTCTATTTTATTTGTCCCCAGGCCTGCCTCCACTTCCTGAGGCTTTCTTAGTCCAGCTCCCTGCCAGATGTCTTCAGACCGCCCAAAGGACAACGGCCGTCCACGATCAAAACATCTGACCTGCCAAACACAATGGTCCTTACCCGTAGATTGCTGCAACGACCGATTGTGCACCAATCTTAGGGTCGTGAAAATTATCACGCACCTGACGGGAAAAATCACTTATTACAATATATGATCCACTCACAGCAACCAATTCGCATAAGTGAACTTTAGCTCGTGTCCATGAATTTTCGTGATTGTTCGGTGAATTTGACTCTGTAATTTATTAAAATATTGTAATATGCAAAATAAAGTTTATTATAAATAAAGAGTAACGAGTGAAAAAAGGCGTTTTTGGTGTTTCTCTGGAGAAAAATTGTTAAACTGGTGTCATTAAAGTAATAAGCGACGCAATTAAGGTAATGCTCTACAGCGAGGGAACCAAACGAAAATTAGATAATTGACCGCCTCGATGGCGTGAGCAAAGACTAGTAGACGAGAAATAGTTGTCGGTTAATGTTCAGTGGGCAGTCTGTAAGGAGAACTGGTCTGGAGCAGATATTTCCAGGAATTTGAAACAGACAGACGTGGAGAAGACATCCACATATTCAATAATAGTTGGTGATAATATCACGACGTTGGATGGTGCACACGGGCGAAGCCGCTGATTAAGGGGACACATATTCACCTGCATTGTAGTGCTCCTTGTGATCCCTTTTCTACAGTCAATGTTTGGTCATTTTGGGTGAAAAGTTCATGTTTTTTGTGATTGTTGCAAAATGCCATGGCCTCTATTTTATTTAGTCAGTGGAAAGTGAATGTCAGTTGAATGAGTACCAATTATATGATCACAGTTTGTATTATTGGATACCATAAAGAAAAGAGGTATGTTAAAGACGATTATGTAAACTGTGTCATAACATTCTTGTGCCATCAAATTTCAGGGTCAATAATTTCGATAGGAGTGAAGATATTTCAATAAATATTTGTATATTGTTTAAATTTAAGTGCCAATAATTTATCTATCTCAATTTAATAAATAATAATATTTAACTGAAATTGTTAAAGTATAATTCTCTAGCAATAATTAATTTAAGAGTTCCAATTACAAATGTAAATATTTTGATTTTATTAAAGTTACATATAATATTTGATGACATTGTTAATTTAAAATACGTATGAACAATAGGGCTCCAATTAAATTATTAGAATAATATTACAATATATATATATATATATATGTCGTGCTTGTTAATAAATAAATAAATAATCATAAAAATAAAATAAATGACTCTAGGTACTTTATTTTTATAATTAAGTAATTTGGATAATCTCGAATGGATTGCGATCTTCTTTTAAAGAGGTACAAAATTACTGGAAATATTCATACATATTCTTATGTTGTAATTGTTTATTGCTTTCCCTCCCTCTTCAACCATTCTAAATCTCTTCCAATGTTATCAACGGGGAGTTGCGACCCCGTGTATTACCCTCATGTACTTTTTCACTAAAAAAAAGTAATGCAATTACTAACCGTTTTGACAGACATACACAGTAATGTTCTGGACTGCGTCGTCAGTCTTAAAGTTTCGCAATTTTAAAATTTTCATTGGCTGTATTAAAGAAATGTTATATTTCTCAATTATTTTTGTGTAGATCGCGTACATACGTCCTTCGTATTAATATTATGATGAATTTTTCGTAATTAAGGATATGATCCAAATTCCACTCCGATATTATGAAAAATTAAAGTAAATCTTAATAAAAGCATAGTATGGAATGAAGCGATCTTGAGAGGTTAAAGTGAAAAGTGTAGTATAAAATTTAGCTAGAATACGTGGATCAATAGATTACTGAAGAGACTTACAGAAGTATATTCTGGGGAGTCAGTTAAGAGAATATTCAGTTACAATCTTTTGTATGCCACTGAATGATTCAAACAGCAGGTAGTTCAGGGTTCACGGCTCACGGAATCTGATTCATGAGGAAGTGATTCAAACACTCTCTCGGATCACAAGGTCGAAGTGAATCAAACTAGGTACCACTTTTCTTCCGATTCAATGATCACTCACTCCACGGAGGGAATCAGATCTCGAGAAGATCGCCCATCTCTAATAGGGACGTCTAATAAAACGGGTTACACACAACGGACACAAGGGTTTTTTCGCGGCGAAAATTTTACCGTCGCCGCTAAAAGGAAATCTGTCACCGTCGTACAACAAACGAACGTGGACGCTCATCAAATGATAGTGCCGCACGTGTGTCCGGATTCAAACAAGAAAGAATCAGTTTGGGAATGCCAGCTACAGCCTGAGAAACCTTTAGCACTTTCGCGCAGAGCGTAATATCCTCAATATACTGCCCAGGGTTTTCGTCAAATTATTTGGAACGGAACACGTATGAATGAACAAAGGACTACCGAAGACGTTGAGAAAGAAAATGATCTAAAATCAAATTAAGAAACTCGCCAAGATCTAAAGAATCACTCAAAGCCGTAAGAAGCAGATCTAACAGTACTCCTTTAACTTAAGGCGCTAATAGTTGAAACACCGTAAAATCTTGAAAGATTGAAGGAAGGACTTTTAGGAATTCAATTGTATTCTGGGGATCAGAAGGATGAAGGATTTCAACGCCTTGTAGCAAAGTATCCAATGGATGTATAACCTCTAGTTTCCGGAAGGTAGGAAGAGAATGTTGCGTAATCGATACTGGATGATTATATTGAACTGAAAGCAGGGGCAGGCTCAACAACAACGGAACGAGTTTTGAATGTAGCTTCCGCTTGCTTCGCACCACTTAATAATTTAATCTTCTCATGTACCAATGAAACGGTCGAGGAGATGGAATAGTTGGTATCTTAAACGATTCACTTTTCTTTTCGATACCGCTGGCTGGGCAGCAAGTTCTCGATCTCCAGGAATAGCAGAGATTTTTGAGTGGAGGACCCCGCCTTCGGTGCTCAGCTCTTGCTCCGTTGTAATAGCATCATCTAGAGGAGCCCCGCAAAACTCTTTGAGTGATTTTAAAATGGTCGGGATATCCAGTCGGTTGGAATCGGTCACATCGGATCTACATTTTAATTCGTAGCTACTCCTTACGTAGGGCCTCAGATGTTAGTGACCGCGTTTCTTCCAATAAAAAAATATATTACAACAATAAGAAACAGCTTTGAAATGTACAACAATAATTATATACTGTAGAACCACATTCTGCTACCAACTTGTGACCGTTATGTTCTGAGTGTCTGACGCCAACAAGTCGTGGATTAAAACAACATAGAAAATAAAAAGGAATATTGAGAAATCAAACCGTTTGCCCAAAAGAAAACAATTTTTGCATTTTTGTGAAATACAATAAAAGCTTTAAATATCAGCTGAATTAATAATCAGTTACCATATTATAAAACCCACTCCATTAAAGTGATAAAAAAGGAAAGGAAGAAAGGAGAAAGAAAGAAAGTGCAGCGATGTGCACCGCTCGGCGTCTGGTTATTAAGAGAGCGAGCTTCCGCTTCCTGGTCACCCATACTCGGTCGTCGTAGCGCAGCGTTCTTGGCGGCGATTGAAGAAACTTCGCTGTGGCGACTCCAGTAACTGTAGAAGAGTTTTGCGTATGTCCGGACCGACAGAAAGTGACAAAATGTTCATCCCATTTAGATATCGAATATCAGTTGTAAATTGGCTAATATAATCCAGATGTCTGCTCTTTCGCAGTCATAAAATGTCAATGAGAATCACCTACTGGCGACCTTCCACCATATGCCTAAAATGTTTAATTGCCAGGTAGGCGGCTAGGAGTTCAAATGCTTCATTTTATGGAGATAGCAAAGTTTATCGCGTGATTTGATTATTCCTGTGGTGATCCAAGAAGTACGCTTTTTTTGAATTTGTTTAGTGATTTTTCTTTCTGGAGCAATTTCGTTTATTATGGAGAGAAATATCTTTAGAAATGCCTGGAACATGCTGTCAGCATTTTTGAAATTATTTATATTTAAAATATTATCCGACGGTAACGCTTGTAATTTTTGGGAGATACACATTACATTTGTTGGACAGAGTTGCCTTGTGTATATTGAGCTTGGTCTGTGCTCAATTTCGCCTACTATTTGTTTGTTGATGTACATTATTTGGCCCCTGTGGTCGCTTAATCCAGTTTCAATTTATGTAATTAATAAAAATTTTCATGGAAATTACATAAGACGTAGTCTATGCAGGTATTTAGTCGCGTTGGCTCATCGCTCGTAACGGAAAACCCGTATGAATGTAGCAATGTTTTCAAGTGGCGTGTTTTCCTTATATCCCGTAAATAGTCAAGATTAAAGTCTCCGGAAATTATTGGGAGCTTATTTTCCTGGTTTACTTTACTTAAGACGCGTTCTAGAATATAGAGAAATGTGTCAATTTCACTATCTGTCTATAAATTGATGAGATTATAATATTTTTCGAGTTATTCTTTATGGTTAATTCACCCGCACTACATTCAAATACCCTGTCTTTACCGAGGGACCTAATATCGGGTCTATCTTTGCAGAGATCAGCAAGTCTATGATTAACAAAGATGCAGGATCCACCGTTTTGTGTTTCTACAAAAGTTAGAGATCCTAATGTACCCATCCAGATTAAAACAATTTGCTTCTAGTTGACTTTGCCAATGTTCTGTTAGTGAAATTATATCTACATCGTTTTTAAGAGCAGAAAGGCACGGTTCCAATTCGAGTCGTTTGTTTCTGAGGCTTTGTATGTTCTGATTTAATAGCGAGAAATGAATAATATTTTTAGTTACATTGGCATATTGTTCAAAGGAGTTAATCAGCGGTAAAGTAAATTTAGTGCAAGAGTGCTGAATAGCTGTACGGTTAAAGACATGAAATATGAGAAGAAATATTTTTTACAAATTGCTTCTTCCCGGAGTGGTTCATATGTAGACCATGACCTGTAAAATTACTGCGTTTTAAGTTATAAAATAAATTAGTCACACTTACGTTTTCAAATCTGTTGAAGTTCTGCTACTGAAGGCGCCGGTTTTCGCAGCTGGTCCTGCAGTTGCTACCGGGTCGTCGAATCTCGGCGGCAGCTCACTCACGATCACTTTCTCGTTCTTAAGTTCAGGTAACACTTCGTCGAGTTTGGACCAGTTGACTAGGCATCCAGAGCTAATATCATTTGTCCCACCAACGATAATTACAGCATCAGCGTCCTTCGTTAACCCGTTGAGGTCTGGCAAAGCGTTAAAAATGTCTGACAAAAACGTGGGAAAATCGGTAGGAATGGAGGAAGAAGGAATCCTGGAGCAAAATCTTGACAATCCTGAACCTGTCAACGTCGTGCAGAAAGAAATTAGTAGTGACAAGGATATGGATAAATTCGATAAATTACTTCAAGTAATGGCACAATTTGGGAGGGATATGACAGAAGTGATAAATAAAACTATGGAAGACAATAATGTTGCGTTGATGGTTAGGATCGATAGAATATTTGATGTTTTTGAAATTTTTAGTAGCGAAATGAAAGGTCAAATGGCTACTATGCAAAGCGAATTTCAGACTTTAAAAAATGACTTTTAATGTGAAAGACAATTGCATAAAGACGAAGTCGAAGAATGTTACAAGCGATTAGAAGATAAAGTTGGAGACAGAATAGAGATGACAGAAACTAAATTAGACAGCACTGTTCGTGAATTGAGAAAAGAAATTGCGACTGGTGTAGAAGACAAGGAGAGGTAAGTAAGCCACATTATGGAAGAAATGGACAAACTGAGACATCGTGTGGAAGCTAGTTCTGTCGCAACCCACGCAACTGTCTTATAGCCAATAAATTTAGGAGTAGAAATGATAATGCCCAGATAAACTGGAACAATATTTTATTTTGAAAGGGATTCCTGAAACAGTTTAAATACGCGATACTGATCCATGTCGTTGAGTGGCTGTAAACCACGAGACAGCAAGAAGAAAATTACGACGAGGCAAAATCCAACTTCTTGCAGAAATATTGGAGCAGAGCGATGCAGGAAGAGGTGCTCCGGACATTTTATGAACACCGTTATCGATGCGACAAAGGCAGAACAATGTCTCAGCACTTTGTTCATTACGCAGCCTTGAATAAATATTTAGATATGCCCATGATGGAGGTTAACTTGGTAAATGTACTTATTTGCCATTATCCTACGCACAGGTTGGTAGTTTTGATTCACAGGAAGACTGGATGGGACCAGCATCTGACCCAGTTTATGCCACAAGTGGCTTTACGGGGAGAATGCGCGTAAATTGGTGTACAGAGCCCCGAGGGGCTCCTCACCGAAGGTGCTCACTCTACTGTTGAAATCCGGCCGAGTGGAGTTAGCCAAGGATTGCTCCGAGACACTTCTCCACCCGACCGGCTCGCGAGTTGCGGATATTTAATTGCTCAAATTGCGTACGGCTCCCACACCCGAGTTTTTGACCTGGCGGAAATGCACTCTGCCCGCAACGACGAGAGTGCCCTCGGGGCCGCTGCCTTACCCAAGGGCTGGTGGCTTCAATTGTCGGGCCTGGCCGCCCCCACTCTTGGGTTACACAAACCCAGGACTCCGACTTGCTAGCACCGCCACGGTGGGTTTCTGATCGCATACCACTGCCCGACAGAGTCCAACCCAATTGTGAGCAGGGCTGCCGCCCGGTAGAGCGACAGCTGGGCTAAAGCTCACCCCGTCTACCTGTATTTTTCGATGAAGGCTCAGGTCAGCCCCGTGTCGCACTTTAAGCCAACCCGGAGGGCCTCTTTCCCCGACAAGGGCCCCGGTGGGGGCGAGTACCCCCCTGCAGTTGGCCGGGTTCAACCTTACGGTAGCGCTGACACTTCTAGTCAAGCGTAGCCTTTTTCCCTGATAAAGGCGCTACGACTAGCATTCGAAGTTTCTTGCTTCTTCGGATTGCAGCACCTGGTTTCTGAGGCCAGGCGCACCCCCATCCGAAGTAGAAGCTAGCAGCTATCCCCTATGGATGATTTGCGCAACCACCCAATTCTAGGGGAATTACACCCGGACAGTTTCATCAACATTTGCATGCACTTAAAAGCTAGTAAAATCACTACAGTCAAAGAGGCAATAGAATTCTTAAGCGTCTGTGGCAACATGGAGGCGCGCCAACAATTCGTCGAACCACGTCGTGAACAATTTTTTGGCAACGATAGAAACAACAATAGGAGATATCAAAGATCAGGTAACTTCAGTGAACAGTATCGAGATGGCAATAGAGGGCCGAGATCACCACAACAATTCTAGCGTAATCATAGCCATGAACAAAATGTAACAGCGAACGAGATACCGAACAGAGACCATAGAGGGGGCAACACGTCTGTCTATGATTTAAACTAGAAGCGGCAGCTGCTGCTCCATCATAGAAACTACCAGATACTGAAATATTAGGAGCATTAAATGGAGTGAAAGATTTATTAATTGGACACACGGATTTAACCGAGAAGGAGAAAGAGGAAATTCCAGAAAATAAAATTCAGGATGTTAAGCCAGTGAAGCTCAAATTTTATTTTGAAGAAATTCAGGTGGAAACGTGGATAGACACGGGCGCCATGTATTCCGTGATAAGCCAGCGTCTGTATGACAACTTGAAAGAAGGAGGGCACGTGCTGGAAGAGTTACCCACCCGTAACCAATTTGAGAATTTATGGCGCGGTGGTACATCGAAAAGAGAGGGTGACGAAGAGAGTATTCATTGGACTGAAAACATATGACGAAATAATATCTGTTAATTGTTTGGTTTTGAAAAGTCTGTTTACTAATCTGATCATTGGAGTCGGTTTCCTGAAGGAAGCCAGAGCTATTATTGATTTGTGTGAAGGAAACGTTAAAGGTACTTCGAGAAATTTAGAGGGGAGCTTCGTCGAGTTTGTATGGAAGAAAATTGGGAAGCGTCGAAGAAGAGAAAAATTTAGCTATATTGAGGGCGATTGCGGCGGGGAAACAGAACGAAATTAAGCTCCATTGAAGGTCGTCGATGAACGAAGTGGCGAAGAGGAAAAGGAATCAGGAATCAATGATTTGCGCAGGCGATTTACGGAGATAGCAGACAACATTGAGGAGCTCGGTGAAAGAGACAAACAAAAGTTGGTAGAAGTATTAGTTATGAATAAAGATGTTTTCAATGAAGAACGTGGGTTGTTACGTGGCTACGCTCACCGAATTCAGACAATTTCGCACTCTCCATTTAAGGCAAAAAATTATCCTATCCCATTTGCAATGAAGGAAGAAGTCAATGACGCTATAACGAAATTGTTGCGAGGTGGAATAATTGAGAGGGCGGAGAGCCCTTACAACAATAGCATTTGCATTGTGAGGAAGAAATACAACTGCGAATGTGTCTGGACGCTAGGCAAATAAATAAAGTAATTCAAAACATTTGCAAAAAACCCATAGGAAGCACTCAAGAAATTTAACAAGCGTTGGTTAACGAGTGCTGATCTTACGAAGGGCTTTTATCAAATCTTGTTGGAAGAAGATTCTCAAAAGCTAACAGCATTCATAGTGGATTTACGCGAATACCAATTTATACGAATGCCTTTTAGACTCAAAACAAGTTTCCAAGTATTCGTGCAACAATTATATTTAGCACTAACGGAAGAAATACGGAGTTTTGTTACCGCCTACGTGGATGATTTAATAGTAGCAAGTGAGACCTTCGAAGAACACTTAAACTATTTTGACATGCTGTTCATCAGGCTTAGGGAAAAAGGACTAACAGTTAACTTGTCGAAGACCATGTTTTGTAGAAAGGAAGTGCCATTTTTGGGGCATATCATACATATCAGCTGAAGGATTAGTACCATCACCTGAGAAACTGACAATTATCCGAAATATGAAAAGTCCAAGATCGAACAAGCAAATAAGGGGTCTTATTGGGTATTTTAATTATTATCGGAAGTACATTTTGGGATTTTCTGCTCTTTTACATCCTCTAAATGAGCTATTGAAGAAAGGAGCCAAATTTAAGTGGGAGGAGGTGCATGAAAACGCATTGAATAAGATTAAACAAGCTTTTGAAAACCACATCAAACTAAGTCAACCAAAATTTGACAGGCATAGCAGCAATTTTAGGCCAATTGGATAATAGAAAAGAAGAAAGAATAGTTTGCCTTGCAAGTCGAACACTAAAGAAATTCGAGCTAAATTATACCACTACTGAGCTAGAACTTCTGGCCATAGTTTTCGCAGTAGAAAAATTTAGACAATATATTTTTGGCATGGAAGTGACATTATTTTCCGAGCACCAGACATTAATATTTTTATGACGAATGCGAGATTAAAACGGTGGGCTTTGGCCTTCGAACCATACAACTTACAAATCGAACATGTGAAAGGAAAGGACAATGCACAAGCTGACTTTTTAAGTAGAAACTATTTTGGAGATGAAGATCCTATACGCGAAGAAAAAATAATTTTAGCGGCAATGGAATGAGACGCAAAAATGTATGTAAAAACGTGTCACCTATGTAAACTGTGTAAGCACAGAAATAAGACATTCGAGGGACCGTATCACACTGTAATTTCGAAGGCAAAAGCTGAGATTGTATACTTGGACATTCTGGACCATTGGTAAAAAGCCGAGGAGGGATGGCATATGTGCTGGTAGTACTAGATGCATTCACGAAGCACGTTCGGTTGTACGCACTAAAAAATGCAAGGATGCAGCCTTGTCTAAACGCGATATTAAGAAAGGATATTCCACTGTACTGAAAGCCAAAGAGCATTGTATCCGACCATGGAACTCAATTTTTTAACGCCAAATGGAGAGAGACCTTAGAAAGAGAGGGAATCTGGGTGAACTACACATCAATCCGGCATCCACAAAGTAATATGTCGGAGATACATGAGGATTATTGGTGCTATGCTCAGAATTGTCTGTATAAAGAAACAAAGCTGTTGGGCAAAGCATCTTAAAGAAATACAACAGTTCATTAATGAAATTTTTAGCTGTGCCACGGGGAAATTGCCGGCCGAAATGCAGACACGACAGAGAATCCAACTATTACTAAAAAAATTTATAAACTTTCCTCAATGTACTAAACTTTGGGACTTTAATATAGAAATTAGTGAGGCCGTTGCGTGGTTGACTAAGATGGCCACGCACAGAAAAGAAAAACAAAAGATGAGAGACCACAAGTTTGCACTAGGCTTAAGGGTGCCTGACCCAGCAAACCGCGTTTGCGCTAAGCTGTTACCCATATATGTAGGGCCGTTTACTGTAGTGAAATGTAGTGATAAAAACTACTACCACGTCAAAAGGGATGATGACCGTACGAAGGTCTTTAATTTAACGTCTTTAGTGCCATATTACCGGAGGCAGATTAATTAATTTTAGCCCAGTTTTGTCTTTGTTTATCTTAATTTTAGGTGTAGTCTAGTTAATGTTAATTTTCTTATAAAAAGGCTTTTGTAATCACTAAGAGCTAAGAACAAAGTGTTAAACAGACATAAAAACAATGACGGTGTTTTGTAGACAGTGCACATGTGAAATAGAACGTTAAAGAGCAATCTTGATCAGTGACAGTCAAGTGATTTATTTGTACAAACAGTATTGTTGTCAC
This sequence comes from Eucriotettix oculatus, assembly GCA_034510155.1. NCBI lineage: Eukaryota > Metazoa > Arthropoda > Insecta > Orthoptera > Tetrigidae > Eucriotettix > Eucriotettix oculatus. The sequence continues at coordinate 1,421,753 of CM067377.1, read as the reverse complement.
GTTTACGAGAACATCTAACACTTCATGATAACTTTGATGTTTCAAAACCGCAAATTTGTGCCCAATTGACACTTTTAAAACCTCAAATTTAGGGGCATCTGTAATGAAGTGAACGTGTTATTGGATGTTCTGGAGTTGAGCATCAGCGAAGGTCTTTAGTTAGGGCATCTTAAAACTGTCAGGTCCTGAATGATGCGAGGGTCTGTTCTTGCAGGATCCGCTGTCAGGGGTGAGACCAGTAGCGAACCATAATTTACGACGGTCATTGTCGCGTCAACGATTGGTTGGAATTCTACTGCGCAGTTTTGTTGGTTTTAAGAGAGTATTTATGGAGTGGAATATCTAAAAGCTAAGAAGAACAGGGACTTTAAATGATACGACAAAACGGATAAGACGTGTCAGCAGTCTTGGACTTTGTAAATCTGCTCAACCATGTGGAGCTGAGTCGACGCCACGGCTGCGACCATCACCATCAACCATTACACATCACACATCGCCATGGCCGTGCGAAACTTCCACAGTAAGACATGATAACTCGTATGTAAAGTGATTCCAACACCTTTTTAAATCTTACAATAAATCAAATTTTCACTGTAAAAAAAACTCTCCCCATTTTAACTCCCTGATGAGAAGGACCCTCATGTGACTGATTAAAGCCGTGTAAATGATCTGAATTAAACCCGACCGCCCAAATTTGTTAAATTATTTTCACCAATCAAAATTCTTTGTCAATATGTTTTGTATTTAGCTGTAAATAAATTTACTGTAATTTGTTTTAAAATAGTTCCTTTTATTTCTAAAGTCCCCATCTATTAATTTATATTAATTGAGACGAATCGAGTATTACAAGTGAATGTGTTATTGGGTGTTCTGGACTTGAGCAGCCGCGATGGTCATTAGATAGGGCATCGTAAAACTGTCAAGCACTGAATGATGTGAGGGTCTGCTGTCAGGGATGAGCGCAGAAGCGACCCCATAATTTACGCCGGTCATTGTCGCGGATAAAAGAAAAGTGGTCAATGATTAGTCGTAATTCTGTTGCGCAGTTGTATTTAAAGACATCTCATTTGTCCTAATTCTGCTGCGTAGTTCATTTAAAGAAATCCGATTGGTTTAAGAGAGCATTTGCAGGGAGGAATATCTGAAAGCCAAGAACAGGCACTTAAAATTGTACCAGTAAACGGAGAAGACGTGCCAGCCAAATTCACGGCAGTTACTTGGACAATCTGACCAGCCAACGTGAGCTCATCGACGCCACTGCTGGGACCACCCTTCACCTTCACCTTCACCTTCACCATCGCCATCGCTGTGTATCAACCAACGAGACGTCAACAGTAAGAAACGATAACACCCTTTTAAATCTTTCAGTAAATCAAATTTTTACTACAATAATTCTCCCAATTTTAACTCCCTGATCAGAAGGACTCTCATGTGACATTAAAGCTGTGGAAATGATCTAAATTAAACCCAATCGCCCATATTTGATTTTTTTAATTTCACCAATCCTAAAATTCTTTCTTTTCAAAATTGTTGCATTCTCTTGTTAATAAATTTAGTGTAATTTGTTTTAAAACAGTTCATTTTATTTCCTAAGTCTCCATTTATTCATTAGTATTAATTAAAACAGAAGAGTGTATTACAATATATATTGTAATCGATTTATTTTACACGTTGTGTTCATTTCTTATGTTTTGAGTCTTTTTATGTATGTATTTGTGTTGAGAAAGTGCTACGCAATTGAATGCCGCAGCGAATTGTGTGTGATCTCCAGCACGCCAAAAAGGACTTGGCCACCCACGTACGGCGAGTTTTGTGTATTCAGAAATTTGTTGATATAACTTCGCATCCAACTCGCAATACTGATATCGAAACATGGTCACTTTTCTTAATATTCCGTATCAAATAATATTTTTTCCTTATATATTTGAAAATACTAAGATATGGTATAAATTAATAGTACACTATAATTTGTCCTTTGCTGCTTTAAGATAGATTTTAGTGAAGTGAAAAAGCGCTGTTTGTAATTGGGCCTACGAACGTGTTGCTGCTAGTGGAGTGGGGAGGACAGTGGCCTTCCCTGTCATTGCCTCTCTATCTATTTAAAATACTCTCTGGCTTCGTTACCACATAGTAAAAAATGTTATACTTCTCCCATGGACACACAAATCGCGGTGTAAGATCTCAGCAACGTTGCTTGGTTAGTTATAACTTTATTTCAAACGCTGTGATTATTTCATTCAAGGTTACACCCCTCGTGGCAGCAAGTGTCATTGAACTTCTTATATAAAAACACAAGATAATGTATTTTATTGTTTGTAAATTTATTTTGTTTAACACGTAACGCTTTGCTCGATGTTGGGTTTGATGCGACTAATTGTAAAAGGGTATCTATAATAAAATTCAAGCTGATCATGTCGGGAATGCCTCTTACTCTCTCTGGGTATTTTTTATCAAAGTTCTCACATGCCGAGACACCTTCACCAATTTTAGGCGGTATATGTACTGGGGTCAAAGACCTTGGACATATGGCAAGAGTTGTCCGCTGATCTCATTGGATCAGTCCGCCAAATGCCTCCTGAAATTGGTGGAGACACGGAGAAGGGAATGCTGCGACCCCACAGCAAACTCCTCTTCTGTCATTCGGAAGGGTGTGAGAATAGTACCCAATCCCCGACCTACCTGATGCAGGTTTCCTAGGGTTTTCCTGCTTCTCTTTAGGTGAAACACCGGGTAGGATCCTTAAACCATAGCCCGGGGGCCCTAGTCAACCCTTGGCTACCTTGCTCTACCTTCCGCATCCCCCCTTTTCAATTCCCTTCCTATGCTATCAAAGAGGAGTTGCCTGTTTCAGGGTCACCCTCATGTAGCCTGCTAACCCCCCCCCCCCAAAAAAAAAAAATCAAGCTACTTCGTCATAATTGAATATACCATTATTGTCTATGTAAAGCTAATTCGTTTCAGATGTATTTACGAAACTTGTATTATGGACTTTTGTTTTCACTAGACTGTATTGTCACCCCAACGGCTATACAGTATGTTGCAGCAACACTCGCCTTATATTCTTGATTCTGGGAGGAGGTTGTGCCGTTTTTTGGCACAGCCGCATTGAGCGCTGGGGAAGCGCGCATTTAGCGTCACACGCGGCCAATCCGAGAACTTGTATGGCCTAGTGGCCACAACAGGGGCTACGTAGACGAAGTGAACCAGTGAACGATGCAGATCCCCGTTATATTGTCAGACTGCAGTGTGACGTCTTTGTCTTATGCTAAATGTTTGCAGTGTTAATAGCCCTGATCATATTGGCTATTTCATTCTTGGTTTGCCTAGTTGACAACGATCGAGTCCGTGAAAGTATTAAGAATTAACCTCCCGAAAGTAGACTTTCGGATTTATTTTTGCAATGGTGTTTGCTGTTTCAGTATAAAGAGGACTTATGAATTGTGATTATATTAATGTTTTGAGCTCTTAATTATTCCAATAAATTTTCAAAATTTTGGACTTCAAATTATTTTATTTTTCATTACGTTTAAGTAATGCTTTAATTGAATTTATGTGTAAATATCTAAAAACTTCACTTTGAATTAATGTATCTACGTCTGAGGGGAATTCTGCTTGAATTGATGTGTCTGAAATTTATACCCGACCTTGTAAGACATTATGGGAGTGATCACACTGGGCAGGTTATACCCACGGATACTTCACTTCTTGCGGAAACGTCTAAAGACGTTACTTCTCGTTAAGTAGTCGTAAATTTAAGCTTATTCTTCTTCAGGTCTTACTTTAACTCTCTTTTAATTTCTTCGTTATTCATGTCATTAAAAGGGATTTGCCTATTTCAGGATCACCCTCCTGTAGCCTGTCACCCATAAAAAAATACCTACCCGAACAAATACTGATATGCCTGTGGGATCTTTCACAAGGAGGATGAAGTTTACTTTTGGGGATGCCTCTTTCTCTCTCCGGTTCTAATGTTCTCACATGCTGAGGAATCTTCATTAGGAAGTGTTTGTACTGGGGCGCAGACTGTAAGAGTTGTCACCTTCTCCCATTGGAACAGTCGGTCAGCTGCCTCCTAAAAGTTGTGGAGACACAGAGAACGGAATGCTGCGATCCCACAGCAAACTTCTCTCCTGTCATTCGGAAGGGCGTGAGAATAGTACCCAATAGCCCGAACCTAACCTGAAGTAGGATTTCTAGGGTTCTCCCTGCATTACTTTCACGCGAATCATTGGGTAGGATACTTAAATTATTTCCTGGGAGTCTTGGATATATTGCCTTGAATTTCGTCCTCTACCTTTCACGTTTCGCGTTTCAATTCGTTTCCTTAATTTATTAAAAATGGAGGTGTCACGTGACAAAATGATGACTTTCATCAATTGTTATTTGACAAAGAATATATTGTGGGATCCTCAGGATCCACAGCATTATAATAAATTTAAAAATCATGATGAAACATGATTATTGGTGTCAATTATATGATGAACACAAAAGAAGATAAAGACTGAAATAAAAAGGTTAAGAACATTTAGTAATTATTTCATTTGTTATAAAGAGTTAGTTTGTTTAGAGTCACTGAAAAGCTACAAAGTTACGTTGAGAGATCATCATCAAAATGGCACCATACATAAATATTAGCAAGAACAGCGGCAGAGAGGATGGGAAGCAAAATCTGGATAAAGAAGAAAAAGCAGAAAGATGGAAGGAATATCTAGAAGAGCTGTATCACGATGAAAATCTAGATCAGTCAGTAATAGAAGAAGAAGCAGAAAAAGAGGAGGAGGTGGTTGATGGAGAGTTGGGGAGAAAATTATAAGGTCAGAGTTTGACATGGCGCTGGCAGATCTGAGTAACTGTAAAGCGCCAGGAATTGATAACATTCCAGCAGAGCTGATAAGATCATGGGCGAAGAAGCAATATCTCGGCTATTCAGGATAGTTTCCAAAATCTACGAAACAGGAAGAATCCCAGAATATTTTAGTAAAAACATCATTATACCCACACCGAAAAAAACTGGGGCTGTTAGATGCGAACAACACAGGACAGTTAGTTCAGTATCCCATGTATGCAAAATATTAACAAAAATAGTATATAGGAGAATGGAACGTCAAATAGAATACGAGTTAGGAGACGATTAATTTGGTTTTTGGAAGAATGTAGGGACAAGAGATGCAATATTGACTTTGCGACTAATTTTAGAAAACCAGCCTACGTTTATGGCGTTTGTAGATTTAGAAAAAAGCGTTTGATAATGTGAAATGGAACACTTTATTAAGGATTTTGAAAAGCTCTGGAATAAAATATCGAGAAAGGAGGCTTATACATAACCTGTGCAGAAGACAGGCAGCAGTAATTAGAATAGAAGATCAAGAAAGGAGTAAGACAAGGATGCAGTCTGTCGCCCATGCTATTTTACTTATATATAGAACAGGCGATGAAGAATTTTAAAACGAAATATGGAAAATTAATCATACTGCAAGGAGAAGAAATAAAAACCTTACGCTTTGCCGACGACATTGTAGTATTAGGGGAAACAGAAGAAGACTCGGAAACCGTAATAAATGGCATGAACGTAGTCCTGGAGAAAGAGCTTAATATGAGAATTAGAGTGTAGTTGGGAAACAGTGGAATAACAACGGGTGTTAGATTGGGAAATGGATATTTTGACGGAAGTTAAGGAAATGTGCTACTTGGGAAGCATAATAACTAGGCATGGTAGAAGTATAGTACACATAAAGAATAGGATAGCACAGGCAAGGAAGGCTTTCACGAAAAAGAAGAATTTACTTTAATACGTCAATGTCATCAACTCTTTGGCAAGTTATGCTATTGGCTGTCTGTAATTGAAATTAATTTGTTTAGATTGTGTTGTTTTTGAAGGGAGACTTTGCGTGAGAACCGCTGGTGCTTTGCGCAAGGTGGAGTGCCTGCCGGTCGATATGACTCCCTGTATGCCGGCGCGAAAGGGAACTAAAATATACCTAATTACTGTTTTTAGCTTACAGTTTCAACCTGCGATCGTCATTTAGTTGTGGAAAGAAAATTCCGAAATTATACACAGGTCTGCGTTTAGGAATGCAGCAATTCATAACAAGCGTTAGTCCTACTACTATATTTCACTCATTACTCTTAATAGCTTTAATCAAACATTCTGCTTTTCAAATGTTTCTTAATTTTTGTATAAGTCGTTTGAACACTCATCATAATCGTTTCCAATCCCATATTACTTTGTTTAAAGTTGAAAAATTTACTCTAGTTGGTCTGTCCGTTCTACTGTCAAATGTTGTACATGTGAGAGATTTTAAACAATTTTTGGAGGCAGTCAGTTTTATATGATAATTTGTAACTCACATTGTTCAATATTTCTTTCTCGTGTTTTAGAATGAGTTTTTAAAATTTCATTTCAGTTTTCATTGAGCATTATTTTCTTGTAATTCAACGTATAGTAATACGAGGTTTGTTTTCCAAATTTCGCGGGCTACGTATATTAGATTCTCGATTTTATTGTTTGTTATGTTACACATGTTTCCATGTTGAAAACATCAGCCATTTTGCATTTGTAGTTAGATTTTAACAGATATAAACGTTAGACGTGTTTTGATGTGCTTGGTGATTTTTTACAATCGGAAAAAATGCATCAAAGAATCGGTATTAAATTTTGTGTGACAAATAAAATTAAGTGCTCCAACTCACTTCAAATGTTGGCTGTGGCATTTGGAGAGTCTACTTTGTGCAAAAAAGATAAAGTTATAAGTGGTACGAGATCTTCACAGAAGGCCGAGAAGATGTTAATGACGATGTCCCAGCAGGTCAGCAAACGATGAAAACGTTGAAGAAATGAAGAAAATGTTTATGGAAAATCTTCGAATCAGTATTAGAGATGTTGCTAAAGATGTCGGCATATTGGTTGGCCCCTGCTGTGCAAATTTTTCCTTGTTTTTGGGATGAAACGTGTGGCAGAGAAGTTTGTTCCGAAATTGCTTAAATTTTGAGAAAGAAACCCGTCCATGAGCATTGCTCAGGAGCTGTTGAATAACGTCAACGACGATTCATATTTGCTCAAAAGAGTCATAACGTGACCAAACACGGATACATGGTTATGACGTCCAAACCAAAGCACATTTAACCCAGTGGAAGCAGCCAGAAGAGCCAAGTACGGCATAGAAATGAACATTTTAAACGGTTGGGGTAGATGGCGTTACATAAAAATAATCGAGATAGGTAGTCGAAATTAGAGAGAAATTATGAGAGTTGCTGAGTATAATTCTGATTTTCAATATGCAACTTAAATTGTACTTCATTCCAAAAGTATGGAGGGGTGTGAGAAAGGCGAAAGGGTTCTAGAAGTACTACGAATGTGCAACGTTGTTTATAAACAACACAAACATGTGGGAAGTTTTCTTTAATATTTTTCCCTTTAAGTAAAGCAATACCTAATATATATTTTTCAGATTAAAATAATTCACACATTTAAGGGTTAACTTTGTCTAGGAAGATCCATATTTATAAAATATTTTATTTGTGTTCTATGTCCCACATAAACACACTTTCACATTACACAGGTGGTATGCACATGTTATAAATATTCTGTAATTATTTAGGTTATTTAAGACACTCGTCAATTATGATAACCCAATAATAAAATTATTCACATTATTATAGAAAGGAACAAAGAAAGTCAATAATTGCACAATTATAAGCACAAAATACAGTAATCTTGAGCTCTTAATTTAAAGTAGCTTATTTTTTATGGGGTGCAGCACTTTTGCCATAAAATGCATCTAGCGTCAAGCCAGCAAAAACTAGGCAGGCTGCAACCCACTGTCGAGGCCATGCAAGTTCATTACCAAACATAAGAACAGATGTTAAGAATTTCTATTTTTTTGTTACAATGAACACGGGGAAATATTGTTAATTTAAATAACAATGAGTGATTGGATTTGATTAAATAAAAACAAATTAAATTTATTTACATAAAATAGAAAACAACAATAATTACAAGTTTTTTTAAAAGGCTAGGTGAATTGTATTTAGTAAGACTCTGTCTCACACGATAGTCAAGTCTTGTGCGAGGCCAAGTATTCCCGTGGGAATAGCGCCTTAAGACAGGCGTAGTCACTTCTCCTCCCAGACTTCCCCTCAGCCCCTCTTCCCAACAAACCCTAGGCACATGGACTATTTATCTACCTATCAGCGACCGCAATGGTTTTCGCAAAAACCCCGACACTTCAGTTTTCATAAGTTCAAAAATATTTGAGATGATGTTGTACTGATAATTGCAAAGTGTTATAACACGTTGGTTACTTCTGCAGAATTTTTCTAATGGATGTTATTCAGTAGAATTTTATTACATTTGTATTTTATCCAACTATATTACAGACCTCAGGAGATTTAAGTAGACTTCTATTAAATAAAAGATTTTGTTTGGGATGGTGTCATCAGATATGGGGGTGAACTTCAATGACATCTCAAAAGGATGCTTTTACAATGCTATGCCAAGATCACATTCCCAAAGTAGTTACTGGGAAAATGACAAGAGAATGAGGAAGTAACATAATGCTTTGCCCGCCTCCATCAGAATTTTACAATATGAATAATTCTCAAGATATATACGGGTTAAGTAGTCTACTTTTAGAATAATGTTGTACCCCTAGTGGGAATGAATTTTGAAAATATAATCTCCGATAGTTGATGTAGTACCCTAGACGTTTTTCAATAACTATAAAAGAAAAATATGTATGAGAGAAATAGACGGCCATTACCGAACAGTAAGATGATTTTTACACTCAGTCTTTTCAAATAACTTTCTTAATTCTCTTGAAAAAAAAATACCAACAAGATAGTGGACTACGAAGATGCAACAGGAAGTCAAATTAACAAGAAGTAAACGAAAAATGTAAACAATATAAAACACAATATTACTATAGAACGTAGATTTTCCCGACGAAGATGCTGGATGAAGAGTTCTCGGGATTCCAGTCGAGTGATGTCGTTTGTAGTCCATAACGTTTCTATGGCTGACCCCGCCATCTTCTTCAGGTGAAGTGAAGAAGTGTCAAACGTGTAATGATTTCTTTTCTATTTCGAATACAGTAAAAAATACTCTTTCAAAAATACTTTGACTAAGAGTTAAAAAAAGCTGATAAAGACACAATAATTTACGTATTTCATTGAAATAATAATTATTTACTTTATAATATTATGTATACGCATTACGAAATGAGGTGCGGAACTTTTATCCACAGTAATAATAATTTTCGGTGTCAAAGAACCACATTCCAGGGGGAAAAAAAATTGAAATAGCGGTCAAGAGCGGAGTGAGGCTTTATCGGAGACTTTGACTACCGTCTGAACGGAATTGTGTTGCTCTATGCAAACCAGATGGGAAAGGGCGAATTTACTGACTCATAGTCTTCAGAATATCAGGTAGGGAAGCCTGCGTCCCTTTCTGCCTAATGTACATTATAGAGAAGAAAGTTACTCGAGGTTTTAGTCAACAGCCATAAATTAATTTCTCGGAGACATTTGTTCATTCGTCTATTGATGTCATCAGCAACCAGTTTTGGAATGATGTACCCTCGAATCTATCTTGAGCATCATTACCACTGCCCACGTCCTCCCTAATATGATTAGCGTATTACATCCTCTGCCTCCCTCTTCTGTTCTTACCCCATACACATCCCTCTAATGCTAATTTTACAAGAATCTCGCATCTTAAAACGTGGCGTTTAATCTATCCCTTCCTTAGTCAACGTCCTCCATATTGTTCGCTTATCCCTTATTCTGTTTAGAACTTCCTCGTTTGTGATTCTATCCACCCATCTGATTTTCAGCATTCGCATGTAGCACCATATTTCAAAGGCTTCTATTCTTTTCCTGTCCCCAACTCCTATCGTCCACAATTCGCTGTCATATAATACCACGCTCCATACCAACATTTTTAGCAACGATTTCCTATTTTGAAATGCAGGCTGAAAATGAAGAAACTCAATAAAGGACGTAGAAAAGATGGGAAATAGAAAACCTGCAACAGAAGGAGGTACTTCAGAGTTTCAAAGAAGACATCAAGAGTATATTTAATAGAGAAAAGAGAAAGAAACAATATAGAAGAGAAATGGGCACGCTTGAAGGAAGAAATGACTAGAGCAGGAGAAGAAAAAGTAGGAAGAATAGCTCAGACCAATAGGAAACCATGGATAACACAAGAAATAATAAAAATGATTGATGAAATGCGTAAATATAAAAACTCTTGGTGTCACAACCTAAACGCAAGTTTGTATGTGCGTCCCCATTATATGAATCTAATTTGTTACTACATATACCACAATTTACTATCTGCTTTATTTTGTATTGTTTCTAAAAGTACATATTAGAAATACAAATTTTCTCGCATACACACACACACACACACACACACACACATATATATATATATATATATAATATTAGACGCCTGAAAATAAAATAAAAATCAACGTGTAATATACAGCATGAAATTAAACTGAACTCAGGAATTAAAGATATGGGTCTTCTGCTTTTCTCTTTTTTACATTAAAATATCGTCTACAAATTTTCCATCCATTTCCCAATTTGTGTGACAAATGACACCATGATGTGATTATCACTCGTGTACTTTTCACTGTCCTGTGTGAGTGTATGTGCTTTGTTCAGCTATAGGCATGACAATTAGGCGCTTGTGATATGGAAACAAAATGTATATACTGAAGGTACGTACTTACCCCTGTTACGTGTAGTATTTCTTGACATTATTACCTAAATATTGACAAACTTCATATGTACTTTCGTGTAATGGGAGTAGTTGCTTCAAATAACGTTCCGCGTAAAAAACTTGCAGACTAAAGTACAGTGTCTTCAGCAGAAAATTTACTTTTTATATGGCTGCCCTATTTAATGCTAAAGCACTTCTCGAATTATTAATTTTCATAATAACGTCATCTTTAGATGTATTCTGTTTAGTTCTTACATTTTATTTAAGAACTTTGGTTAGCCTGCCCCTCTGAAAATTTCATAAAATCGCTAAATATTCCCGATACCACATTTTACATAGCACATGCACTGCCTACGTCGGAATTGTTTTTGAATTCTGATTCCGCGAATTGTGTCACCGGCCTCAAGGCTTTGCAATGTATTAAATACGCGAAGGGAAACTGTGAGTTTGTGCATCAGTTTTCCTGGCTGTGCGTGTGTGGCACTCGCATTCATTAGGACAAAAGGATGCCCCTTCCTGTTTAATGTGGGTAGAGAGCCCTTTCACGAAAGAACGGATCGCCGTGAATAATTAGGCGACTGCTTCTGGCGAAAACGAAAGTTCCGTGGAAAATTTGGAATCTCACGGAGAAGCGTAAAACACATGCAGTTGGAATTTTTCCTAATGGCTGCATTTGTTAAAGAGTAAGCCAATAGAAGGCCGTTGAGGATAACATCTTATAGGTGGTTTGAAATTACCGAGCTTTCGTGGGAAGGGATTTTGGAGAAGAAGAACAGAAGTTGCTGGAGACGGCAGACAGAAGGTGTTGAGAGACGGGAGATAGAAGATGTTGAGAGACGGGAGATAGAAGATGTTGAGATTCATAGGAGAGAGCAGATGAACAGAAGATATTGAGATTCGAAGGAGAGAGTAGATGAACAGGTGCTGAAGGACGGAGATAAGGTGTTGGGAGAAGAGGGAGAAGATGTTAGGAGACGGGAGGCAGAAGTTGTTGAAAGACGGAAGACAGTTGATGCAAAAGTTAAATTGTTAGCCGCTGAGAGGAGAGAGGCCGACCAATGCTGACCTAAAACTGAACTGTCAGTCGCCGGAAGGAGATAAGGGAGTCTCCGCCCGATTTGTCCATGAGATTCAGCCCGGACGATGATGAACAGGGATGAAGCACCAGTCCGAAATCTGGTAAGGATGCCAGTTGATATGATGCTCTGGTTGCCGAGACACATTCCACCACTTTTCCCTGGTTCGGTAGTCGTGTCATGGAGTCGAAACTCTGGTCCTCAAGGATGGACCGGTTGATTTAAAAACATTTCGTGGCTGCTTGGTTGGGATTACTAAGTTGCCTGGTTGCAGAGTAAGGTCGTCACTCTCACCCCGCCAAGGAACTTCGAGACGATTTCCTTGCCTCTGTCCATTGATTTTTAAGGGCGTTGGAAGTGCCCTCGAAGTCTAACTCTAGTGATCAAGAGAAGTACGCTGCAACCTCCTACAAATCTGCCTGTCGTCGTCGTCGTCCGTTTTAATAATATCCTGGCGAGTTTAGCAATAATGGAGTCAATTGAAGATAGCAATTGTATGCTCCATCAATTGCAATGAAGGCCGAATAATCAGTAAGTAATAGCAGATCACAGGCTTCTCGTTTCCTCGTGCCATATAAATAGTCGTTACAGGCATCAGGTGGTAAAACTGAGGCTACTCTTTATTTCTGGACGAAGAACTCTATCCAGAGGGGTCCAGTCGACTTTTGTAAATTGGAGAGCGAAATGCAGAGACGGGAAGAAGAAATTCCTACTCGCGTCCAGACGCTGCCACTATTGGAAGACAGGATCTTCAGGCCAGTTTTCATAAACGCCTCCAAGTTGGTCAAGTCGGAAATGAAATGGAAGCCAATTATTTTATCCTGGAAAGTGAAAGATTCCTAATTTTAATCTCCTCGAGATTTCCTCATACTATATAGTAGCGATGGGCGATCTAATCAATATAAGATTAAAAGAAGTAGGTCCCTCTGAGTAGTTAGTGGTCAAAGAACCATAAAAGAGGAGCGTTATCTCTTCTGATTCACTCTTTAGTGGTCTCAAACTAGAAAACGTGTGACAAGTCGAAAAATGTAGCTTATAATTTTAAATGAAGTTAAATGGAATTGTGTTCATATTGAGTTATTGTATACTAAATTGCCTAAAATTCTAATATGTCAGCCAAATTTCATGGCAAAGTAAGCAGTAAAACATAAGACGCACGAAATTCACGTCTTAAAGACATTTCTTCAAGTGTTTGTATCTTTTTACGCTGTTTGTGAATTTCAATTCGGTTTTGTGTTGGATACTTTTGGTGTTGGGTACATGTCATATATATAATGTAGCCGATCTGTCGTTCCTCCGTATTCGAGGATTTCTCAATTCCTTTAGGGCGCCACGTATTTTTCATAAAAATACCAAAAATAGATTTTAATAGTTTATAATTTCAATCAGAGCATGAAAAAGAATTATATCTGCAGGGCGTGGTCATTCTCTCGTCGTCCCGCAGACACAACCTGCTTCTCCAATCACCCCATGACGACTACCCCCCTCCCTTTGCGGACCACCCAACGTCTCGCCAGACCACATTGTTGGCTCGGGTTGCATCAGTTCCTCAACAATTGCAACTCGCAAGCTGGCCTGCATTGTTCATCGTAACTTTTCATGTTACATTTTCCCCGCCCCCAATGAATTTAAAAAATGTACAATTTTTTAATATGACACTCACTGAACTACAGTCGTAAACAATTTGATTGACCAATGTCCTTAATCAAAATAACAAAATTATTACAAAAATTCACTTAGAACTAATTACAATTTTCTTTGACATATTCACTTTTTCAAGTAAAAATACAATTCCCAGTCATTAAAATTAAATCATAAACAAACCCTTAACTCTAATTACAATAATAAACTTCAAACATAACCAATTTATTTAAAATCTTTATAATCAGCTGTTCGCTGTCAACATCCACACCTGTTGCTTATCAACTAATTACATTTTACATCCCATGCCCTATATGTTTACAATTATTCATAAACTGGTTCGTAGATACATTAATTAAATCAATTAATCCTAAAATCAAACACTCTTTGTAATTCCAACTTAATCTCTATCTGTTTTAAATCCCCTATTTATAGACCTTACTTTCTATTACGCGGCCTGTTCTCTTTCATAATAGGGGACAAGATGAGTAATATTGAACGATTTCCATGTTCGTCTATCATCGGTTTTTCCCACTAGATAATTATTACATCCTCTTCGCTCCATAATCATGAAAGGGCCTTCATAAATATTTTGCAACTTGTAGCTGATATTTTTAGAAGCATTTGATACCCTAAACTTTTTTACCAGCACAAAATCTCCCTGCTCAAACTCAATATTTTTCACCCTCTGCCTTTTAGCTCTATAGCGTGCGTTCTTAGATATTGACTTGTATGCTCTCTCCTTCATGCTTTCCATCTACTCCTTCTCTTCTCCCTCCATCTTCGGATATGGAATCATCTTTTCAAACGGTAGTATGCAAAGTGTAGCGAATTGTAATTTATGTGGTATACACCCGGTTGCCAAACTGAAATTCTTATTCATCACATCTTCTATTTTTGGCAGTAATGCCATCCACTTGCTGTGGTCCGCCCCGCTGAATTGTCTCAACGATGTACTTACTTCCCATATATATCGCTCTGTAGGATTTGATTGGGGATGCCTTATTGCCGTGAAGATTCGTTTAATTCCTTCTTGCCTCAACGTATGCACCCATTCACTACAGTTAAACTGCTTTCCATTATCGGACAACACTCTTCTTGGTTTCCCACACTCCTTGACGTATTCCCCTAATAGCTTCTTTAAACACGATCTTGCAGTTGCAGCCTTGAGTCCATACACCTTGGTATGTTCAGAGAACAAATCCACTATTACAAGGACATGGACACATCCATACGCACTCTTCGGGAGCGGACCAAACAAATCCAATGGCACCACCTCATTAACCTCCCTGGGGATAATAGACTGGCAAGGCCCCTCAAATTCTTTATTCCTAAATTTATTTAGTTGACAGTTCTGACATGTTCTAATAAAATTCTTAATATATCTATACATGCCCTTCCATGTCACCAATCCAGACATCATTTTCATAGTTCTAGTGACACCAATGTGACCATTTTCTTCATGAAAGAATTCTAAAGCATTTTCTTCCATTTCAGTGCTTTATTTCTTGCATCCTTCCTCTATGCTATCTTCTAGTTAGGTGATATTTTTATTTTGTAATAGATTTCTGATGATGATTTTAGGTTAGTTTTGGGAATCAGCTATTTTGGTATTGTCTTGTTCTGTCATTTTGTTTCTGCACAAGGAGTATTTTTCGATTTTGTGGTTTCATGTGGTTGTTGGGGTGTAGAAAGTAGTTGATTGAAGTGGATTTGATTGTGGGGAGAAATAATGAGAATTCTGTCTGTTTGGAAGAAATTAGAGTTGATTTAGTGTGAGCTTATGAAAGGAACGTGGTTTGAAGTAAAATTGGGAAATGTCAGCTGTGATTTTGGAAGGTGTTTTGATTTATGATACTCTAATTTGGTGGAAAATAGCAGTGGGACCTCATAGAGTTATTGAAGAATATAGATGATTAAATGAATCAGTCGTCGCATAATAATGAAGTATAGTAAGTTGAAAGCATCGTATATTAAAGTGAAGTGAAGGATTCGTCGAATTATAAGTAAAGAATAGTATTGAATAATGGTGTTGGGGGTGGCATAAATAAGTCTACGAGATAAGTTTAGTTGGTGATTAGCCGAAATAGAAAGGGAATCACAGCAGTATAGTAAAATCGTCGTTTAAATAAAAATGTTAGATGAGAATGTGTCACTGAAATAGACCAGCTGGTACTTTGGATTTTAAAGATTGTGAAGTGTCAGAGCTGATAGAGAAAGAATATGGGGGGAATCTTGAAAGAATTTTATGAGCAAAGTGGTGACTCAACGATTATTATGATAAAGAGGCAGGATTTGAGATAATGGGGAGATAGGAAGAGTTTACTGGGTAGAAATTGAAGACTTATTTGTTGGGAAGTCATGGAATGAGAAACTATTGTGCAGAAATAGGGTGTCATCTTGTTTTTTTTTATATATTCGGTTCTATCAGGAGTTTGTTTACTTAGATTAATTGTATTTCTGGGTATTGCTCATCAGACTCCGAGTTAACTGGACGTGTCTAGTGGCTATAACCTCCAGAACCGAACTACCCTGTCGGCTACTCGAAATTTACTGAACTTCGAAAATTTCCAAGAACGGTGATGAGACAGCCGAGTCCAACTATCCCTGGACCCACCAAGCATTTTCACACTGGCTCAGCTTGTCGTACTCCAGATCAGACTGACTCCGAGATTTCGACAGCGGGCAGACGAGGATAGACGGCCAGAGGTGACGGTGGTTGAGAGAGGAGGATAGACGGCCAGAGGGGACGGTGATGTGAAAGAAGTTGGACCTGGATCACACGACATTCCTGGATGTAAAGCAGCTGCAAGGTGTACCTAAAGATAGACGCGGATGCATTCGTGAGGTAGTATGTTTGTATGCCCAGTAATTTTGGGTAAGTTCAACATAGCTGTGAAACTTGCTCATTTTGTTGATTAATTAAATTAAAATGATATTTTTTTTCTATTTTTTAGTAACTGCGTACTTCATTTCTCGAGAGACCCAAAATACCCTAAGATATTGTTTTATGTAAACATTGTTAAGATAAAATTGATAAATATAAAATTGTCAAACCTTTTAAAAATAGGTCCTTAAATAATTTCAAACCTATCCCATGAATAGGATATTACAATATGTGTATATATATGGTTATCTAATTCATCCAGGTTTGAGTATATGCTTATTGTGTTACTATATATATATATATATATATATATATATATATATATATATATATTGTAACACAATAACCAGTCTTGTTCATTCATCCATGTAATTAAACTACGATGAATATAACGCAACTTGTTAGTTACAAAATACGACGAGCGAAGGGCGTATTCGAGCAGCTTCACCAAGTGTTTATATTGCAAATTTATAAGGGATGAGATTGGGGTAAAAATTTGAAGTTAAAAAATTCAATGTGAGAAGTATGCCATCGGAAAACAGGTATAACAATGAACACAACAATCCCCAAGAAAAATATAGTTGTATTATTCAAGATTTCAATTACATTTGTTAAAATTTCGTAGTCACTGGAAAACGAAAGAAAAAAGATTTTTAAAACGAAACTGAATCAAATCGTTCGATTAATGAAACTGACAGTACATTACTATTATCGATATGTTCAGGGCTGGCACAGAAACGAGGGTGGGCACGGGCCACGACATGAATCAGGGTGTACACTTCTCCCATGCGTGGCCGCTCTCGTTCACGAGAGCACGTGGTTCTCATTCACGGGACGAACAACTCTCGGCGGGCGAAATCGCGCAGTTTTCTCTTCTACGACGACGGGGCGGCGCGGGCATGCTCGGCATGTGGGTGACGGAAAACTTCGCTCGCTCAGGCACGGCGCGTCTTGTGCAGGTACGCTCAGTCTCTGCTGTTCAAGGTCGCCTCCGAATGCTTTGATGTCCCGATCGTCAGGGGACTTTCGTTTACGTTGATCTCCCGATCGTACGTTACCTTCCTTGACTAGATCTGGGGTCCCTCGACCAAGTTACCTTCCGTCTACTAGCTCTGGGGTCCCTCGACCAAGTTACCTTCCATTTTCTAGCTCTGGGTTCCTCGACCAACTTACCTTCCGTCTACTAGCTCTGGGTTCCCTCGACGTCCTCGACTAATCGCCGATGATTCACGGGGAGCTCACCATTGGTTCCTTTGGGGAACGTATTTGAATCCCCCAATGGGAACGGTCTTACGGTCCAGCCGCTTAGCGAAGGTTCTAGGCTTTATGGAGCCGATAGGCCATAAACTTCGAACACGCGGAAAAGTCGTGACCATGTCCATATTTGGGCGTACCTCGTGGTCGCACAATCCACTGCCGCACACTGTATTCCGCAGCACTTTCACGATAACAAAAATCACAAAACATAACAAAATGAGCAAAATAAGCAATCAAGTGAATCACAGCTTGTAATGTTACAATGTATATGTATATAAATATTCCCATTTATGTCCGCAATATACGATACGACATTTTGTTTTTACTAATAAATATCCTATCCAAAATAGGAGAACCTACAAACTTCTATTTACATAATTTTAATGAACTACATATATTTTATTAATTTTATGCTCACCATTTTGTTTTTCATAAAAGATATAAAATTAAAAACCAGCAATCTTTGAAACATAAGTGTACTCAGTTTCAATACTTTCGATTAAATTGTTGACTTTTGTCATTCCTTTTTGTAGTTTTGGACCGCCGACCGCTACTGTGATCGAAGAACGAGCTATTTGAATCACTCACTCATGACTCAGATCGCGTCGATCGCTAACCCAGAGGTAACCAGTGTTAGAATCATTCACTAGTAAATCAGATGGCGAGGAAGTTGAACGCAAATCAATCAGATCGCGCAGTGCGTGATTCCAGAGTTATCAGCCGTTAATCAGTTAGAGACTGAATGAGAATCTCTTATTTTCTGGATATGTTATCGAGGGACGATTGTTTTGGAAAAATTAAAATAAGTGCATATGGACAAAATATTATAATCAAACGTTTATATAATATTTTCTTACCTGATTGTCCAGAATATAATAGTATGAATCCCTTCTGTATCCTTCCTAAAAGTTTCACTTTAACCTTTCAAGATCGATTCACTGTATACTATGCTTTTATAAACTTCGTTTTCTTATGATATCGGAGTAGAAATTGGACGCGGATACCAACACGTATAGGATAGGACCTTTTTGTGCCTAGCTGTTGCTGTTGCTGCTGCCTCGCTTCGAAACGACGAAGCGATCGTACAGGTTGCCGCGCTCTGCCCGATGAACTCTTTCATATTGTATGTTCGTACCAAAGCATTGATTTTGGGTGTTGCTCAGTAAATTCAGTTTTTGTCAATGTCTCGATGTTATATGGTGTAGACCAACACATTATTATTCCATGTCTTACGTGGCGCGAAAATAGTCGGTTCAGCAGCATTTGGCTGTCAGCTGTCCGTTCCCGCGCGGAGCGATATATCGCTGGCAATCTCCCTAAGCGGCGGCGGAATGCGATTTTTCACAAGCGTCAGTGTACAGGGCTGGTACGATCTGGCGCGGGAACCAGAGTGGGCACGGCGGTGTTGTTCTCCCGTTCTCGTTCACGGGGGCGCGTGGTTCTCAGCCACGCGTCGGTCGGTGTCAGCGGGCGAAGTCACGCTCTCAGTCGGCAGCGTGGGTGGCGGAAATCTTCTTCGCTCGGCAGGCACGGCGTGTCTCATGGGCGTTGGAATTGTTCTTCACTCACTCAAGCACGGCGCGTCTCGTTGCGGCGGCGGAAATCTTCGCTCTTTTAATAACGGCGCGTCTCATGCACGTCACACCCGTATACTTCAACATCTCAATCGTACTTCTGTTCAAGCTAACGCTCCGATCGCAAGCATGGAGCGTTCACCTTGGCGACCTGACCGTGATTGCGAATCGTTTACCTTGACGACCCGAAGCTAAGTGTGCACCCGCTCCTGCTGCTCTCGGCTCTCTTGACTTCGACGACCAAGGGAGCTTACCATTGGCTCCTTTGGGGCACGTGTTCGCGTACCCCAATGGGACCTGTCTTCTAGTCTGGCCCCTTCTAGTAACCTCCAGGCTTTCCTGGAACCAGAAGTCATGTGCTTAGAACAAGCGGAAACTCGGCCCACGTGACCACGTCCATATAAGGCGAGCTCGTGTTCACGCATTGTCCGCTGCGTGAATTATTGCGCAGCACTTTCATCACAAAAAATAACACAAAACATGTCAAATGAATAAATAAGTAAAATAAAGTGAATTACAACTTGTAATGTCACATCATATATATATATATATATATATATATATATATATATATTCTATGACGTCTATATATAAAATGATCAGTTACTCATTAAAAAGAGATAGTTCTTTCTCCTTAGCGTGTGGTTCTTACCTGATCACTAAAAAGAAGTGTTTTACCCATTTCTTTTGTTAGGTACCTTTAGATTTAATTTTGAACTGAGTGTCTGGCAGAGATTTTATAAGATTGTGGTATTCTTTAAGCTAACGAGGTTGATCACTAACAACCTTTTCGTTCGCAAACTGATATGAAATTTTCTTTGTTCTCTGTCTAATTTATTTGATATGATCTGATACATGTTCAAGCGTTTATTCGCTTATTTCACTACCTTTGACCCCTACACTCAATGGATCAAGAAGTTTTTGGCTGATATTTTCGTAGCATGCATTATAATCTTCATCATAGCCTTCCACATATATAATTTCAACGCTGTTTGTGCATCTAGCTATTCCCCTTTAATATTCCAACTGAACTTCTACGTTACCACCTGTTCTATATATTCATATATTCCCATAATTACTCCGTTTTCAAGATCGATCATCGCCCATCCTTAATTTCATTCCATCAAGAAACGTACACGTCTCGTACGATCAAGGACTGCAAATTAAAAAAAAGACTTACGTCTGTGGGTAATTAATTAATGCTCTTTCACTCATTTTCCCTAAAGTTCCCACAACCCGTAAATTGGCCGACAAAACTATTCCTATTTCTTTCAGCGTCTCCCCGGACACACGAAAATGCCGTGACTTTAAAATTACCGCAAAATGTGAAGATATTCTTTATTCATCTGGCTTCCTATGTAGTTTATTTCCTTTTTCTTCACGTATTTATCATCTGTATGCTAAAAGTTGGTTCCAGCTTGAATAATTGCTAAATTTCCTTCATATTTAGCCGCAGACTGGGGATTCATCTTATTGCGCCGACGGACTCTGTTCGTTTTAAATGATTTGGCTTTCTGTTTTCAATAATACCGTTCCTACCTAATTTGCATCACATTTACGAACATTAGTCTGTTGAGGTTTACTTGGAATCGATTATTTGGATCCAGTCTCGCCCCGTGATTTTGTGCAATGCTTCTGACTTTTTGTCGTATTAACCGTTCACAAAGAGATAAAAATTGAATCGCCTCCAGGAAATTTAATTTGTGGCATTTAGAGATGTTTCATAGTGTCAGAATCAAAAACTGATCTTAAAATTCTTATCAAGGATTCCTCCTCAAAAGAGTTGTCTAAATAATTGATCTTTGCAATACATATTGCGACATTGTGAGTTGCATTACTCGGTGATATCAGCGATGATAAAATTCCCTTACGAACCTCGTTATTGATGGTCATCACAATATTTTACTGAAAATGATTGTTTCATTTCCCCCTGTCAATTTATATCTATATCGTGGATAATTTTCTTCAATTCAAAATACAGTTACATTTTTAAGAAAAAATCCTTGTGATTCTTCCATTCATTCCCTCGGAACTTTACTACGCTTATTTATACGTTTACGTACGCCGCTGCACAATGGAATTGGCTCTTCTCGAATCTCTTTGTTTACTCGCTCTATTTGAACCCCGATGTCAGCCTGATGAGCACCGAATTCTCTTTGGAGTTATTCTAACTTATATTTCGATTTTCTTCTTTCTTGTCGGTCATTTCTCGTCTTCCATCCGTTGTATCTATACACACTCGAGAAAATTGCTCATCTGTTCCGTTATTTTCTGCCTGTCCTTTCCAATCGTTTCGCGAAACGCTAACCAATCAGCTTCGTTTTATCGACTTTCTTGTTACTTAATTCCATTCCCTGGTTAATTTTATTAACTTCCTGCCTTAATTCATCACGCAATTCCTGGTTATTCTATTTTATTTCTCGAATTAATACTTTTAACTCTGCAAATAATCTCATATGAGTTACTAATGTCTTGAATAGTATGAGGGTCGATAGTAAGTGACCCCGGGTTCGAATATATTTCATAAATTCATTCAGGGGTTAATGATTTGCTTCTCATCACAACCATTTCGCTCTTAGAACTGGGGTCCACGATTCCTTAATTTACTATTTTACATATTCGCGCTTTTTCCCCGAACTAATAATCATATATTATTCGTATATCACCTAATTTAAATTACTGCCCCCTTAAATAAGTTACAAAAGGCGATGAATTTATTTAATTTACAAATAATGCTTCGCTACCGTTTCAGAAGTTTGATTCTTTGTCATGAACATGCACATATGAAATTCTGCACGCGCACACACATATATTTGCAAAAGTCTCTGACAGACATACTCAAGCGCGCCAATTGTAAATATATAGTTTACTTCGATAAGGTTGTTCCATTTACTTCTCCAGCTCATTCCTAACTATCCCTTTGATTCTTTCTACTCTTCTAACCTCAAGTCTAACGCCCACCATTTCGGTCATTTTGGTATGTCACGTGTTAGTGACAACCAATATTATCGGCTTATTTATCACCTTATTTGTGGAATTTAGGCGCTTTGTCGGGGTTTCTAGTCGTTTTCTTATTGAGGTCGATGAATCTTTCCCAACAACCTCAGGTTAACGACGTTAGTGGCTAATCCTCTGCGGGAATAAAATAGTACGCGTTCTCAGTGGCACGGGCGCCTATCAGATCTTACTTCCTGTGGCTTTCTTCCTGTTGATCCATATTACAATTATATTATACGTGTTACAGGATTTTATAAGATCCTACAGTCACTTATTCAGTTAGAGAAGAAGAGTTCATTAGTTATGACAGTAAATATCATGGTAACCACATTTTGTTTTGGGAATACCGTTTGTTTTTTGAATAAATCTCTATACTGGTTGGGTCAATCTGTAAGAAGCTGATACGAAAATCGGAGCACATCTCTGAGAAAGTTGTCGCGACTCCTACCAAGTCAAACTCGTGGTTGTACCAGATTCGTACTCGAAAAGATGGAATCCTCATCGGAACTTATATCGACGACATCTTGTTATTATTAAGAAATGAAGTAGCTATCACAGAAATCCATTGAAAGCTCGGTGAGTGTATACAGATTAGGTATCTTGGCTATGCATTCTTAAGAGTATCCAAGTTATTCAAGACGAAGATGGAATCTCATTATACCATTACTTAAATGAACTTCTGGTTCGGTTTAATATGTTCAAATGCAAGGCAGGTTCTAATCAATTCACACTGGAACTAAATTAATGAAAACGATCAGGTCGATGGTGTTAAACTTTTCTAATTAAAGTTAATTGGTGCTTTCACTTATTTCTGTATGGCCTATGAAGTCATCTTCTTTGATCAGTTTAATAATTGTTACTGTTAGGAACATTAGACGGGTACAAAATGGGTGCTGAGATACCTAAACGTAGTGATGGACTGATCAATTCTTTTTGCTGAGACGTTCAGAATACATTTACTATTCGCTGCAAGTCGATTCTTTTAAACGATTCTTCACCTCTCAGATTCCCATCCGATTCTATTCTCGTCGTTAAACATTAATAAAATGTGTGTGAGACGAATACACACATAAACTACAAATGTAATAATTATAAATTATTTTATTTGTTGTTAATGTTGTTGTGGTATTCAGTCCTAAGATTGGTCTAATGCAACCCTTCATGCTAACCTATAATTTATTTATTGAAAATAATTTTGTATTTGTTTTAGATGATTGATAAATTTTGACCAATATGTGAGACAAAAACGTTTTATCTAACAAATAATATTTTGTTTAGAATTTTACGTTTGATGTAGGTACGAAATATGATATGGTAAAAAATGAAAATTAAATTGAATATGCAGTCTTGTTTAATAAATTTAAAGGAAAACGGTAAAATCTTGATTTCGAGACATTTTAAAAACTTTGTTCTTCAATTAAAAATATTTTTAAAAAATACATATCCGACAAGCTGAACGATTGATTCTCCTTCCCGTACCACTATTATTTGGTGAAAGCAATGAAGGTCAAGTCTGGACACTTTAAACTATCGCCTTTTAAGGTGTCAAGTTGTCTTGTCTAATCGAGAACTGAATGTTTCCCCTCTAATGGTTCATGCGTCTTTAAATATATTCTCCAATTGTACATTTGGGAAAAAAACAGCAGATTGGCATCTATACGGCTTCACGGTACTTGGCTAAAAGGGTTAATCTCGGAATTCCGTGGATTAGGATCTTGTCCTATCCGACCTTTCGGGATTTATTGGAAACTAAATATTCTATGCAATTAATGCGTGGAATAATTTATATGCAACCTAGATATATAGATGAAATTGATTTTTCATATTTATTGCACATAATCGTGTAAATTAAAGCTGTTAATGTTTATATATTGACACGTTGACGTACCCCCCCCCCCCCAATTCGGAATTTGTCATTTGAGGTGACAGTCCGCAGTTGGCTCGGTAGGCCAAGGCACTGAATGAGTTGCAGAGCCAAGGAAGAAGAAGATGGAAGCGGGTTGAGTATTTGAGAACCTAAAAATTTCACTAGAGACGTGGAACAAAACTGTCAATATCGTAAGGACAAATGCGCTGGTAATAATTCGTTAACTATGAGTGTTTAGTAATAATAACAAATCAAAATTAAGTTTCTGTCATGATTATTTTATCAGTAATTAAGGCTTTACCGCACGCCTATCACTTCAGAATTTATGACGAGTTTTATTGTACATTAATGTTTGGAGAGAGCCGCTCACAACTTTTCCGATTCAGAATCAGAGTCGAACCTGCTGACACAAGTAGCTCGTTCAAGACCCGGCGACTCAAGCAATTAGCTCACGACTCTACGGATCGAAATGTGAACCAAAACTTGATTTAGAGAACGGCTCATTTTAAGAACCGACTATTTGAATCCGACTGTTTTATAAGTCCGAGTATTCTCCGTTTAGAGGCTACGTGGACATATTGGAGGAAGCTTCTCCATGGATCGAAGATCCTTCACTGAATGCTTGTTCATGATGAATGGAGGAGGAAATTCATGGGGTTCACGAAAGCATAGAACTGTAGAGTTAGTAACACACGGCACTCTCTACATACACTAAAAATACAACGTATTATTTGTGAGTTTGGTATCGTAAATTTAGCTGACTTTGTAACATTTTGCGTAAACGAACCTCTGTGAAGAAGCAAACACACACAGATAAAATATATTTGGTAAGGGAGGTTGTAAAACTGAAATCTTTGGTTTGTATACTATATATCTACGGAATAACTGACTGCAGTCTTCTTAACCAAACCTCTACTGAGGACCAAGCATTTATGGTGTATAAGTTCTCCAGGAAACATGACCCTTTGACTCGATGGGAATTGTCAGAGTATATTTTACAACGAATCATAGCGTCATGTTGTACATGCGCCGTGTGAGTGAACTATAGACACTTTGAGGCGCATTGTTGTATGAGTTGCATGCGTAAATAAAACCTATGTAAATTTATTCAACGTTAAATAAACTCAGTTCTTACTTAAGAAGTGTTTTCATCCAGTACTCATAATCTTGCAGATAAAAGTAATAAAAATAATTTAAGTTAATAACAATAAAAACTTACATAAAAATATTACAGAATGTTTTGCTTCTGTTCGCACCAAATGTTCGCACAAAATGTTTCCTCGTCGGTTTGTAATGTAAGCTCCTGAAGAGTTTAGTCTCTTCTGCTGTTACGGTGAACCTGCGTCTTACAGCCTTGATTACGTGGTTTCTACATGAAACGTCTGGATTGTGGTGTTCGAAATTATGGGACGCATTAAAGTTCTTAATTGTATTAAATTAATTGTTTAAAGCAGGTTCTTTCCGCCGCCCTCAGCCTATCATTCTGAAGGGACCAAATCGAGCGAGTCGCCTTTGTCTAATGTGGCCTGGCATCGCGAATCTGCGGGTTTCAATTAATTGAAAGAAATTATTTTAATTCATTAAACATTATGATTTTATTTGTATTAGGAGTTGGGATCAATTACTGCTTTGTTAGCCATATTATTGGCTACGTTCCTCTTATATTGTGATGGTGGTTTGTCTTCACGGCAGACATTCCCAAGCATGAAGCCGGAGCCGACATCATGAAGTACGTGAACGGACACCCCACGCTTTCACGCGCTTTCACGGCATCACAGAACCAGTACGTCTAGGGAATCACGGTGGAAGCGCCTCAACGCAGGCCTCGAGAAGATACAACGCTAGGCTACCAACTCGTCGAGGAGCTAGGTACTGCTGATCAACCGTCATCCGATTTTTTAGAGAGGTTATCCCGTGGACCACGAAGGCCAACTTTCTAGAGATAAGCTTGGATACTAGGCTAACGTGGAAGTGCCACGTGAAGGACATCGAAAAGAAGGCAACAGCTAGTTCTAAATTGTCGAAGCGAGTGGAGTTGTCGCTCTTCATCTCCCTTATACGGCAAATCCTAGAGTACGCCTCCGCAGTCTAGGCCAGCGTAGCGGTGAAGGAAAGGCGGATGGAGCTCTGAATCTCGCACCGCGGACTGACAACGTCGTAAGTCGGGAGCTCGCAGCAATCGACCATCAGTACCCCCGAGAGGATTTACAGCAGGGCGCACGATTCTAGCAATGAGCTGGTTTTATCACAATTCCAATACGACCCTGACAGGAAGGTAACAGGAACCGACCTTTGTCGATCTTCCTGTAGTGTATCAATTACTCCAATTAATGTTATATTAATTAGCCTATAATAATCTTACAAGCCTTTTTACAGCTTGTATAAATTTCATGTAAATATTCATGTATACATACAATTATTTATTTATTTTGAAAACCTTTTAATAACGTCTTTAACCACGGGTATTGGCAGTAGTGAGTCAGCCAGCCGGTACAAGAAACGGAAGGCGAAGAAGATGCAGCAGCATCGGTACAGATGTGAATGAATGAAAGTATGAATGTTTGTGTAATCGATAAGTGGTGCAAATTGTTAATTAGTTTTTATGGCATTTACTATAAGCTATGTATACTGTGTATACCAAAGTATGAGAAAATATTAGTATGTTATAGGTATATTTACAATCGCGGAGTAGATTCCACCAGGAAGAAACCCCGACCACTTGAAGAGGAGGTTCGATGCGCACGTAAAAATTTGGTACCTGACTGACTGCCATAAGGAGCATAAGGAGCACCACACCACAGTGCTGGCCCCTGTTCAAGGCAAGGGAAGCTCTTCGTGATTTGCTACGTCGTACCGTAATCCATCCTGAAACCAAACTGAAATGACGGAATTAGTTCAAGGTCCTTAAGTCTTACCATTTTTTTCGGTCGTAGTCTTAGTGGCAGATTGTATATTGCTCGCGACACCAAAATCCTCTAGTCATACATTTAAGAATCATTTCGGCCCAGCGAGTCATGAAGTGAAGATCATGAAATGGGAGATGAAACGTCGTATTTGGATTAATTAAATTACTTATTGGCCGTCTTTTTATTGACTTACCAAAACTAGTTTCTGGAAGATTCGAGAGCGACGGCCGGTAGTTGTTTGGGTCCGTCCGGTACATTCCAGGCGCTGTTGACGTTCCTCTAGGCGCGAGGGAAGCTCCTCAGCTCAAACCTCGGGGATCTCACCCTATTCATCCTGTTTCCTGGAAAAATAATTCCATAAATACTTATTCACGTATTCAACCTGGGCAAAATCTATGCGATTTTAGACAGGACGTAAGTTCCCTTCGAAGCCGTCTCAGAGTGACTATACACCGTGCCGTTTACTCCTGTTGGTTGGATGTAGGATCCGGGTCCTCTTCTTGACGTATCTTCTTGTTGCCTGCCAGGGAGTGTGTCAGTAACGCTGAGACTCATCTCTGCGCTTTTGAGTCGCAACTCGGATGACTCGGACCAGCCGATTCATCCGGCCTTTAGCCGACTTATCTCACGTGTCCTGTCAGCACTTTCTGGCTAGGTTCTTCTCCCATGTCAGGTCCACAGGTTCCTCATCTGCCCGGCGGGTCACCTAAAGAAGAAACTCTTCAAACCTATTTATATTTTTGAAAACAAACAATACTAGACATGCTCGAAATGAAAGTTGGTTTTATAGATATATTAATAGTTATTAGTGTCTGTACGTTTAATATAAGTTTACATAAAGCCAAAATCAGACAAAAACATAAATTATAATGGAAAAGAAACTATATCTTGATATGGCCCCTCTTCAGGTTGACTGAAATACAAAGCTCGAAATTATGAATTTCGTTTTTTGTATTTCAGTTCAACCTGAAGAGGGTCCATATCAGGAGCGAAAAATGTAGTTTATTTTCCAACCTATTTTATGTTTCACTAATTTTGTTCTGTTTTTGGCCTTATTTAAGCTTCTATTGATAAAGTTTTTAAAAATATTATGGGAGACGCATGCGAATGCCAAACAGTTAAAATATAACAAGTGTACATAATATTTACCTGCAGAACTCAATTGAACTGTTACTTGCGTATTAATAACTGGCTTAATTTTCTAAATAATATATTAATTACGTATCCGGGTTTGTATAGCTTCATTTCCACATAGCGGCTTTTACGTTTTTATTGTTATCATTATATATAATTATATATATAAGTTATTATATATATATAAGTAATTATATATATATATATATAAATTATTATGACATATATATCGTAATAATTTTTATTTGTAATTTCTTAACATGTCATGTGTCCTGATTTGAGGAACATTTCCCGCGTGACCATTTCCGATTTTGATAAAATTTAGACAGTTTTTACTCTGAAGCCTTACATGAACATATGAAAATTTCAGTTCGAAATATGCATTTCTGACTGAGATACGGGATTTTTCGTCGAAGCCTGCGGTTCGTCGGAGACGACGTCGTTTCAAAAATGTCACTTTTGAGCTTCAATATTCCGGCAGTTATTAAAGAATAGACCCTGAAAATTCGTTGCCAAGATATTGCATGCGTAGATTTCTTAAAGAATAACAGATCTTTAAACAAATTACATCCCTTTCAGCTATGAGCCCACAAAGTTCGCGGAAAAAATTGAGCCAATTATTTTTTCATATTTTCAAATGATCCTGGAGAGATAAATAAAATACATGCGGTATTCATATTTTGTAATTTACATTTCTACACGAGTGTCTACAAGTCAGACGATTTACAGCTTCGTGGACAATATACTTTGGAAAATGTGGAGCAGCAAACCTGGAGACAAAGTGAAAAACGACAAAAATGAGCTTTTTCAGAGATATAAATCGTTTAGGAGGATACCAGATATCGTTTTCTAGTTGACACCATTAAAAGGATGATGAGTTTCTATAATTGAAAACGTATATTTCATTTTGGTGTCTCGATGGATAAGATCTAAAAGTGCAAAGTCCACTTTAGTGCGGAGGCTCTCGACAAATATCGTCTCATATATACATAAAAGTATATTTAACATTCAGTTTTTTGTCTAAGGATTCCAATCTGGTAGTTCACAAAACCGTAATGAAGCAAGTTCCGATACATCTCGAATATATTGTTAAAGTCTCAAATCATACAATATGGTTCTATATGATCAGAATTAGTGAGGTATCAGAGCAATTACCTGAAGAACGCACAGGAAAGCATGGATCCTGATGATTAATAATTTTTTAACCAAGAATTATTCTTTTATTATTCATCATTGGAACAAGGCTTCCAGTGGGAAAACAGTCAAGAAACATTGCACCCTTTCGTTTTTTTAATACAAAAATTATTTGTTAATTAGTAATTATCTACGTCAAAATACAAGTAAGTCCATGTGTTACTCAAAATTTTAAATGCGGAAATCAGTCGCCTATTAAAAATAAATCATATCCATTATTGCAGAGACGGCTCAGAGGCACAACATAAAAAAAATAGTCAGCATAATAACGACACAGGTATTACTGCTGCGTGGAATTTTTTTGCCATATGCCACGGCAAATCTCCATATGAAGGTGTAGGTGGCATTGCCAAAGGTTTTTACAGCAAAACTAAGCCTGCTGAGCAAATCAATAATCAAAATCTATCGCCTGTTGATTTATTTAAATTGGCAAAACAAATTTTACCGGAATTGAGTTCCTCTGTGTTTCGAATGATGAATTTGAAACGATAAGAAATCAGCAATCAATTCGTTTTAAATCGGGAAACACAGTTTACTCCTGAATTAAGGACAATCACTAATTCGTACCATTTGTCGAGAAAAAAATTCGCGTAACGGGATTTATTGCAAATATTGAACGGAATGTCAGACTATTGACAAGATAAACTCTATGATTTGCCGATGCTATTGCCACGTTTCGAGAACTGCAGTGATAGCAGAGGCGTATAGAGCCGGACTGTAGACTCGGGTTCGAGTCCCACCCGACGCAAACATTTTTATTTGTTTACTTTATTTACATTGTTTATTTATTTATAAAAACTATTATCTTTACTGATTTTCAGTTGTGCCAATTTCGATATAGTAAATACAATATGAAAAAAACCGTATATAATCTACATGGTTACATGAGGGTAGGTTAATGCGATGGATTAACCTTCTTTAGCCGAACAGCTTGGGTTTAAATGTATCTGAGGGGCATACGACGTGGGTGTGTGAGGATTGACAAGCAGTGAACTGATTTTTTGAGGATGAATGAGGATGT
The DNA here is from genome assembly GCA_034510155.1 of Eucriotettix oculatus. NCBI lineage: Eukaryota > Metazoa > Arthropoda > Insecta > Orthoptera > Tetrigidae > Eucriotettix > Eucriotettix oculatus. The sequence continues at coordinate 1,391,473 of CM067377.1, read as the reverse complement.
GGTCTGCGGGGATGATGGTAGAGTGGGTTAGGATGTGCCTGAATGATCAGGGGGAAGGATGAGGCCAATTGGAAGTTTTCTTTTGAGGCTGGGGGAGCGTGGATGTGGAGGAGGATTGTTATGAAATTGCTGGATTTGGGGTTTGGGTTGTTGAGTGCGCTTTTGATTAGGTTTGTAATGGATTTGGAGATTTCTGAGTTTACATTGAGAGTTTTGATGTTATGGTGGATGACGGAATTTCTTAGGTACCAGGGAGAGTTTGTAATGGTGCGTAGTATTATGTATTGTTTGCTTTGAATGGGTTTTACCTGTTGTTCCCCATATGGACGAGGAATGGGACCAGGTGGATTGTATTATGGAGAGGTAATGAGGCGTTTTATGCTGGTGGAGACAGGGGATTTTCTGTTTAGGAGGGGATATAGAGTTCTGAATTTTTGGTTTATTTTGGAGAGGAGAAAATTAATATGAGGTTTCCAGGATAGTTTTGGGTCAAACATGATTCCGAGGTAGGTGGTTTCCGTTTTTGTAGGGATTAACGAATTATTTAGATAGAGGTGAATTTGGGGAGCAGGTTTTTTTGTCAGAGTGAATGGGATGGTTATTGATTTAAAGGGGTTGATACTGATTCGCCATTGTTTGGACCACTGTTTAAGGTTATTGAGCGCTGATTGGAGTGGTTGGAAATCGGAGGTGAGAGAGGAGGTTTCATAGGAGATGACTATGTCGTCTGCGAAAAAGATTGTGCTAGTGTTAGGATGTTGTGGGATATAATGGGAGAAGATGTTGTAAGGAAAGGGGCAATGACACTTCCTTGAGGACGCCCGCCGCGATTGAGTGAGGTTGTGAGAGGTGGTTATTTATTTTAACAGAGAAGGTTCTGTTTTAAAGGTAGTTTTGGAGTATCTTGTAGTGGGTGTCGTTAAGGACGTCGTTAATTTTGGATAGTAAGGAAGGGTGTTGGATTTTATCAAACGCTTTTTCGATGTCAATAAAGGTGGTGATGAGGGATTTGCGATGTTCAAAGGAGTTGTTAATGACGTTGGAGAGGCGGTATATTTGATGGGGACAGGAGTGTTTTGGGCGAAACCCGTATTGAGTGTCAGGAATCAGAGAGGATAGTCGATTAATTTGTTGTGGTAGGAGTAGTTTTTCGAACAATTTGGATAATGTGGGAAGGAGACTTGTTGGGCGATTTTTGGTTTATTTGGTTTCGGTATCATTATTATGGTTGCGTGTATCCATGTGGTTGGAAAATATGTGGTTCTGAGATTGAGGTAAAGGTTGAAGATAGAGGTAATTAAGGTTATTGTTTGTGATGAGGTCGTGACCTTGGGAGGCTTTGTTTTTTAGGTTTTTTATTGAGGTTGATATTTGGGGAGTTGTAAAATGTTTTGGGAGGGGTGATAATAGTAGGGGTTGTAGGAGTTTTACTACTGTTACTGATTGTTGTACAAGCAACTGTTGGGGGAGAATTGCTTGGTCAGTAGTTTGGTGAAGATGTTAGCTTTTTGGGAAGGAGAGGGATATCGGTTTTTTCTTAGGTGTTTTGTTTTTTGCCATAATGATTTGTCAGTTGCATTAAGTTGCTGAAGAAAATTGAAGTGTCTAGAATTTCTGGTGTCTTTCAGTAATTTGTGAAGTCTTTTAGTGATGTCATTATATTTGCGTTTGTCTGCAGGATTTTTGGAATTATTCCAGTGTCTTCTCGAGGAGCAGTTTATCTATTTGATTTTGGTGAGCGATAGGTGGATGTAGTTTAGTGGGTTTTTGGTAGGAGGCTATGGCAGCAAATGTGAGGATGATGGATTGTAGGTGATTTAAGGCCGAGTCTATATCTATGTGTGATTTTAGTGGGATGTTGAGGACTGTTAGCTTTTCTATTAGTTGGGAGAAGTTGTTCCAATTTGTGAGAGTGACATTTGGGGTGCGCTTAGTGGAGTGGGGTGGGAGGGTGTGATTAAGGTGTGCTATTAGTGGTAGATGATCGGAACTGAGTTCGTACAAAACTTTTGGGCTGTGGAGGTAATGTGATGTTTTGTGGCAGATGAAAATTCCAAAGCTGTCTGGGTAATGTGTTGGTTCAGTAGGGTAAATTATCTTAATATGGGATCTGGACAGATTAGGTCGTTTGGATTGGATGTTCTGGCGTTGTATGGTAAGGGGGGATAAGATAAGCTTTGTCCAGGTGTCAGGTGAGATTTGGTTTGTTGGGGCAGAATAGAACGAGGAAATGTTTATGGGAGTGTTTGTGGATGTGTTTAGAGTTATTTGAGTTAGTTGGAGTTGAGGGAGACTTATGGAGGGGAGTTGAGCTTTTGATTAGGATGGCAGAGCCGCCTTTTCTAGTTTAATTTGGATGATCGGCTCTATAGGTTTTGTACTTCGGGAAGTTATAAGGTTGGGTGGGGATAAGTTTAGTTTCAGTTAAATGCAGAAGGTTGATGTTGTTCTTTTGTAGGAATAGATTTATTTCGTGATATTTGTTGGTAGCCCCTCGGGCGTTCCAAGTGCATGTGGATAGTTATTGGGAAGGAGTGTGGATCATTTTGGCGAGTATTAGCTTGTAGTTAGGAAGTGGATTAGTGGGGTGATGATGGAGATCAGGTTGTCTTTTTTGCAGCACAAGGAGTTGAGAAGGTTGTTTTGGTTTGATGAAACAGTTTAGGGTTGTTGGGGGATTTTCGAAGTGGTGTGGGTTTGTTTGACGATGTTCGCATAGGATGTAGGGCTTGAGCTGTTTTGTAGGGTGTGAGTTGTTGGGGGTGGGATTTGTGGTGAGGTTTTTGGAGTGGAGCCGGTTTGAATTAGATGGGTTTTGAGTAGGATGATTGTAAGGATTTGAATACTGGGCAGCCTTTGTAATTTGCTGTATGGTTACCATGGCAGTTTGTGCATACGGGTAGGAGGGGTTTTGGGATAGGGCATTTGTTGGGCGGGTGTGGGATGTCACATCGAACGCAACGTGGTGGATTGTATGAGTATAGTTTTGGCAACGGATACATTGAGGGATAATTTTTTTTTGGTTTTAGAGTTTCTACTTTTATTTGGCAATGGTAAAGGTGGGTGAGGTCGTAGATGGTATAGTTTTTGGGGTCCGGGAGAAGGTCGAGGAAGAATAAGGGAAGGTCGATTTTCGTGATGGGGTGCCTTGTTGGGAGAAGTTGAAATGGGGAATAGCTTAACTCTTTCAGTTCTGTAAGGATTATATTTATGTCGGCTTTGGGATGTATGCCCCTCAGGACTACTCAGAGGTTTCTCTCAGATTTTATTTGGAAAGTATAGAATTCTGCTTTGTTGTTTTGAAGATAGGATATGACGTTTCTGAAATCTGGTATGGTGATGGTTTTTAGCTTGAGCGTTTGATCTTGTATGGTGTAGTAGAAGGGTGAAGAGCAGATGGATTTCAGTTGTTGTAGCATAATGTTGACATTATCTGTGTTGCTGATATATATATCGGAGGAGGATTTTTGGGTGAGCCTGGAAGGGGTTGGTTTTTGTAGGTACATCATCAAGATTTTGTAGGATTTGGAATCTGTTTGTCGTGGAGAAGGTAGAGTTGGTAGCGGTTGTTGTGGATGAAATTGGTGTTTATGCATGCGGCCGGGATTGATTACATTGTTCGTCTTTACTTACTAGTATTTTCTCTTTCAGGAATGTTCTGCTTCTGGAATATTCCATGTATGTATAAATAGGACTGGATTCCAAATCGGAGTCAGTCTTAAGCAGTACTAGATTTGTACAGCACTTCGCCGTTGAATAAACACATATAACCTCTACATGTGTGTTATTGTATCTCACGATCCCTCAGAAACGTGACAATATTGTAGTATTATGGGAGTCAGAAGAAGACTTGGAAACCTTAGTAGATGGCATGAACCTGGTGCTGGAAAGAGTTAAATATGAGGATTAATAGATGTAAAACCAAGGTATTAGAGTGTAGTATGGGAAACAGTGGAATAACAAAGGCTGTTAGATTGGGAAGGAATATTTTCGGAAGTTATGGAATGTTACTACCCGGGAAGCATAAAAACTAAGCAGAAGTATAGTAGACGTAAAGAGTGGGATAGCACAGGCAAGTTAAGATTTTCACTAAAAATAGGAATTTACTTACAGGTAATATAAGTGCGAATATTAAGAAATCATTGTTTAAAATGTTCGTATGGAGTATGTGACGTTGTATGGGCTCGAAACAAGAACGATAGGAGTTACAGAAAAGAATAGAAGCCTTTCAAATATAGTGCTATAGGAGAATGCTGGAAATCAGATGGGGAGATAGAATAACTAACAAGGAATATTGAAACTGAAAACGGGAAGAACGAACAATATTGACCAAAAGAAGGGATAAATTAATTGGCCACGTTTTAAGATATGAGGGAGGGTCTTGTAAAATTAGCATTAGAGGGAAGAGTGAAGCGAAAGTTGAATTCCTTTGTCAAATAACTGAATTATAAAAAAATTATATCAAATATACATTTATGTAAACAAATCAGGCTTGAGAACCTACCATTTCTGGGTTCGCCTGATTCGGGACCATGGGATACGAGCCTTGATTGGTAGTGCAAAGCTGCAATCGACACACATGTAATTTTGAGTGTGTTGTATTTTTATTGTATTGATAGCACGTTATTCGAGCGATTATTACACAATAAAAAACGATGAGACGATATTTGTCAAGAGCGTACTATAGTGGACTTTGACCCACACTTTTAGACTTTATCCATCGAGACACCAAAATGAAATATATGGTTTCTATTTTAAAAAAATCATCATCTTTCTAATGGTGTCAATTAGAGAACGATATCAGGTGTCCTTCTGAACGATTTATACCTCTGAAAAAGCTAATTTTTTGTAGTTTTCGTGTTATGTTTGCTGCTACAAATTTACCAAAGTATATTGTCCACAAAGCTGTAAGTCGTATGAGATGTAGACTATTACGTAGACACACAAACTACAAGTTATGAATACCTTACGTATTGTATTTATCTCTGCAGGATCATTTGAAAATACGAAAAAAATTGGCACTATTTTTTTCGTCAAATTGTGGGCTCATAGCTGAAAGGGATGAAATTTGTTAAAAGATTTATTATTTTCGTAATCTATGCATGAAATTTATCTTGGAAACGGAGTTTCAGCGTCTATTCTCTAATAACTACCACACTATTAAAGCTCAAAAGTGCTAGTTTTGAAACGACGTCGTCTCCGACAAACAGTCAGAAATACATATTTTGACCTGAAATTTTGGATATTATCTAATGCTTCAAAGTACAAACTGTCTAAATTTCATCAAAATCGGAAATGGTCGCGCGGGACTCGTTCCTCATGAGGACTCTTGACATGTTAAGAAATTACAAATAAAAATTATTACGATATATATGTCGTAATAATTTATATATATATATATATAAATTGAAATAAACAAACCAACCAATTTGTCAGAAAAAATATTGATATATAAGTCGTCATTACGTTTTTCCATATTTGTAGTTTCCGCAAGTAACTAAACAATAATTTAAAAATACTTTTAAAGATCGAAGACTTTCCAGGTGAAGAGAATAAAGAAACGCTTTTCGGGTTTCTAATAACCCGGTAATCCCAAAACACTGAACTTCCTGTTAGCCTCGTATCAAAAGTTACCCCTAGATATTGGGTCTTCGTTGACCACAGGATAACCTCTCCAAAGAATCGGACCACGGGTTTTTCTAGTGATCAGCAGCGCATGGCTCTTCACTCTCCCGTTCATAGCCCATCTTCTGCTGGATCTTCTGCAACCCGAGTTCAGGCGAGCTCCCACGACGTTCCACGACGCAGCAAACAGAGCGGTGTCGGTTAAACTATGGTTTCCTAGGAAAGCGTTGTCCGTCAGTAGCGGACGTAATGTAACGGATGATGACGTCACAGAAACGTTGGATTAATAGCCAGATGGGGATGGAAAGCTTGCTAGGAAGCGTTGTCAGTAAGGCTACCTGCGCCACCAGTTGCATTACGTCCGTGATGACGTTGACAAACATTCACCACCGTTTTCCTTCAGGGTACGGACGTCATTTCAAAGTTAAATCTATACAAAATACGGACTTAAAGTAAAATCACTAACCATAGTGATTTAATGTTTACGATGCCTTTCAACTCCCCTGGTCCGTTGAAGTAATTTTTAAACATTTCTCAAATATGAGTGGAATCTACTCTAGCACGGACATTGGGATTGAGTTTTCAATGTGTAATTGAAATCATTATAAGCATTCTTTAACCTGTAGCAAATACTTCTCCCGCACTATAAATGTTATATAATGTATTGTATTGCCTGTAGGTTTTGTGGTAGCAGCCATACATTATGAAATAATAGCATAAAATTATAAAAGTATTGTCACTGGTCCATGGAAATCGAGATATCCGATAGTTACACATCACTTTTGGTAGATCATGCAGAGTTTGACGTCTTGGACAAAGTTACATCGAGTTCTCGTGCAAGGGACAAAAGCTTGTCTCCAACAATCACATATGAAACAATATTTGTTGAGGCAGTGTTTTTGGGTCTGGTCCATTGAATGCAGATTTTTAACTTTTTCCCTACTTACCTAACTTCTAGGAAAAGAAATTCTGAAATAGCAAGGATTGTTTACGCCTGCGGACTTCCTGCATCCCCGTACCCGATTACTGTTAATCTAGGTGCTATTGCTGATATATTTTGATGTGCTTCTTGTTCTAACAATTATTGATGCGTGCTTTTAAATCAGAAGTGACTAATTTGTAAATTACTGGAATAAAACGCCTAGCATCTATTTATCAGTCAGATTCTCATGAATGAAATACAAAGAATGGACAAAAGTCAGAAATGGAATAATTTAATTAGAATACGTTTCGTCCCCCAACTTTACGAAAGTTCCTTAATTAAATTTTTTAAAATTACCTGTTGCTCCTGTAAAATCCGGGGCCGAAATTAAAAATTGGGAGACGAAACATGGTCTAATTAATTATTCCATTTATAACTTTTGACCATTCTTTGTATTTTATTAAGTTGGAAAAAATACTTTATTTAAGACTGTGATTATGTTCGATTATTTTTTTATTAAATTGTATGACGATTACAGTACAATAATTTGATTAATTGTTAATTATACTTTCTTGTTATTGTGCGTAGAATCGACATGTATAGAACACAATAAAATAAAAGGAAGTTTGATCGACAGAAGTAAGTAATGAGGATCTGAAGAATTGAACCTGTGTAACAAATACCAATGGGTAACCTTTCAGGTCGTTGGGCAAGCGTATACTTGGTATTTCTTCTCACCTCCATTTATATTATCTATGATTGCTCCATTCTTCAAGACTCATTTCTTTTTGTATCAATTATTAAATTTTCGATGTTTCCCTCGTGTGCATTGAACTTAACTATGTAAATAAAACGAAAATTTATCTTTTTTTAATCAATTGGGCAATGTAATAACTAATACTAACGTTAATAATGTAAATAATTTTAAAAGTTTAGTAAAATATATAATATTTGCATTTAAAAATCAGTTTAAAATATCCCAGAATTTTACTAGTGATATTTACTCAATCTTTCAAGACTTGATATTTTTTGTAATAATAATTAAATTTTCTAAAATTTTTCCAATGTGAAATGAACATATCTGTATAAATAAAAGGGATAAATATAGCTTTGTTAATTAAATGTCCAATATCGTAGTAATGTCGTAGGTAATTTAATTTCACGTTCTGTATATAATTTAATTAAAAAATTATAAGTTAATTTAATAATAATAATAACAAAACAAAACATTAAAAAACTTCCCGATAATATATATATATATATATATATATATATATATATATATTAGCTTTGCATCAAATATGTTGCGCTTAGATTCATTAAAGTATATTGTAATGTGCATTGCAAGCGATAAGATGGAAGACAATAGAAGTAGTGGACCTATCCTGATTAATAGTGGAGAAGATGAAAACAAAATAGGAACAGGTTTTATGATCAAGAAATCGGTCAGTCACAATATTATCGAATATGAAGCAATAAACTCCAGGCTATGCTGTTTAAGATTGAAAGGAAGATTTGCCAACATCTCATGCCCCAACAGAGGAGGCCGAAGAAGAGGAAAAAGAGCTTTTTTATGAAAAAATGGAACAAGTATATGACAGGTTTTCGAAGTATGTATTAGGGGATTACAATGCGGAAGTAGGCAAAGAGAAAGAAAACCACCCTGCGGCAGGATATCACAGTAAACACCAAGAGAACGGATGGAAAATGATTGATTTTGTGATCTAGAGCACGTGTTTTCCACATAAGGAAATACATAAGGAGACGTGGATATCTCCGGATAGACAGACAAAAAACCAGATAGATGACGTGCTGATAGATGCACGACACGCTTCCAATATAATGGACATAATGAAACGGAAGGATTAAGATTAGGTAATAGTGGTAGGAGGGAAAGTTTAGAAAGAGATGTTGAGGGAGAATGTGGAGAGGTGAGGGAGAGCGTAGAAAGGAATGAGAAGGATGCAGGTGACAGCGAACCGCCAACAACCAAAGAAATAAGAGAAATTACAAAACAATTGAAAAATAATGACCTCATAACAGCAGAGATGGTGAAACACGGAGGAGACGCACTAGTGAGTTGTTTGCATGAGGTTATAAAGAAGGTTTGGAAAGATGGTAAAATGTCAGAAGAATGGACATTAGCTAATATATGCCCGATACATAAGAAAGGAACACGTTTGCAATGTAGGAATTACCTAGGCATATCCTTAATGAGTGTGGTGTACAAAATCCTAGTTACAGCTATGACAGAGTTATAGTAGAGCAGAAAGAATTATAGAGGAGTATCAAGCTGGTTTTAGGCCTAGGAGATCGACGACGGATCAGATATTCACAATGAGAATGATTCTGGAAAAGACATATGAATATAACGTTCGACTGGGACATCTTTTTATAGATTTTAAGCAAGGATATGACAAAGTAAAGAGATCGACTTTGTGGGAAACAATGAAGGATATTAAATTTCCACAGAAGTTAATAAAACTGACCAAGATGATCTTCGAGAACAGTAGAAGTGAGGTAAAAGTGCAGGGATGCATGTCAAGATCATTCAGAACTGAAGAAGTGCTATTTAACCTAGTGCTGGAAATGGCGGTTAGATCAATAACCACTAATGCTGGTGGTAATATTTACAATAGGTTGGTCCAAGTATTGGCCTACGCAGATGACGTGGTTATAACTGCGAGAAGTGAGGAGGCATTTATCGCCGCCTTTTCGAGGAATTAAAGGATACAGCTGAATATTTGGGATTGGAGATAAATGAGGCTAATTCTAAATATATGGTAACGGAGAGAAGAGGAAAGAACACAGTGGTTGATTACACCTTTGAAACAGTAGATAGCTTCACATATCTGGGGTCAGTAGTAACATCAGAAAATAAAATTGAGATGGATATTGCAAATCGGATTAACACTGCCAATAGATCATATAGAACACTGTAATCCCTTCTGGGAAGAAAAAATTTAAGCAGGAAACTAAAAGTGACTCTATAAAACAATGATCAAACCAATACTTATGTATGGGAGTGAGGCATGGGTATTGACCGAGGTGATAGAGGAGATTAAACGTGTGGGAAAGGAAAGTATTGAGAAAGATATATGGGCCGGTGAAGGAAGGAAATTATGGAGGATCAGAACAAATAAGGAAATAAGTTAATTGTATAAATAACCGGATTTGGTAGCTTCAGTCAGATTCGGATGTCTAGGACACGTGCAAAGAATGGGGAATGAAAGGCACTAATGGGGCAGGAGATGGAGATGGCTGGAAGATGTGGAGGAGTCACGAGGTGGCGTAGACGGGCTGATGACCGGGAAGACTGGAAACATAATTTTGGAGCCCAAGGTCCTTAATGGACCGTAGAGCCATGGAGTTAGTTAGTTATATTGTAATGTAATAACGCAGCTGCCTGCTGATTTTGTTTCTATAGTGTCATTGTGAGGTGCAGTTGGGCCTATAATGAAGGAAGTTTTGTGCGCGACAATAGAGGCCAACAACAAAGTAGAATTGGCTGAAAGAGGGTAAAATCCCGAGGGGATTTTTATAAGTCGAAGTGCAGATTGATTATATAAAGATCAGGATTGCACAAACTCAAATATATTTTTGATAGATATCTGTATGTATATATCAGTCTGACGAGATGGTTGGAGAATCTCCTCCTGTAAATATAATTGACTGTATCGGTGTATTTAAGTGTCTGTGTGTACCGCATATGAATCTGAACGCGTGGAGTAATTTCGATCAAAATTGGTACAAGGAAGCGGCAAGGAGTGTAGAGCTGGCTGCGGGGGTGGGAGATGTACAGATGTCAGCTTGCTTATTGCGCGGTCACTGAGTCTCTCTCGGCTTTGTACATTTCTTCAGACTATTTTTCTGTTACTGTGCTTATTTGTAGAGTTGAGCTGACATCAGGGTTCTATTGACCTATACTGTCCTGAAGACATATTAACCTTTTATTGAAGTAATGATAGTTTTTTATTGTTTTTGCGAACGCCGCCGCCCCCACCGCACGCAGGTACGTATGCATGTGCTTATTTAAGGTAGTAATAGTTTTCTTCTCTCGATTAAGACGCTGTCATGGTGATGGTTATAATGAAATATAGTTGTCTGAAAGTAGGGCCCGTGAAAAGGTAAATTTTGCGAAGTGTGATGGTCTAATCACGTGATGACAAAGAGTTTACTGTGGCATTAACTGTAGCGGGTGAATATAAATGAATTGGCGGACGTGAGTTAGTACCATATCAAAAGGACAAGCCGCAGCTTAATTTATTGTAATATTCTCGTGTGAGGTAATATCATACCTAAGATTCTATTTGAGAGGTACAGAATATCCAGGGCTATTATGTTACAAACCATAATCCACTAACGTATGGATCGTATTTATCATTCGCAGGATGTAATCTGTCCAAAAGAATGCACTTATTTGAGGTTAAATTTAATAATATAAGGTTAATGAACGCCTGTACAAGTTATTAAACCTATGTTTATTATTGAGTGTTGGGAAATCAAGTGCGACAATATTGTTGAGAAGGTATGCTATAAAATGGCGAGAGTAAATGCATATAGAAATTAGTTGGTTGACTAATCATGAAATACAAGTGCAAACATGGACATTGTTTTCGTGGGGATCCTGTCATTTACGACAGACAACGTGAAGACGTCGAGTCCAAATGTAGCCGAATGTCGGCACCCTCGAGGGCAACTGCGCCGAATACAAAGGCGCACTTGCTGCTTCCTGTCACGTGACTTCACTCCCAATTAACTCAACAAAATGTCATTTCCGTGTTTCTATGATAATGACATCACTATAATTGATGCAAGTGTCGATAAACTAGTGTTTATTATTTTAAAAGCGTATGCAGTCATAACTTCGTGTAGTCCTTGACCCCACACTGTTATGCGTCATATAGTTGCAAGAATCGAACTTTCAGAACGTAAATATGTTCAGAGATGGTGGCAGCGGTGTATGTCGTGTATCGATCGACTATCGATTAGAAAGAAAAGGAAGAATTTAAAGGAAAGGAAGACAGGAAAGATTATTTGGGTTCGTGACAGCCTTGACAATCAGATCAGAGACTGGTGTTATAAATAATTACGCAACACTCAGAGGTAATTAAAGTATATTATAAGAAAAGTGTGGAGTAGACCAGGACCTCCACCCTAGCCGACAATCAACAGAAGACTGTTCAGATTCTCCCGAACTTTCCAAGGAGGGGGTAAATCTTCATTCATCAAACCCACCCAGTTTTGAAGTGGGGATCCAATTAGAAATTACAAATTGCTGCCAAAAGTAGTTGACTTGCATTCTCGCGCTAAGGACAGGATGCAAGTTGAAACTGTAGAGTTTTCGATGAGCTAAGCCAGACATTCGTCGCCACACATTGGCCGCATAGATAGTATTACATCCTGTCTGTGCTTAAGCTCCTTCTTGAATAAATACTAATTTAGGTTCCTCAAATTATATTACACTCCTCCCCTTATAAGAATCAGGTTAGGTCTGATGACAAATTCTAATTCGGGCAACCCTTATCTATACTCTACTAGCAGCCTCAGTCTCCTGAGGGGAGCTACAGTCCGCGGCGGCTCATTGGAAAGCTAGTTGGAACTGGAAATTTCATTTATAAACATAGTTTTTAGAGTCTCAATTGGCAATACGCACTTGTATACGTGGTCGGCCCAAGGTCTAATTACAACACAATGTTTATACAATTTATTACAGAGAATAATTATAACAAGGATTACAAAACTTATACTCAACACTATTATCTGAAATACAAAAATTACATACATATCAGCATTTTTTTCTTTAGCAGTTTGTGAGGAAAGTTCTATTTGGATTCTCTCAATTTGACTTAAACTATCTTCATTACTACCAATATCATTTAAAACAATGTTTTCATTCTTCACGTTAGTATCTGTATTTACAATTATTATAGTTTTATTAAAACTAGATATTATGTGTGGAACAAAATCGTATTTTACACTGACATTAACCTCTGACAGTGACATTAAAGTTACATACTTGTTAAATGCCTTGCAGTTATTTCCTAGTGTGATTTTACCTTTGTCAGTTAAATTTACATGAGTAGTGTTTGTGTTACAGTTTATGGTTAGCATGTCTGTGCTAGGTGTTACAAACAAATATTGGTTATTGTTTATCGAAAAGAACAGAGTAGTTTCCAATTTCATAATTCTTAGTTCGCAGCATTTAGGATGTACCTTAGTAGAGGGATGTAACAATTATTGCAGACAATTCATATTTGATCCAGAGTTAGAATGTAAAGGAATATTAAAGTACGAGGTCTTTCCCGGTGAATGGCATGTATAAATACCTCTCGAGTTTCCAACCGGGTCAAAGATTTAAACAGTGACGTTTCGATGGCTTGCTCTGCCATCAACTTCAGACTGAAGTGTCAAATTCGGTGAGTGTAAGCATTTATATAGTCTGAGGCAAGTCTGTGCAAGCACAAACCGCCTGTGATTGGCTAGATGTGGACGCGGGAGCGAGGGCGTCTCCCATTGGTCCACTTGCTTAGTCATGCTCTAGTCTCCCGTGGCTGCGGTCACGCGGCCCGTCTCCGCTGCATCTGGGGTCCGCCCCGCGTTCCTCCGGTGAAACAATGGGTTCGAAGCCAGGCTCAATTGGAATCCAGAATCTCTATTCAGTAAATTCTCACTGGACCTGATGTTTATTGCCTCCAAAATAATGCTATCCCAATAGCAATTAGCTCTGTCCAGAATACGCGTCTTATCGAAAGCTATTTTATGGCCCGTGAACAAGGCATGTTCGGCAATAGCAGACTTATTGGGTTGTTTTAATCGTAGATGTCTATTATGCTCTTTTATTCTTTCATCTACGGTTCTGATTGTTTGTCCTATGTATTTACTGCCACACTCGCAAGGTATTTCATAAATACCAGGGGTCTTTAGGCCTACATCGTCTTTTACATTCCTGAGCATATCTTTGATTTTAGGCTGTGTTAGAAACATCGTTTTTATATCATGCTTGGCCAGTATGCGACTAACTATGGTTGTGCATTTTCCGGCATATGGATATACGCTCTTTTTCCGGTCCTGCTGGCATATGCAATCGGTAAGTCTGAATTTCATTTCCTTGAGACAACACAGCGCCAACTGCAAAATGTGAAGAATCACAAGTTAACACAAATGGTTTTGAAAAATCAGGTCGTTGTAGCAATGGAGCTTCTGTTAAAATTTTCTTAAGTGTATCAAAACTTTTTTGATGTACTTCTTCCCAATTCCATTTAACATCCTTTTTCATTAATAATGTTAAAGGCTTCGCTAGGGCGCCATAATTACATATAAATCGCCTATAATATCCTGACAGACCGAGAAATGATCGATCTTTCTGACTAACTGGGCGAGGGAATTTGACTACCGCTTTGATTTTATCGTGATCTGGCTTAACTCCATCTCCAGTTATCGTGTGCCCTAAAAACTTTAGCTCGGACCTCAAAAATTCGCATTTGTATGGTTCTAATTTTAAATTAAATTTCCTCAATTGTTCAAACACCTCCCTTAACTTTTCGTTGTGGGATTCAAGGGTCGGTGTAGCAATTACTATATCGTCCATGTATACCCAACATCTAGCACCAAGAAACGGTCGTAAAGCATTCGTTATAACTCTCATAAATGTTGCAGGGGCTGCTTTAAGGCCAAATGGTATTCTTAAAAAATGGTAGTGGTTATTTGAACTAGAGAAAGCAGTTTTACATTTATCGTTATCCGCCAAGGGGATCTGAAGATAACCACTAGCACAATCAAGGGCCGAAAAGAATTTAGCTTGACCCATCTCACTCAAAATATCTTCCACGTTGGGAATGGGAAATGAGTCTCCAGGGGTCAACTCGTTTAACTTTCTAAAGTCTATGCAAATTCGCCATTTTTTTATTGAAGCATCGGCCTTTCTTTTTGGTACAACTATTAGAGGGAAATTCTATTCGGAATCACTTTCCGCGATGATGTTATCTTCCAACATTTGTTCTAATTGTTTCTTAATTTCTGCCTTCTTGGCTTCTGGAATGCGATAGTTTCTTTAAGTGATAGGTCTTACTGCTAATGGAGTGGGTATATGATGAACGCCTGCCTTGGCTACTGATAGTTTATCTCCAGGGAGATGAAAAATATCCATATAGTCCAGGCAAAGTTGTCGAATTTCTTCTGCGCCCCTTTGAATATGTTCGAGTCTGAGCTTTTCTAAAAGTAATTTTTCTCCATGTCTTGTAAACAAACCCGCGCTGTCGGGCCACTCTTGTTTCAATCTAGTTGGTGGCTTTATGATCTTGGGTCACTTCACGCCCGGCCGTGCAACGTTACGCATCTAACTTTGCAACAAGTCGAGCACGCAGTTGTTTACTTCCTGCTATCGGTCGCAGACAGCTACCCAAGCCGTCAAAATCGTACGCGTTCGGACCCGCATCACATCGCCAAGAATCACCGAGAATCATATCTTCACAAGCAATAAATTATCAACTACAACAACCATCGAGACAGCCACACCACAATGGGCGTCGCAGACGACGTCCCAAATATACAACCCATCGCCTCTACTCATCGCAGTATCAGCCACCGCCCTACAGTCACGAACGAAACAGCTCACCTAGAAGACGTCCAGTACAATCAGCAAACGAGCAAGCTAAAAGCACCTACCCACTTCTTCGCACACCAACAAACGGACAAAATGGACCACTCATTTGAAGAGACTGTGAGTGTAATAAGTGCTCAATCAAACAATTCTACTTCCACTCCTACCTCTCCAATAATCAAATCCAGTGTCAAAAAGCGGAAAACTATAAACAAATCCAGGCCGTATTCATCAACACCAAGTTCATCCACAATAACCACTACAAACTCTACCTTCTCCACGACAAACAGATTCCAAATCCTACAAAATCTTGACGATGCACCTACAAAAAACCTCCTCCGATATATATCAGCAACACAGATAATGTCAACATTATGCTTCAACAATTGAAATCCATCTGCACTTCACCCTTCTACTACACCATGCAAAATCAAAAGTTCAAGCTAAAAACCGTCACAATACCAGATTTCAGAAACGTCATATCCTATCTTCAAAACAACAAAGCAGAATTCTATACTTTCCAAATAAAATCTGAGAGAAACCTCCGAGTAGTCCTGAGGGGCTTACATCCCAAATCTGACACAAATATAATCCTCACAGAACTGAAAGAGTTAGGCTATTCACCAGTTCAACTCCTCCCAGTACGGCACCCTATCACGAAAATCGACCTTCCCTTATTCTTCCTCGACCTTCTCCCGGACCCCAAAAACTATACCATCTACGACCTCACCCACCTTTACCATTGCCAAATAAAAGTCGAAACCCCAAAACCAAAAAAATATATCCCTCAATGTATCCGCTGCCAAAACTTTGGACATACAAAAAACTACTGCTTCAATCCACCACGTTGCGTTCGATGTGACATCCCACACCCGCCCAACAAATGCCCTATCCCAAAACCACTCCTACCCGTATGCACAAACTGCCATGGTAACCATACGGCAAATTACAAAGGCTGCCCAGTATTCAAATCCTTACAATCATCCTACTCAAAACCCATCCAATTCAAACCGGCTCCACTCCAAAAACCTCACCACAAATCCCACCCCCAACAACTCAAACGCTACAAAGCAGCTCAAGCCCTACATCCTATGCGAACATTGTCAAACAAACCCACACCACTCCGCAAATCCCCCAAAAACCCTACACTGATTCATCAAACCAAAACAACCTTCTCAACTACTTGTGCTGCAAAATAGACAACCTGATCTCCATCATCACCCCACTAATCCACTTCCTAACTACAATAATCCCAAGCTAATACTCGCCAAAATGATCCACACTCCTTCCCAATAACTATCCACATGCACTTGGAACGCCCGAGGGGCTACCAACAAATATCACGAAATAAATCTATTCCTACAAAAGAACAACATCAACCTTCTGCATTTACCTGAAACTAAACTTATCCCCACCCAACCTTATAACTTCCCGAAATACAAAACCTATAGAGCCGATCATCCAAATTCCACTAGAAAAGGCGGCTCCGCCATCCTAATCAAAAGCTCAACTCCCCTCCATAAGTCTCCCTCAACTCCAACTAACTCAAATAACTCTAAACACATCCACAAACACTCCCATAAACATTTCCTCGTTCTATTCTGCCCCAACAAACCAAATCTCACCTGACACCTGGACAAAGCTTATCTTATCCCCCCTTACCATACAACGCCAGAACATCCAATCCAAACGACCTAATCTGTCCAGATCCCATATTAAGATAATTTACCCTACTGAACCAACACATTACCCAGACAGCTTTGGAATTTTCATCTGCCACAAAACATCACATTACCTCCACAGCCCAAAAGTTTTGTACGAACTCAGTTCCGATCATCTACCACTAATAGCACACCTTAATCACACCCTCCCACCCCACTCCACTAAGCGCACCCCAAATGTCACTCTCACAAATTGGAACAACTTCTCCCAACTAATAGAAAAGCTAACAGTCCTCAACATCCCACTAAAATCACACATAGATATAGACTCGGCCTTAAATCACCTACAATCCATCATCCTCACATTTGCTGCCATAGTCTCCTACAAAAAACCAACTAAACTACATCCACCTATCGCTCACCAAAATCAAATAGATAAACTACTCCTCGAGAAGACACTGGAATAATTCCAAAAATCCTGCAGACAAGCGCAAATACAACGACATCACTAGAAGACTTCAAAAATTACTAAAAGACTCCAGTGACTCCAGACATTTCAATTTTCTTCAGCAACTTAATTCTACCGACAAATCCGATATCCCTCCACTTAAAAAATACAATAATTGGTTTACCACTCCGTCCCAAAAAGCTAACATCTTCGCCCAACTACTGACCAAGCAATTCTCCCCCAACAGCTACTTCTACAACAATCACAACCAGGCCACACAGCAGAAAAACTCCTACAACCCCAGCAATTATCACCCCTCCCAAAATTCTTTACCCCTCCCCAAATATCAACCGCAATAAGAAACCTAAAAAACAAAGCCTCCCCTGGTCACGACCTCATCACAAACCGCCACCTAAAACATCTCCCAAAGAAAACAATAATCTTAATTACCTATATCTTCAACGCTATCCTCAGAACCACTTATTTTCCAACCAAATGGAAACACGCAACCATAATAATGATACCGAAACTAAACAAACCAAAAATACACACTGAAAGTTATCGTCCAATACGTCTTCTTCCCATATTATCCAAATTGTTCGAAAAACTTCTCCTACCACAACAAATTAATCGACTATCCTCTCTGCTTCCTGACACTCGATACGGGTTTCGCCCAAAACACTCCTGTCCCCATCAAATATACCGCCTCTCCAACGTCATTAACAACTCCTTTGAACATCGCAAATCCCTCATCACCACCTTTATCGACATCGAAAAACCGTTTGATAAAATCCACCATCCTTCCCTACTATCTAAAATTAAAGACATCCTTAATGAAACCCACTACAAAATACTCCAAAACTACCTTTCAAACAGAACCTTCTCTGTCAAAATAAATAACCACCTCTCACAACCTCACCCAATCGCGGCGGGCGTCCCCCAAGGAAGTGTCATTGCCCCCTTCCTATACAACATCCCACGATATCTCACAACATCCTAACACTAGCACAATCTTTTTCGCAGACGACATAGCCATCTGTAATATCATTTGAGGGAATCTAAATTATTATTTATTCATGAAGGAGCTTAAGCGCAGACAGGATGCAATACGATCCATGCGGCCAGTGTGTGGCGACGAATGTCGGGCTTAGCTCATCGAAAACTCTGCAGTTTCAACTTGCATCCTGACCCAAGCGTGAGAATGCAAGTCAACTACTTTTGGCAGCCATTTATAATTTCTCATTGGATCCCCACTTCAAAACTGCGTGGGTTTGATGTATGAAGATTTACCCCCTCCTTGGAAAGTTCGGGAGAATCTGGACAGTCTTCTGTCGATTGTCGGCTAGGGTGGAGGTCCTGGTCTACTCCATACTTTTCTCTTAATATACTTTACTTACCTCTTGAGTGTAGCGTTATTACTTCTAACACCAGACTCTGATCTGATTGTTAAGGCAATCACGGACCCAAACAATCTTTTCTATCTTCCTTTCCTTTGAACTCTTCCTTTTCCTTCCTATCGATATTCTATCGATACACCATCTCCTATGAAACCACCTCCCTCACCTCCGATTTCCAACCACTCCAATCAGCTCTCAATAACCTAGAGCAATGGTCCAAACAATGGCGAATCAGTATCAACCCCACCAAATCAATAACCATCCCATTCACCCTAACAAAAAACCCTCCTCCCCAAATTCATCTCTATCTAAACAATTCATTAATCCCTACAAAAACGGAAACCACCTACCTCGGAATCATGTTTGACTCAAAACTATCCTGGAAACCTCACATTAATTTTCTCCTCTCCAAAATAAACCAAAAATTCAGAACTCTATATCCCCTCCTAAACAGAAAATCCCCTGTCCCCACCAGCACAAAACGCCTCATATACCTCTCCATTATACAACCCACCTAGTCCTATGCCTCCTCCATATGGGGAACAACAGCCAAAACCCATTCAACCAAAATTCAAACCAAACAAAACACAATACTACACACCATCACAAACTCTCCCTTATACCTAAAAAATTCCGTCATCCATAAAAACATCAAAATTCCCAATGTAAACTCAATAATCTCCAAATCCATAACAAACCTAATCAAAAGCGCACTCAACCACCCAAATCCCACGATCCAGCAATTTCACAACAATCCTCCTCCACCTCCACGCTCCCGTCGCCTCAAAAGAAAACTTCCGATTGACCTCATCCTTCCCCCTGATCATTCAGGCACACCCTAACCCACTCTACCATCATGTCCGCAGACCACATCCTCATTAATCCTCCATAAATCTGCTCTCTATCTGTCAATCCTCACCCATCTAAGTCGTATTCCCCTCAGGTACTCGCAAAAATAAATAAACATAACCAATTCTCCTAAAGTAGGTTAATTGAATGAATTAACCTATCCTCACGTTATCATGTTAATTATATACCTTTTTAATTTTGTATATACTGTATCGTTATCGTCCTAACTGATAATCTGTACGATAAAAGTTTTTAAAATAATAATAAAAAAAATTACCTTGGGTGCAGTGTAAGCAAGAACATGTTCGTCTGTCAAGTTGATAAGCAAACAAATGTATGTCCCTCCACGGCATTCGACAAGGCTATTAGCACACATTAAACCTGGCTGTATTAACTGACTCTCGATCATCCGCAATCCTTTCTCTTTCGTTTTAAATTCTACAATAGTCTCGCTAAAGGGAGGAATAACATTTCTACTTATTAAAATTAAACCACTGCTAGTTAAAATTTCTTGACCTAGTATTAGATCTAGTCCCCTAGGTAATTATTTAACTGCTTAAAATTCATGCAATTTTTCCTCTTGAACATTCTTAATTTTGATTTGAATTGTGCCAAGCACCTCCAATTTGTTCCCTGTTATTCCCCTTAGTTGTAACATTCCTTCTTTAATGTTATCTTTGTCTACCAGACTAGCTAAGCATACCAAATTCTTACTGGAATGAGACCTATTCCTGTCCCACCAATTAAGTGATCAGACTTCACTTCTACACAGTAACGAGACCATTGACGCAAATTCTCTCTTTCGGCAGGGCCTATAGCCGGAGAATCCGAATCGATTAATTGATCTTTAGTGCACGCATATGTTTTAATCTCTTCGGTTTTCTCTCCCGACCTATCGCACTTTACTATGCGTCCCTCTAATTTCTTCTGTTTATCACGTGGTACTGATGTTGTGCCCATTTTGGCCCACTTAAGCATTATGGCTGGCACAGAATTTGCGATCCCTCTCTCTGTGTTTTTGACTGTACATTCCCCAGTCATACCCGCGGACTCTGTTCCCGGTTCTACTATTTCGTCCTCCGGAAGATCTTTACCTTCGTAATCAACATTACGCACTGCCATGGCCTTCATAAAGTTACCTATAGGATTTTTTTGTTTTGGACATATGCAGAAGAACCGCTTTCGTCTATTCTCCGATTCCCACTATACGGAAGTGCATTATCCCCTTTATTTACAACTGAATCTATATTTGCATGTGTCTTTACAGGCACCAATCTTGCCACACGGAAATAGCCTGAAATCTTCCGGTTGGCTAAGCGTTTTTTGACCAAGCTTGCTTTTCAAAACGCTCAGATTGATGGCCTGTTTTACTACGATTTTTGCAATCTTTTAACATGTGACCAGTTGCTCCGCAGCCAAAACATATAACAACTTTATTTTTCGTATAATCTCTTTCGATAGGTCCTCCTTGAAACCTATCTCTCAATGAACTCATTTCCGTGTATCGAACTACATTTCCTTTTTTATTTGTACTTCGCAAGAACTCAGATTTTTCTCCAGTTTTAAATTGTTTACTTTTAATCTCAATTTCCTCCTGTAATGCTCTTTCACAAATTTGTGCAAAGCTATTGTTTTCGGTTTGCTCTTTCACCATATATCTAATCCTTTCGTCATATAAACCTGCCACAAAAACCATTTTTATTAATTTTCCCATTATTTCTTGCCCTCCTCTGACATATGAGTTCGCAGGAACATTATCCCTTTGCTCCGATTTTGTCTTACTGTCCTTAACTTCCCTCCTGATATCGCTAGCCAATTTATCTATTCTAGCAGCCCATTCGCAAACAGTTTCATTTGGTCTCTGCTTACTAAAAATAAAATGGAAGCTTGATAGTCTAAAGTTCGTTTAGTCAGATAATTTTCTTCCACACAGCTTTTAATATCTTCCCATGAATCCCTTTTTACTCTTGAGAGGAATTTTTCTTTAGCCTTTCCCACTATCTTAGATTCGACGAACTTTATAAAAATAATTTATTTTTGTCTGGATCTATGAATTCTAATGCGGACTCTACACTTTCGGTACATTTTCTAAGTTGAGAGGGAGTTCCATCAAAAGTTTCGGCAATTAATTTAACTGCTTGTGTCACCGGTAAATAATCTTCCGTACTCATATTGTTCAAATTTCTATTCGCTAACAGATTTTGCAAGTCTAAATTGCTTTTTGTATCAGTTTGTTCACCGCAACTAATTTCACCGAGTTCCTGTGATTTTATACTTTGAAAGCGAGTTAAAGGCATAGACACAAATCTAGTTAAAGAAGCATGTATAAATATTTTCACTTCTTTCACATATGGGCAAGACTCACCGTGTATAAATACGAAGATAGAGAAAAATCGGTTGTGTTCTGGTCCTGAAGACGAGCTGTCACCTATGGCCGTAGTTATCCACCGTCCAAATTTCCACTCGCGTGCTCGTACTTAGCGTCGCGTCGGCACGCAGCGTCCTTCCTTCCACGCATTGTCGGGTGCCGGATGCCTTGAAGAATGCGGCGAGGTTCCCACGTAGCGTAATAACCACGACGTCGGCACACAGTTTAAGTGACGGGCTAGTCACGAATCGGTTCTCCACTCGGTCGCTGTATTTTTTCTAACAGTAACACACTTTTCACGGATATGGAAACGCACTGTCCTAAAATTCAGGCTGGATAATTTCGAGTGTTTTCCTAAATTCAGTAGATTTCTCGAGTGTTGCTGTTATTCTCTGATTTGTCCCGGAGCTGCCACCATCTCGTGTATCGATTGACTATCGATTAGAAAGAAAAGGAAGAATTTAAAGGAAAGGAAGATAGGAAAGATTATTTGGGTTCGTGATTGCCTTGACAATCAGATCAGAGACTGGTGTTATAAGTAATTACACAACACTCAGAGGTAATTAAAGTATATTATAAGAAAAGTGTGGAGTAGACCAGGACCTACACCCTAGCCGACAATCAACAAAAGACTGTCCACATTCTCCCGAACTTTCCATTCATCAAACCCACCCAGTTTTGAAGTGGGGATCCAATTAGAAATTACAAATTGCTGCCAAAAGTAGTTGACTTACATTCTCGCGCTAAGGACAGGATGCAAGTTGAAACTGTAGAGTTTTCGATGAGCTAAGCCAGACATTCGTCGCCACACATTGGCCGCATGGATAGTATTACATCCTGTCTGTGCTTAAGCTCCTTCTTGAATAAATACTAATTTAGGTTCCTCAAATAATATTACAGCCTAAAATTATCCTTATTGTCATGTAGAAATATTTCATTGATGCACGATAATTCATTACAGATATTTTTGCAGATTTGAATTTATCAAATATGTACTGTACTGCAAGGTGGATCAAATATAGTTTCTCATTTCATTTTATGCATTTTTTACTAACAATTCAATTTTAATTTCATTCAACAATGTCCGACTCGTGCATAAAATGCGATATATTGCAGATAATATAACTATCTCAGATAATGATAACGAGAAAAGAGTTTTGATTGCGGAAATAGAATTGCATCAGCAAAAATACAAAAAAGTACCGAAAATCTGCAGAGTAATTCTTTGCTTAGCAAATCAGATGGCAATGCTACTGTCATAACTTTTGATTTAATTAAAGCTTTACCGACACCAGTCATATCAACTGTAGTTTGCTATTACTAACGCTAGATGTGGACATATTGCTTAGGCATTCACAATATGCAAAATGATGATACGCACTTGTTCGTTTGGAATGAGGGCCGCAAGAAATTGGTTCCTGTTTACTGTATTTTATATGCAAATTTGCCAGAACCGAAAAACTGATCATGCACTCTGATCAGTGTGAAGGACAGAATTGGAACATTAAAATTTCTGTACTATGTCAACATATTGTAAGCATACCAATGTATTCTGTAAAGGAAATGGAACAAAACGTTTTAGTTAGTGGACACTCTTACCTGCTCTGTCATCAGGATTTTAGTCTGGTTCAGAAAAGAATAATCTTTTCTAGGAAGTAAAAAACAACGCCAAATATTACATGAAACGTGTAAAATGTATAATATTATATTTTTATCATAAATGTTGGCTACATGTTATTGAATGTGTGCAATAAATAGTGTAAATATTCAGTTTACAGATGAACTTTTCATTTTGAATGTAAAAACCCTCAGAGCGAAAATGGACTAACCCACAAAAAAATTAATTTACCCTGGTTATTTGTATTTTAGAAAGCTTCAATAATTCACAGTTAATTGCATTCAGTTTGAAACGCCTTAATGGTACAAAAGAAACATTTTTTAATCCCATACTAAGAAACCCATTTCCTCCACATTGACTTCCTTGGGGTTAGTCCACTTCTGCTCTCAGTGCCTCATTTATACAATAACTTGGTTACTGATGATGTAACTTTATTTCGTAATTTTACACGAATGAATAAAGAAGATTTTGAGTTACTTCCAGAGGAAATCTCACCTACTATAACGAAATGATGCCAACTTTCGTGAACAAATCACAAATGATCATATTTTAGTTTCTTTAGATGTTGCTTCCCTGTTCAATTTATTACCTAAAGAATTAATTATAGAAAGTTTCAAAAAATCGACGGGAAAAACATGTTTCAGATCTTACTAGCATTCCTTTGTCTGATATGCTTGTTTTACTTAATTTAATTTTGAACTCAACTTACTTTTCATTTAAAAATTCTTATCACTAAATAAGTGGATCTCCTTTGTAGAGATTGTGATGAAAGATTTGGAAGCCTTATGTATCTCATTATTAGATTTTAAACCATTAACATACCTCAGATACGTTGATGATATTTTTTGCATCATTAAAAGACTAAATTGGATCAATTTTAAATAGTTATCATCAAAATTCAAATTTTACTAATGAAATAGAACAAAATAACTCTATTAATTTTCTTGATGTTCTGATAAGTATTCAAAAAATTATAACTAATTGGTATCAAAAATCTACATATTCAGGATATGTTTCGATTGGCAAAATGTGGAAATTTTAGATGAAGAAAATAATTACTTCTCGAGAATTCTGAGTGAAATGTGTATGAGGCGCAACCCTCGTGCAATCAATGTTAAAAATGACACGAATCATTTGAACAAAATTTACGAAAAATATTTTAAAAAGCTTTTGTTAATAAATAGTTACATATTTAATGCTGACTTTTCGGCCGTTTTTTATTTATTGTAAATATTTAAGTCAGAAAATTATGATGTAATTTTATAAATAATGCTCGACAGTCAACTTTTGAAGCTCAAGAATTGATGAGATATTTTAACGAAATTAAGAACGTGTGCCTTGGCAGGACCTTTACTTGTGTCAACGCATATATATCTATAAACGTATATATTTCAATTATTTTGTTATGTAATCAATGTCCCTATTTTGCTTAGTACTTCCTCGTTAGTGATTCTGTCCACTCATCTGATTTTCAGCATTCTCCCTTTAATGATGACGTCATAACCACCGCAAAAGTGTCATAATCGAGTTAAGAAATCAACTAATACCTTAAAAAGCACATAAATAAAATTGGGTGTATGCAGTCTCTTGTCTTTATATAACGTATCTCAATCATCTACCCTGTGACGTATATAAAGTTTTGATTGTTTATTAACTAATTAAATAAAATGTTTGTTAAATGAAAGTATTATATCAACTTTGCCAGTTATATTTTCTTGAAACTATGTATATATCATAGCCTGTCAAAAGTAAAATAATGATTAAATATAACTAATATTATACTTAATTTATGATAATTATTTATTGTTTCTCAAGAACGTCGTCGAGGTTGTCGTCGTAGTCGGCGCCGTCGAACACACGCACGTAGAGGATAACATCTCGCTTGGCAATGAGCATAATATATCCTGGTTTTTTAATGATATAGGCAAACATAAGGTACAAACATGAAGTCGCAGAAAAGAAGATTTTAGATTTAAATTTATTGTTGTTTCCCTTAATCCTCGATTGAGGAAATAGGATACGTCATACATTAAAAAGTAAAAATGAACAAAATAAAGTACATAATTAAAGACAAATAATCTTAAAATAAATTAATAAAAGAAAATGTATATAGACAAAAGTCAATATAAACACAACACGGACACACGATGTCACACACTGGTAAACACAAACAAGCACACATTGAGAAACACTGAACAGATGATGATTGAAGTGGGATTTTTTTGGCCTGAAAGGGGGAAGGAAGGATCATAAATCTTCTAAGGACTCACAGAATATTTTGGGGGAGAACAGTGCTGAACAAAAAGAAAATTCACGGCAATCGGATGAATGATTTAGGAACGCCTAAGGTCAAAGCTTATAACTCGCAGTGTTCTTGAGGTAGACACTAGAGAGGGCTGCTTGCATACGTGTGCGAGCTTAGCTCTCGCTGCAATTTCTTCCACAGAATGCATGGCTTTTACCTTATCTCTAGTTTGTAGCGCAGTAGAACCCGCGTCCAATTTTTTTGTTATTATTTACGGAAATTTAAATAACATAAATATTTCGGCATGAGAAAGTCGCTGGCCAGGAAGAAGTGGTTTTTCCGCGCGCCGACTTGGCGGCTCGGAATCAAAACAAAGGGACTGCGGCTGACACTTGGGCCATAAAGCTGAGACACCTCGTCGCCGGTTTCGGAATGTCCTAATCTGCCTGAGAATTTGGTGACCGGGTGACGTGTGTTCCCCAAATGAAACAAGGGATATTATTGGAGAATATCCATCCCTGCCAACTTAGTGATAGGTGTCGCATAAGTGGGGACGAGGTTTTAATGAGGCTGGTGGAGACGATTTTGGAACAGATTGCTGGTGATTCAAGGTGGTGGTGAAAGGAGATTGGCAGCAGAGTGGTGGAGAGAGGAGATTGGTGGCGAGAGCAGATTGGTTAGATGGCAGGGAAGAAAGGTTTTAACAATAAGGGAAGAAAGAGGAAAAAGCGGTGTTTCCTCAATTCCGGCAACACGACTTTGTGCTATTGTCGACCGGTCGCTTCAAGTTCCACAACACGGAAGTTATAGCGAGACGCATATGAAAACAACTCAGGTTCGTCAACGAATGGAAAATCTGCTACATGTGGTTACCCAAACCATAATTACCCTGAGAACTTTAGTATAATCCCATTTTAATTCATTATGTTTGTACATAATATATACACGCACGACCCATTTTAAAATTATTGTGTTTTCATCTAATAAATGTATATATTTAAAGTTAATTATTAATTTCAATAATTAATATCCCCCCATCATCTACAAGTTTTTAAAGGTTCTCACATGCCGGGAGGTGTAGCTTTCTGATGCAGTTTTCCATGGTTTGCTCTGCATCTCTTTCAGGGGAAATCGCCGGGTAGAATCCTTAATCTATAACCCGGTTGCTCTAGTCAACTCTGGCTGCATTCTTCTCCCTTTCACCTCTCGTCCTATGCTATGAATGGGAAGATGCCAGATTCAGGATCACCCTTCATTTTGCCCGTTTCCCGAAGAAACCTACTTACCTTGCCTTTATTGTATAGAAAATAGATTGGGGTGACTTTGAAAAAGAGTATCACAGGAAATGGAAAGTAGTTCTTTTGATAGGAAAGTAATAATTGTTGGGTTGATTGGGAAAAGTGTAACCCTTGAGTTAACCAATGGACAG
This sequence comes from Eucriotettix oculatus, assembly GCA_034510155.1. NCBI lineage: Eukaryota > Metazoa > Arthropoda > Insecta > Orthoptera > Tetrigidae > Eucriotettix > Eucriotettix oculatus. Next base: position 1,364,309 of record CM067377.1, on the reverse strand, counting down.
ATTGATTGTGTGGGTCGCTCAATGAATTTACTGTCAAGTGTAGCTCTTTGAGATAGAAGGAGGATGAATTGAGACTGCTCACTGCTCGTGAGTGCCTATCTCCTGCTGAACAAGCACTTGTAACACTGGCACGGATCTAGCTAGGGTTACTTTCCACATAACATTTCTTTTATAAGCCCGTACTATTATATATGGGGTTTCAATAAGGGCGGGTACATGTTAAAATGTACAAAACAAGCTGTGTGTGCGAGAGAGATACTAACGAAATCCTTTTTATTTGAAATAACCAACTTAATTCAAAACTAAAAAGAATTTCATTAAAACTTCTTGTCTCACCAAAGGTGTCTCCACCTTGATGAGGTGGTGGGGCTTGAGTGGTCAAATGATCCCGAGGGCTATGCCGGTGGTAGCATAGCTACTGGTAGGGCCTTCCTTGCCGGACAGGTCGAAGGTGATGACCCTGACTAAATCAGACACCCAGGTCCTCCAAGTTGGGGGTTTGGCGTAGGGCTAACTACCCTACCTCGTAAAAAAAAACATGTTATGAAACCAAATCATCAACCTCGGATAACGGACGGATACCATGGAGCTCGACCTCGGCAATCACCACGGATTAATCATTTATCTCTTGCAACATGGAATGTGCGAACTTTGTTACAACCCGGGAAAATGAATGATGGATCAAATGAAATATTAAAATTTAAGTTTGATGTAGTTGCAGTAGTTGATGTAGTATACATTATTTTATAGAGAACCTGCAAGGAGAACTGGACAATATGGAGTAGGATTTATAATCACTAAAAGAATGAGAAAAGGATTGTTGGAGTATGAAGCAATTAACGAAAGAATATGTAGGGTACGGATGAGAGGAAAATTTCGAAATCTGACAATCCTTGTAGTACATGCATCAACAGAAGAAAAAGATGAGGTTGAGAAAGAACAGTTTTATTATGAATTAGAAGAAAGCTGTAGAAGAGTGCAAAAGTATGATGTATTGATAATAATGGATGATTTTAATGCCCAAGTGGGAAGAAGGGATTACCAGCTAGGTTTTTGTGTCAGGAAAACGCTTCATGAGGATAATAATGAGAATGGAAACCTCTGTCAATTTGCAGTGAGAAATAATATGGTCATTAAAAGTACTTGCTTTGAACACAAAAAGATACATCTAGGAATATAGAAAGCACCCAATGGGGCACTAAATCAAATTGACCATGCTTTGGTTAAGAAAGATATTCATCGTCAGTAATTGATATAAGAGCATGTAGAGGACCTAATTGTGATAGTGACCACTATCTGGTCAAAACAATAATAAGAGAGAAGATAATTAGTGTGATATGGTTAGGCGACGTAAACGGAATGTGAGTAAATTGAAGGAGGAGAAGGTCAAGGGCGAATAAATGGATAAAGTGTTGAAGGGATTGGAGGATGAAGAGAAAGGAAAAGAGATAGGAGTTGAGGAGAAGTGGAGAATAATAGAAAGCACTATAAAGGAGGCAGTGCAACATACATTGGGCAAAGAAAAAGTGAAGAATGGTTCGACGAAGAATGTAGACAAATAATAGAAGAGAAGAATAGAGCAAGAAAAAGAATGATACAAAGAGAAACCAGAAATAACGTGCATAAATACAAATTAAGAAGGGAAGTACATAAAATATGTAAGCAAAAGAAGAGAGTAATGTATAGGAAGAAGATGCAAGAGATAGAAGAATTAAATCAGCAAAGTGAAGTGCAGAAATTCTATAGGGTGGTGACTAGAATGAGGACAGGATTTATACCCAAAGTGGAAGGATGTAGAGGTAAGAATGGGGAAAAATTATTGAAGAAGATCAAATTCTTAATAGATGGATGGAATATTTTAAGGAGGCATTGAATATAGATCGGGAAGAAGAACAATATAGAGTAAATATAGAAGAGAGGGTAGATGGAGGAATGGAACAGGAACCAACGCTAGAAGAAGTGGAAGGTGTTGTGAAAAAAATAATGAGTAATAATAAAGCTCCATGTGAGGTACAACTTATTAAGAATGGAGGAAATGCTCTTATTGCAGCAATACATAGATTGATGGTAAATATATGGAAAACTGAAACAATACCTCAAAATTGGACGGCAGGAATAATCTGTCCAATATACAAGAAGGGGGATAAATTGAAATGTGAAAACTATAGGGGCATTACGCTGCTTAGTGTAGCATATAAGATTTTATCTGGTTTCATTAGTAAGAGGCTAAAAAGTTATGCGGAAGAAACACTTGGAGAATATCAATGTGGATTCCGTCCTGGCAGAGGCACTGCAGATCTGATTTTTACTATTAGACAGATCATGGAAAAATTTTATGAATATGACTCAGATTTGAATTTTATGTTTATTGACTTCAAACAGGCTTTTGACAGTGTTAACCAGAAGGCAGTTGAAGAGATACTTAAGGAGTATAATATTACTCCAAAACTAATAAGGATGACCATGAGTGAAACCAATGCCAGGGAGAAAGTGGGTAACAAATTCAGCGAAAAATTTGAATACAATGCAGGAGTAAAACAGGGAGATGGACTCTCAGCAGCTCTATTCAGTCTAGCCTTACATAAGGTGGTAAATCTAATTGATCAAAAATGGAACAATATTTGTGAAGTCCAGTCAAATATGTGCATATGCAGATGATGTGGCGATCATCAGTAGGACAACAAGTGTCCTAAGACAAATATATATGCAATTGGAGAGAATAGCATTAAAAATAGGTCTGGTAGTTAACGAAGAAAAAACTAAATACACGAGAATGTCCAGATCAGAGGGTAGAAGAAGACCTCAGGTCATAGAGGTTGGAAATGAGAAATTTGAAGGAGGGTTTGGATGCAAATACCTGGGGGTTATGTTGTACAATGACAACTCTATTAGCAAAGAGATCAGGGAAAGAATACAGGCTGGGAACCGAGCATACTACGCAAATAAGAATTTGTTTACTAACCAGCTTATCACAAGGAAAACAAAAATAAAAATATATAATACATTGGTGCGATCGGTGGAGGTTTATGGAGCAGAGACCTGGACCCTGAAAGATACTGATGTGAAAATCCTCAGAGTATTTGAGAGACGGATCTTAAGGAAGATATTTGGACATGTAATGACAGACGAAGGCTGGAGTACAAGAAATAATGTGGAGCATTGATGGAAGGTAAAGATGTGGTTAGATTCGTGAAGTCACGGAAGATTGATTGGATGGGCCATGTAGAGAGAATGGCAACAGAAAGAATACCGAAAAGAATCCTGAAAGAAAGATCCATCATTCACGAGGAAAGGGGAGACCAAGGCATAGATGGATGGACGATGTCGTTGCAGACCTGAGAGTGATGGGAGTGGGAGGATGGACGACGATGTTGAAGGCTGATTGTGGAGGAGACCAAGGCCCACCGAGGACTGTAGACCCAAAGATAGATAGATAGTTTCATTCTATTTCGACATCGACCAGCCATTATTGTAAAACACTACTTTCACTCACAGTTTTCAGTCGCGTGATTAAAACGTAGTTTTCGTCTGGCTTTCAACTTATTATATGCAGCTCATCATTAACATTCATATTCTTTCTGAAAACATTGTTGTTCAATTTATCGCAATTTTCTCCCCGTGGTATTCTGTATTACACGTGATGTATGGAATATTTTTGGTGGTAAAGTACGAGGTCTTTCCCGGTGAATGGCATGCATAAATTTCTCTCGGGTTTCCAACCGGGTCAAAGATTTTAACAGTGACGTTTCGATGGCTTGCTCTGCCAACATCTTCAGACTGAAATGTCAAATTCGGTGAGTGTAAGCATTTATATAGTCTGAGGCAAGTCTGTACAAGCACAGACCGCCTGTGAGGGGGCGGAAGGGGGATGATGTGTGTACAGCCTCTCATCCTCAAGTCGGAGGTCGAACCTACCCGTGGTGCCCCTGTGTCATCTAGTCGGCCACGGCGTAATGGGGAGCAGCGTGCATCTCTCATGTGCCTTGGTGTCGGCTCCCTCTTGCCATTCCTGGGTATGTGAAACCTAATAGTAGGTGACGGACCAGGGTGGCTCGTCGGGAACTAGTATCATTTATGAGCACGGGGGATGGACTGAGACGGGTCGGAGCCATTGCGCAATGGTTCTAGTAACAGAGTAGTCCATCCCAAGACAGTCATCCTACCATAGGGTCACCATGCCCTTGAAAGAAGGTGTCGAGTATGGAAGTTGCTAGCCATACTTAGTATCCGATGATGAAAATGTCTGGGTGTAATTCCCCCGTTATTGGGTGGCGGCGCAAGTCATCCATAGGGGATGCTTCTACTTCAGATGGGGGTGCGCCTGGCCTCGGAAACCGGGTGCTGCAATCCGGAAGAAGCAGGAAGCTTCGAATGCTATTCGTAGCGTGGTACTTTCCTTCATCGGGGTGTGGCTCCGCCTTTATCTCAGTGAAAGGCTACGCTTGACTAGAAGTGTCAGCGCTACCGCAAGGTTGAACCCGGCCAACTGCAGGCGGGTACTCGCCCCCACCGGGGTTTTCACCGGGGCCCTTGTCGGGGAAAGAGGCCCTCCGGGTTGGCTTAAAGTGCGACACGGGGCTGACCTGAGCCTTCAGCGAAAAATACAGGTAGACAGGGCCCAGCTGTCGCTCTACCGGGCGGCAGTCCTGCTCACAATTGGGTTTGACTCTGTCGGGCAGTGGTATGCGTTCACAATCCCACGGTGGCGGTGCTAGCAAGTCGGTGTCCTTGGTATGTGTAACCCAAGAGGGGGGGCGGACCAGGCCCGGCAATTGAAGCCACCAGCCCTTGGGTAAGGCAGCGGCCTCAAGGGCACTCTCGTCGTTGCGGGCGGAGTGCATTTCCAACAGGTCAAAAACTCGGGTGTGGGAGCCGTACGCAACTTGAACAAATAAATTTCCGCAACTCGCGAGCCGGTCGGGTGGCTAACCCCACTCGGCCGGTTTTCAACAGTCGCGTGAGCATCTTCGGTGAGGAGCCCCTCGGGGCTCTGTACACCATTTTAAGCGCATTCGCCCTGTAAAGCCAACTTGACAACGGGGTCAGGTGCTGGGCCCTCTCCCAGGCTTCCTGTGAATCCAAACTACCAACCAGACCGCCTGTGATTGGCTAGATGTGGACGCGGGAGCGAGGGCGTCTCCCATTGATCCACTTGCTTGGTCATGCTCTAGTCTCCAGTGGCTGCGGTCACGCGGCCCGTCTCCGCGTCATCTGGGATCCACCCCGCGTTCCTCCGGTGAAACAATGGGTTCCAAGCCAGGCTCAATTGGAATCTAGAATCTCTATTCAATAAACAAGAAAGGGGTCCCGTTACGCCTTATTGTTAGTACAATAGTAGCAGCCACTTACAGGTTGGCCAAATATCTAACTAGTAAGTTATCACCTTTCATTGGCAAGTGTAAACATCATGTAAAGAACTCTGCTGAATTCGTCCAGACTCTAGACGAATTAGAAGTGAACGCCAATGATATAATGGTCAGTTTTGATGTCGTATCAATTTTGACAAGGGTACCAGTGGCCTATACTCTCGTCTTATTGTAAAAATTATTTCCTTTGAATGTTGTCAACCTGTACTAACAACCACATATTTTCAATACGACGGTGAATATTATGATCAGGTAGACGGGGTGGCCATCCCCCCTTTCGCCCGCCATAGCTAATTTCTATATGGAAGATTTTGAGGAAAGAGCATTACGTGAATCACCTTTCAAACCTAAGTGCTTCTACAGATATGTGGACGACACTTTCGTCATCTGGCCACACGGAAAGGAAAAATTAGAGAGGTTTCTACTGCACCTCAACGGAATCCACCTGAACATTAAATTCACGATGGAGATTGAGAAGGAAGGGATGCTACCTTTTCTTGACATCCTGATACATAGAAGACCGGATGGACGCCTGGGACACAGCAACTCATACTAACAGTTTCCACCATCCGTCTCACAAAAGGGCTGTGCTTTCTACTCTTACGCATAGAGCGAGAATGATATCGGGTAAGGACCACTTGGCAGCCGAAATTGATCACCTTCGAAGTACCTTATCAAGAAACGGTTACACCGTTGGCGAAATTTCACGGGCAATACACGGAACCAGGAAGAAGAAAAAAGAGGAGTCGACCGGAAAAAGAGCGTATATCCCATATGCCGGAAAATGCACAACCATAGTTAGTCGCATACTGGCCAAGCATGATATAAAAACGGTGTTTCTAACACAACGAAAAATCAAAGATATGCTCAGGAATGTAAAAGACGATGTAGGCCTAAAGACCCCTGGTGTTTATGAAAAACCATGGGACTGTGGCAGTAAATACATAGGACAAACAATAAGAACCGTAGAGGAAAGAATAAAATAGCATAATAGACATCTACGATTAAAACAACCCAATAAGTCAGCTATTGCTAGCGAAGTACGAAAATCTGTGAATAATTAGCCAGAGTGACAGGACAGTTCGGAGAGCAGAGGTATCAGATATGTTTAAGTGTGCGGGAAAACAATATATTTTGGAGAGCAGGTAAAGATATTGGAACCGTACGAGCCGAGATGAGAAAGGTCGTAGCTAAGCAGGTGACAACAAGTCGTCATACCTCAGGATCGTGGAGACGGACGAGTGGTTGTTACTACAATGACCGGCATTTATATTTCGGGCGTGTCGCTGAACATTTTCATGTTTAATCAAATTCCGGAATTGTTGTTGTAAATATTTTTTTTTAGTTTAGCGTAGGATAGTATAGATTGTGAGTATTTATGTGTATTTATGAGAAGCATTATTTAATGATTGAGGAGTCGTGTGACTGAGCTTTGTAAATATCGTTTTTCTTGTAAATTAAATTGTTTGAAGTAATTTTATTTGCTTATTAAATAACCTCCATCTCATACTAATTTATTAAAGGCAAGGTCCCAGCGAGTCTTATGCTCGGCTCAATAATTCAAGTGTTTTAATCCCTCGCCTATCAGGTAGTACATAATTTCACCCGATTCAGCACGAAAGAGGAGACTGAGTTTGATTCTGATATTTAATATGCGATTTTAGTGGCAACGAAGGAGATAAAACACAGAATCGTAAACCTTATTCAACGGATAAAATACTGTTAGCATGTTCCTTGATACATAAATACAAGCACTATGACGTTAAGTCACGGCTATTGTCGCTAGAGGAGGTGAAAATTTAAAAGTATGCAAAAACGGCTGATATTGCCGTTGTATAAGTATTTTTTCGGAGGTACTTACATTGATAGTGTTTCCTCTAGCAGGATTTGTGTAAAATTTCAGTCCCCTTCCAGAATAGAGTAAGCATGCATAGGTAGGGAGGTGGATGGACTCACATAAAAATTATAAGAAAAATATCGTTATTGGTGTCAACACCATGGTTATGGTAGTAGCCCTAAGAGGTGTGTAAGAGGGGGTAAATAGATTCGATCAAAATTATTTATGTGCACGTTCCTCAAAACACAAAAAGAACGCTGTAGGACGGGACTGGACGATATTTGAATAAAAGAATGAAATGGCCTATATTTGATACAAATAAATATATTTCGTTGTTCTTATAATTATATTTATACAGATGTAGTTTGTGTATGATCTTAACGCGTTCATCTTGAGGGAATGTTTAAAGGGTGATATTATAGTGGTGTTATATAAAAATAACAAGAAAATTATCGAGATTGGTGTCGAAACCGGAAATACGGGAGTCGTTGTGTTCGATTATGATGCTCTACATGCATCTTAAATCGTAATTCAGTCCCTATGTGAGGATGGGTGACGGAAGGCGTGAAATTAAATAAAACGAAATGAAATTACATTGATGTCTGTATTTCAGCCTTGTGAAAGTCGCCGACTTCAATTCTGACATTTGAGAAAAATAACTTCGCATCCAACTCGCAATACTGATTTTGATTTCGAAACATGCTCAATATTTTTAATATTCCCATTTGAATTAATATTTGTATCTTATAAATTTGAAAATACTAAGATATGGTGTAAATAAATAATCCACTTTAATTTGGTTTTTTTTCTGCTTTAAGAAGGATTTTAGCGGACTCAAAAAGCTCTGTTTTAATATGGGCTGTTATGGGCCTAGGAGCGAGTGGGGATGGATGACATTGCCTCTATCTGTTTAAGATACTCTTTGGGTAAAACAACCCGTAGCACGTACAGGTGGTTGGATGGTTGTCTTAGCGTACCGGAGATAAATATTACCCTCTTAAGATACCGGACGTAATTTTGTCTTTCTTCAGGAATCATGAATCTTTCTAACTCTTTTAGGAAATATGTTTGACTATTAAGGTACTGGTAGTTATTTTCATTTCTTTAGTGTGGTAGAACCAGTTGTGGTGTTTCTGTTTGTAGCGTACCGAGAATATTGTGAATCTTACTGACTCTCTTAGGATAGCGGCAATATTTTCGCCTGTATTAAAGTAATGAAGAATGCTGTATTAAGATGTCAATAGTTTTCATGACTCAATTATGGTACTGCGAGGCATCAAATCAATTGTGATGAGATAGACATCCTATTGTTGGGATAGAGAGCGTAAAAAGGTAAAATCTTATAAATTGAAGATCTCGATACAGGATCAACCAGGAATTGACCAAGAATTAAATACTTTACCGAGCTAATGTATTAAAATACTTGGGCAACACCGGGTACCCATCCACTTTCTAATATAATTATTTGTGTCTTATCATACATAATTTAATAATACTTCGTGTCAAATGTTTCTTCTTAACAATAAATATTTACATTTTGTTTTTGAAAGGCTTCAATTTACACCAATTAAGCTATTCATTTTAATCCTGATTTTGCGTACACTTTACTAGAAATACTTTCTCTAACATATATTCTACAAATTGCTTCCTCTTAGCACATTATCCCAATTAATTCTATGAATAATTTAAATTTTTCAGTCATTGCTGTTGTCAATAGTTGGAAAAATATTAATTTAAACTGAAAATATTTTGTAAACGATATGAAATTAATGCATGTGCACGAATCCTAGATTTTTACATATGGAAATATTCACTACGCGTCATTCGTAGGTGAATGGTTTAACTTAGAAGCCATATTACTTCCAGTAACTTAATAAAAACCTTACGTGAGCATAAAAAGGCCAAGTCGTTCTTTACACGTAAAGAGGAGAATTCAAATGTTTCTTTTGCCGAAATATATTTTGTATGATAAACGTTAGAGGTTTCAGCAGTCACTTATAACTGTTTTAATAAATATTATTATAATTATTATAAGCTAAAAGTAGACAAAAACATTATATGAATTGATGTTCGGTGTGGTGTGTGTCTCTAATATGGACTAAGGAGTTTCAGTTAAAAGACAATAAGGTTTTATATAGTATGGAAAACATTTTCGTTCACTTTTTTAAACGTATGCTTTCAAGACATACATATGAAATAAAAGCTTACATATAAAACTTTAACACATATTAAGGAGAGTAATTTTTATGATCTTACAATGAAACTGATAATCAGTTTGCACAGCGTCCTTCACAGATATTTCCATAAACCCCTATATTTCAGCGATCTGTACCAAGAATATAGAGAAGCAAATAATATGCTTCGTAATATGTAATAACTTACTTATGGAGTTTCAAATAAACGAAAAAATCAAACTTTTTTATAATTTTATAAAGAGTAACAAAATAGCTTTTTTCAAACACCATTTTATTTAACAATATTTTCTGTTTGAAATAGTATTCATAAAACAAGATTCAAGCCCGAGAAATCTGACAAATTTCATCATGAAATTTATACACACAAATTTTAAGCAAATTAAAACATTAGAACTTTAATCTTCATCACCGTGGAATCTACTGAGCCCCTTCGATAATCGAAGTAGCAACTGTAATCAGCTGATTGACTAATTGCTTAGGCCCAAACAGTGAGATGAAATGAATTCTTTTACGAGTAGCATACCAAAAATATTCGTGGAATTTTGGCTGGCATTCAAACTGTAATGATGCCAGTTCCGCTGCTAGCAAATGTTACAAAAAGATTTGAGCACAGCCTACTAAAATTGTCCCTTTTTACCAACTTTACATTTCCAAACTTTTAGAGCACTAAAACTGTGCTTTTCGTGATTGATTCCACAATGTCTGTAATTTATTGTAGATAGTAAACATTAATTAGAGAACCTCCGCCTTCAGATCTTCAGATTCATATTTACAAATATGTAAGCAGTTCTCCCATTGCTCAAATGCAGACCACTTGGCCGTTTCTTCAGCCCTCACGATTCTAGCCTTTTAGCCTTGCCTAGGTTAGCTACCCTCACTTCACGGTTCAAAGGCCAGGGTTTAATGGTCCATAGCACCTACCACACCAGGACGCTGGAACATGCAGCGACAGTCCGCCATAAACGTCCACCACCTTCTGGTTCTGAACGCCCTTCTTCGTTTTCCGCAGATGGAAAAATTCATCAATCAGCATATACTATTCTTACTGCCATCTCTGGGTCAGTATATTGCACTTCCACTTTCAAAGCTGATCCAAAAAGTTCTAGAACAATTTCAAGTGATCCCCCACATCGCGATCACACGAACGTCTGTTCTCCATATTGCCACATTCATTGTTATTATTTTATTTTTATTATAATTTCAATGACATTAGCGACTGTGTGCATAAGAATGTCCTTATCCATAAGAACTTTGCATTGTAGCTGATGTTTGTGGTGTGCGTTTGCATCCCACATACACATATCAGAAATAATAACTTTTATTAATTTTGTATATATATGTATATAGATAATAGTTATTATGAAGCGGGCTAGGCTGCAAGCAAGTAAACGATTACGTTTGCTTAATATTAAATTAATATCGAATTGACGATATCGATAGCCAGGAAAGAAAAACACAGATCTGTAGCACTTGAGGAATGGCAGGTTCTTGGGACAAAGACCTGAGTTTGTGACTAGCAAACATACCGTTACAAATACCAGGAAGAATAGGACACGAACCACCACCTACCAGGTCAAATCCTCGGAGAAAAACTCACCCCGCCAGGCAGAAAAGGGCGGGGCATAAATTAATATAAGAAAATGGAAAACAGATTTTGGGACATTATTATTATTATTATGAGGAATTGACGCAACAATATAACATTTAATTACATCAGTAATGGGCATTCCAATTTTACAATTATATTATAATTTTGGTTTTTATAAAAAAGTGAAGTGGAAAATGAAATTACATTCGTAAGAAAAGCGTATGTCAAGAGGAAACTTAAAATATACTTAATTTTCGTTAAGTGGTGTGCAGGGCAAAGAGAGAAGAATCACAGAGCAAAAGGAAGCAATCAATAATTATTAATTTTAATATAGTGATAATTATCATCCAAGATGTGAGCTAAATGCATTTACATTCACATTAACATTAAATGAATTACACAATGACTATAAATGAATAAAAATTGTTATATTATAAGAAAATAATTGATATAAAGTTTCTCGTTATATCCGGGAGTTTGTAGGGCCTCTCGAGAATGAAGCATGCCAGCTACTGAAAAATTAAGATAAATAAACTTCGCATTTGAAGATAAAGCGTATAAAAGAATGTGCAAGTTTTATATAAACTTACCCCAACAAATTGGCTGCTTATTTTCTCATTCACATCCTGTACACTCTGCCATGTGCCCCCACTATACACAGGTTAGCTCTTCGCTCCTCCATCACTTGTCAGGAATCCACGCTGCTTCCTCCACCTACATCCAACAGCACCTAGGTGATCTACACTCCACCCTCACGCTCTGAAAACACAACAAATTGGCGGGCCTCCACCAGCCTCTGCTCTAAATATGTACGTCACGTGCTCACTCCAGTCCTCAAAAAAATTGTAGGTATTAACTCCACTACACACAATTCTCGTCTTCAAATTTACTTAATACAATTGAAGGTATTGCGTAAAACTGATTTACACACTCGTATGAACTTCTCTCAATTATACTTTCTCTCTCCTCTATCACCTTCCCCGCTCTTCAAAATTGTACGTCCGGGCTCCTCCACTAACAAGAGCGTTCTTCAAAATGTACGCACTTCCCAGACCACACTCTAGAGGTCGAACGGCAAACACGTCCGTTATCCTCTATGTCTCACCCCGCTCTGTCCTAGCAAGTTCTTTCTTGCATCTGTGAGGTCACCTGACCCCATCCATCAATCGCATGTCTTTAAAAACCAGCGTAACAGCGGCCATTTGCAGCACCCTGTCACGTGCAACTCGCATGCAAAGCAAAATTTATTCCGCGCTGCTCGTGTCAGCCCAACAATCAGTCTGCGTCGCAGCTTGCAAGCTACAACGTCCAATTGTAGCAGTATTTAACTTATAACTATAAACTCTCATAATTAAAAATTTTTATTAACAATAAAAAATTAAACTCTAATATTAGCAGCCTTACTTAATAAATATAAAACGGGGTATCAGGGTTTTCATCGCAAGATATACTGTGGTGTAAAACCCGGAACCTCTTTGTTTTTTGGTGTATTATTTTAATTGCAAATATTCAAATAAGTCTGCTAGGATTACTTAATTTTTTGTAAATATTTCTAGAATAAGTGAAGTGAGCAACAATGAGACGTTTGTGTGGATTGTCGTACCACGGTCTGAGAGTGCAGGGACTGCATTATTGCGTCGTTGGGTGTCGTGCAAAAAGACTCCGGCCATGTTTGAGGGTGAATAAGCAGAGGGACATGAAACAGGGTGAATGTGACCCTGTGCATTACGTAACTTTTGAGTCTGGTGTGAATTAAGTAAATTGCTGTAAAACTTTAGTTTTTAAAAAGTTTTATTCAAGCAATTGATACAGCGGCAAAGGTTCTGCACGCAGTGACATCGAGACTGGAACTAACTGCGTGGTCTGATCATAAAGCTTATATATGTATCTAGAACAAAGAATACAGAGCTGAGTCTGTTCTTACTTAGATAAAGAGACCTCTTGATATCGAGTCCTAATGATGCTTGGGTCAGCTATAATGTTCTGGGAGAGTGAATAAAATAAATTACATAACTTGTGACTCCGTGTATAGAGACAGGCAGTGAACACTGTGATAGTTGTGTAGTGGAGAGTGTCCGGACATTTATTTCTGAAGAGTGCCGGAAAGACATAATAATTTACCTGACGGGAGAGGACGGCAAGCAGTTTAGTTATGTTGCAGGAACGGTGATCCAGGAGTGTGCAACCTCGCACTTTGCAGCAGTGGAAGATTGAGACAGAACTAAACTTCGTGTCCAGTTACTTTGAAGGAGTAGCGGGGAAGCGAGAGAGCAGACTATCTGACGCTTCCAGGAATTTCTCATAAATTCCGTATAAACGACGCAGATGTGATTGTATGGTGGAGCCATATACAAATGTTGGGTGAGTGAAGAATTAAATGTGAAACTTGCTCATTTTTTTATTTTCAACTTAAAATCTAAATGATATTTTATTTTTACAGCATCTGCTTGCTTCACACTCGAGAGGCCCAATATCCCCTGAGATCTTAAAAAAATGCTTGCTGTTTAAATGTTGTGGTTTTTTTGATGAATATATGGTATGAGATTTTAAAAAAGGTCGTGAATCATTTAATTTAACGTTTCCCTTCCCGTTATATACCACAGTATATGTTTATATATTGTAGTATACTAAAGGAGGGGTAATTAAAATGATAGAACAAAGATTATTCACTTGTTTTAAAACTATATTGAATTAAAAACAAGAAAATAATTAAATACAAAGATCTCTGTCTCAGGTCGTTATTTAGGGCCTCTCAAGAGTGAAGTTGCAGTATCTACAAAAGAAAACGAAACAAAACACATGGCATTAATTAACTGAATCACTCTTGAATTTATAATTAAAAAATGGGCAAGCTTTAACTTTTACTCACTCATGATCTGGTATAGCTGCTTATATCTGCACTTCACCATGAGCCCTCACTATATACAGGTTGCAATCACGTGGTACGAATTCCTCGTTGCTTTTGTGCTATTTTATACTGTGCAATTTCCACAAGTACACAATTTCCTTCCTTACAAAAATTCACACATGTTCTTTTAAACTAGTATTTTGGGTTTTTTTTGGTGATATTTTTGGGTTTGATATATGCTGCTTAGAAGTCAAAAAGTGTGGTTAAAATGGAAAATTCGCAAGAGCTAAAATTTTAGTATTCACAGGTTGAGAATTTGGAATCTCAGAAAGTGATTAGTTAAAATGAAATGAGGGTAATAAGGAGCAAGAATCAGTGATAGAAAGTGTAGAAGTTAAAAGTAGGGAGAGTGTGAATGTGATAGAGGAAAAGAGTGATATCAAAGGAAAGACAGTAATGGATTTTATATGGGGATGCTTATGATTAGAAAATAATAATAATATGGCTGATATAGGGAAAAACGTGGCTGATATAAATTTAGAAAATAAAAGTTTGGAAAAAAATTGAGAAGAGTATGGCAGAGATAAGAGTAGAATGTAAGGAAAATGTAGAGAAAATGGCTGAGATGTAGAAAATAATTGTAGACAGTTTAGTATAGATTTTAAAGGGAAAGTGGTATAAGAAAGTTGAGGTGATAAAGAAAGAAACGAATAAGATGAATGAGAAGCTAGATAAACTGGAAAATAAACATGATAGAGATGTGGAAGAGATAAGGAAGACCATAAAAGATGGTATGGGGAAACAAAAAGGTGAACTATTGATCTAGGGAAATATGTTAGAAAAGAAGATGGAAACTGAGAAAGGGTTGCTTGTGAAAAAAGTAAAGGAAGTAAGGGGATCAATAAATAAAAGGGAAGAAAGAATTAGAGGAACTGAGGGTAATGCTGAGGGAAAATTTAAACTTTTACAAGAAAAGATACAAGATGTCTAGGAAAACAGTGAAAGATAATGTATAGGCAGTTAAAGGGGTGGTAATCAGATAGATAGTGTTGAATTCTGTTATCACGCTTTAAAGTGCATAGTAACATTAATCCAAAAAGATTTATGATCGATTTGGAACCACATTTTTAGATGAGTACAGAATCAATTAAAATTAATGGTTTTACTACAAGCAGTAGATGGGGAAACCATACAGTGGATAGGGATAGTATGATGATTAAAGACTTGTATGAAGAAGCAAAAAGTATCTTTTTAAGGAAGTATTGGAATGAGGTGCGACAGGCGAGAGTAATAAGGGGATTTGATGAAAACAAATATAGATCAGGAATGGGAATAAGAATGGTGCAGTATTTCTCTGAATATGACATGGAATGGGTACTTAGATACACCTTTATCAGAAAAAGTCTTTGTAAGGGTAATGGGCAGTCACTTTTGACAGTGCAAAAGGCAGAGGGGTGTGATGAAGTGAATGGCGAGATGTTTAGAAATATGGGAATAATAGGAAATGATGAATATGGGAGGGAGAATGATGGACAGGAGACTCATGTTTAGAGACAATAGGGATAGGAGAGAAGGAGGAGCAGATCAAATCGGAATTAATTGGAGGAGGCCAGAACAAGGCAGGGGAAGGAGACGAGATGATAGATATGACCAGGGAAGGTTAAGGGAAAATAATTGGGAGAGTTGTAGACAGTAAATATGATGGTAATGGAAATAGAAAAAGGGACACCCAGAAACAGGAGACAGCTGGGAATTATAAGAATTTAAACTAATAAATGTTGCATATAATGCAATGATAACATTTTTGCCTGTGAAAATGATCTGTTTGAGGAGGAAAAAGGGAAAAGTAAAGTCAAGAATAGGGAAACTACCAAGCAAAGTTTATGTTGAGGGTGGGGGGAGTAGATATTGAAACGTGGGTGGATACAGGAGCAATGTATTCAGTGATGAAATACAGTACTTATGAGATAGTAAAAAAAAAAGAGTGCTTTAAAGAATCATTACCTGTTAGTGATTTGAAATTATATGGGACTTTGGGAAGAAGAAGTGAGAAGGTAGTAAAGCAGCCAGGATGGAAATTCAATATGGGAGTGACACCTTACTGGTTAATTGTATGATTTTAAAAAGCTTGCTCACATAACTAATTTTGGGGGTAGACTTTCTGAGAAAGGTGAAAGCGAAGATTAATTTTGAAAATGGAAGTTTAGAAGGGATAGCAATAAACTCTGTGGGAGAGGAAGTGAAACTGAAGTGGAAATTATTAGAGGTCAATGATTTCTAACAAAAGGGGTACATATTTTATGTGGGTGAAACTTCTGGTGTGGACAAGGAGCAGATAGAAAGGATAGGGAGGATGAATGAGTTGTACGATAGAATGCATGCAATTAAAGGAATCGGCGAGGAAATGAAAAGGGGATTAGAAAATTTTATTGAAATGAATGAGGTCATTTTCGATAAAGAGCCGGGGTTGCTGAATGAGATAGATTATCATATTGAAGTTGAAAAACATGATTACTTTCAAGGACATACCCTATGCCTTGAAAGGACAAGTGTAGGAGGCAACAGATAAAATTGATATCAGGAGGGATTATTGAAAGGTGTGAGAATCCATATATAAATCCACTGTGTGTGGTTAAAAAGAAGGATAGAACAGTAAGGCTTTGCTTAGATGCAAGATGTTGTATCTTTGATATTTATCGTTATCAAAGATGGGACATGTTTACTCGATGACTCTTTGCAGTTTCCGTTTTTAAGTATTGTTGTTATGTGGCGAGTCATGTGAATGTATATTTATTATAATGTAATGTGATAATAAATTATGTGATTTACGTTACTACACAAGACGTGTGAATAAGGCCATTAGGAATATGTGTGAAAAACCCAATACTGTTGATGAGGCATTCAGAAGGTATAGGGGGAGAAAATGGCTAAGTAGTGTAGATTCAAGTTAGATTGGATCATGAATCCAGACAGACCACGGCATTCCTAGTTGATGGGAAGCAATATCAGTTTGTGAGGTTACCATTTGGTATAAAGATTAGTTGTCAAGCATTTATACAGAGCGTGGATAAAGTGTTTACGTCTGAAATGAGGGAGTTTGTAACATCTTATCTTGATGACCTGGTGATAGTCAGCCACACTTTTGAAGAACATGTGGAGCATTTAGGAATTTTCCTTAGTAAATTAAAAGAAAAGGGCATAACTATTAACCTTTAAAAGGTTTTTTCTGTGAAAACAGGAGATTGAGTTGCTGGGGCATATAATTTCGGCAAAGAGTATATACCATGTTCTGACAAATTAGATAAAATTCAGAGAGTTAAAAGGGCTAGAAACCCTCGAGAAACAAGGGATTTATTTGGGTATTTAACTTCTACAGAAAATTCATTCCAAAAATTGCAATTATTTTTGTTGAAATTGGCTTTTACAAAATATGTGGTGTTGGAGCATCCGGATTTCACTAAACTATTTATCATTAGGTGTGATGCAATTTTTGGACAAGTCGATGATCAAGAAGAGAAGGGCAAGCAGGGTCTGAAAGTGTATGAAAAAAATTATTGTACCACAGTGGTAGAATTCCTTTCGGTAGTATAGGCAGTTGAAAAATTTAGACAATATATCCTAGGACAGACTGTGTATCTGTATTCAGACCTATATGCGTGAATGTAAACATAGTAATGCACGGATTAGAAGGTGGGCATTAGCTTTAGAGGGTTACAATCTGATAGTTAAACATGTAAAGGGGACTGAAAGTACACCAGCAGATTATTTAAATAGGAATAAAGATCTATTCAAGGAAAGTGAAGAAAATGATAATGTAGTGATAATTGGGAATTAGGGAAAGGGAAATTAAGCAGAAATTAATAGAAGCAATTAGGGAAGATGAAAGGATATCCGAAATAACAAAGAAGGTCATAAATTTAGATGGGGAAGATTTAAATGCTGTTGTGGGGGAGAACTGTAGATACAAAATAGAACAAGGTTTACTTTTTAGGTATAATAAAAAATCAAGAAAAGGATTTTTAAGTCATTGTGACATGTTGCAAGTGAATAATATTTTGGGGACCTTATATAAATTGTTTTTATCTTCTGTGCCTATTGTGATTTTTGTGGCATATCCAGAATACACATAAACTGATACATTTAACTTTTTTTTGTTTTACGATCCTTCGATTGAATACGATAAAAATGGATCATGTGGACAAGAAAATTTTTGTAGTTGCAGCCTAAGAAACTATTAACATAAATATAAACAATGCCAAAGAAATTGATTCACAAGAATCTATTACCTCCAAAATGGCATGTGACGATAAAATTATGAATGGGGAAATAGAAAGAATAATGTTAGGACTGATAGCAGAATTTAGGAAAACGCAATAGGAAACTTGGAAATCTAATCAAGAAATTTTGTATTCAGTTGTTGAGCTTAAAAATGAAAAAAGGGAGGAGTTGGATAAGAGGAGAAAAGAAAATCAGGAAATACTTAACAGACTAGATAGATACAATGTGGAATTAGAGTAAGGATGCCAAAAGTATAACATGCAATTACAAGGAGTGAAGAAAGACATTCAAGAAACCATGGAAAGAAGTAAAATATTTTACCTAAATGTGGAAAAGAAAATATTGGAAAGTGTAAGGCATGTGAATGAGGGAGTACAGTGCATTAGTGAGAAGATAAATGACATCAAAGAGAATATAACAGTAAGGACGAGAATATTGCATGAGAAACATGAAAAGTTTAGAAGTGAAGAAACAAGTAGATAACATCATGGAACAAAGTTCTGTTAATTTGAGGACCGAAATTCAAGGGATGAGCTATGGTTCAGAAATAAATTTACCAACTTATAATGAGATGAGTGACTATTTTATTAATATTTGGCTGTCCTGACAGAATTTTAACAGATCATGGAACCCAATTCACCTGTGAAACTTGGAAGGATACCCTAAACTAAAATTATAATTTGTGAAGAATGTAATTTTTCCCATGAACTCAATTTTTGAATTTCCTGACAGAGTGGCAGAGACTGAACTGCAGAATCGTCTCCAACTAGAGTCCGCAAGATTACAACAAAATGCAATTAGACGCACGGGAATTAGAAAGTTCGAGGAGAAAAAAAATTAAAACCTGGTTCTGATGGAAAGGCTATGTGATGTGCAAAATTTATGCAAATCCAGAAAGAACCATTTATAGTTAGAAAATTTATGTTATTCATAATTTAGAGGGGGAGGGGGGTGTTAACTGTTTTTAATTCATTTCATCTATTACCATATTTTGCCAGAGAGTAAAATGGAAAGAAAAAGATCGTCTGCTCCAAAGTTACCAAGGAAGAAAGAAAAACAGTGCAAGTACAATGAAATAATATTGTCAACAATGGGTCACATATTAATATTTTCAGAAACTTTAACCATACCAGATTCAATATACATTGATTTTGAATTAATTTCTTTAGCTATACTTTTATATTCCATTATAATGTAATGAATACATGGTTCATAATCAGTCATTTTATTGATATTTTCAGAAATTCAACAATATCATACATAAATCAGTAATTCATTTTTTAATTTGGTATTTTATTCAATTTTAGATTATTTTGTAAATAATTTTTTTGATGGTTTATATAACAAACAATATTTTGATATTTTAAGTAACGTTAATACACCTTGCTTAGTTATGTAATGATGCTTTTTTGATTGATGTTTAATCTTACTTATTTACTTGTATTTTCCAATATTGTTTATCACATTAATGATTAACAAATGCCATATATATGTAACCAATTATCTACATCCACAATCGTGTTTTCTGATTAATTTATTTTTATACTGTTTCATATATTTTTATGTTTAAGATATCTGGAGTCTCATTTGATAATTAATACAATTCTTATACAATTCTTTCTTTTGTGTTAGATAAACATAAGGCATATGTAATAATATTGTGTATATGCGCCTTATTGAGATTGTGACCTCACGGTGACCGCACCTGTCAAATGCGTTACCATGTCATCACAATCGGGGGCCTTTGTAGCGCATACTTTCAAGGCTGGTCAGAAAGGGAAATCTATTGTCCTCCAGGTCAAGAGGGGGCGAATGTTTTTTTTTAGGATGGGGTGCTGTCCAGGACAGTTGGGGAGTGGATGGAGAATGGAGTGGACGTCCACGAGCTGCACAATCCTAAATTTACTAAATAGGCAAAAATATAATTTCAAATAGAATCTACTCAACAACAAGAATCAGAAGAAGCAGATGCCATGATGGAACCTGGACAGTGACTCCCCTATCACATCACATCTGATTCAGTCTCTGCTACAAGGCCCAGATCCCCTATGAGACTATCCGTGTGAAGAAAGAAATTTGTTTATTTTGTTTCCTTTTAAAAGTGTGGTAATAAATTATTTGTTTAATTACTGAATTATTTTTTTATATAGACCAAATTATCAGTAATAAACCAATTGTTATTACAGTTGGTTAGTATACTAAATATTATATAGGAAAGTTTGAATACTTGTAACTTTCACAGTAAACTGTTGCTTTATTACCATTCAAACATTCAATAGGCTGACTAAACCAAGATGAAATTAGGCTGATCGTGACCTAGAACACTGAAGCTGATTCTGACCATGTGGAGGAGGATGTTGGTCAGGCAGTTCTGGTAGAAGCATGTGGGAAAACCTGGTGAGAATGTTCTTTTTATGGCACCCACAGTGGAACAACTAGTAGTTTCACCCAAGAATAGTTGTTAGCTGTGATTATGTCTTTATCTGATTCTATAGCAAAAAGGGAGGAAGAGATCAAAGCAAGAGATGAAAATATGAATCAGGAAATGAAAAGTATAATTAATGAATTAACTGCTTCTAATAAAGCTTTACTTGAAAACTTTCAGTTAGTTAATTTAATTCAAACTCTGTCTGAACAGATTGAGAAGGTGCACAGAGGTCTGACATTGTTAGAAAAAAGTTTGAAAATTGTATTCAAGGCCTACATTGTGAAACTGCTCAATCCATTCAGCAAATGAACAAGATAATGTTGAGGAATGAGCGGGCCAATATTGATTGTTGCACAGAGGTGCAGCACAATATGATCAAACTTTGCGATAGGTTGGCAGAAATATCAAACCAAATTAATGATAAAGTAACTTAAAATATGAATGGTATTGTGGAATTAGATGTTAAATTAGATAAGTTAGCATTGAACATTAAAAGTGACTTGTTAAGCACACAGTCTGAAATGCAGCATACTATGAAGGATTATTATGATAGTGTTGATGTAACAAGTTGCAAGAAATGAAATCTACAACTGATGCTGTGCCAGTATTTCAGCAAACACAAACCCACACACCTATTCCAAACATGAAATTTGATCATACTAATGGCCGACATCCAGTCACATTCTTGAATTGAAACCATTTTTTATTAAATCGTACTAGCGATAGGAGACAAATACAAATAGTGCTGTGCTAGAAGGCAATGCATGTGCTTGGTGCTACACATTGGTTCCTCAGCCAAACCACAATGTTTGAGTTCTGTCAGTTATTTCAGGGTATATATTGGAACTCAATGACTCAAGTTGATCACAAGCTAAGGATTGTGAGTGGGTCATGGAACAGACATGTTAACAGAATGCAGGATCATTTCACAATTCAAACAAGAGCATTAAAGATGTGTGAACCATCCATGTCTGATGATGAAATCATTACAATTGTTACTCATCATTTTCCAGTCAACATACAAAACCTTATTAAAAAATCATACCCATTAACATTACAGAAGTTTTTAACTTTGTTGGATCACTATGATCAATCGTTAGAGGTAGTGAAGGTAGCTAATCCTGGTAAGATAAATGCTAAAGGTCTTGATGATATGAGCCATAGTAATCAATGGGCCAATAACAACAAAATACCAAGACCTAGTAACAGATATAAGGGAAGTAACAGACAACCAAATAATTCATATTCCATATCCTCCACACCACAAGGGAAATCTGTTTCCACTCCCAATCATAATGTACAAAATAATATGAATAATGAAGTGTATATTAGAAAGCCCAAGCTATAGTTATGACAATCATACAGATGCAAATAATCATACCCATGCTATGTCATCAATCATACAGAATGGCATATATAAGCCAGAGGAAAACTAGCAAGGGAAGCAGAAGAGGGGTACCCTACTGCTTACTCTAACCCAGTACATTTGAAAGTGGTACCTAATTTGAAATGCTATGTTATGGTGAATCCAGTAAGAATAGGATAGCATGTCCTATGATATATGCAAAATATAAAGATTTAAAGTGGCAATGTTTAATAGATTCAGATAGCCACGTGACTGCTATTAGTGAGAATTATTAAATAAAGTATTAGAAAGGACACTAGATGTTCACAAACTCCCTGTGATGCAAGACAGAATAATTAGTGCAAGTGGTTCAAAAATAAAGAATGTCTTATATCAGGTGCTGTTGGAAATTGAATTAGATAGATATAAGTGTGAAGTTGAAGCTGTTGTGTTTAAGTCTCCTATATACCGGTTGATACTTGGAATTGATAACAATATGCTCATTGATCTTAATAGTAAAATGCTTAAGTGTGAGATTTGTATGTGTGAATTTGTTGATGAGTATGAATCAAATGATTCCCTTTGTGAATATAGCGATGAGGAAATGGCTCATCCTATACTAAGCCTTGAAGGCATGAATGGAACAGGGTCAAGTCTTGCATCTGTACATAATGTATGAGTAAAATTACAAAATTCAGAAGTAGAAATTATAAAGTCCCACTTGCATACAAAGACGAAATTATGGCAATTATTCAAGGAATGGTGAATACAGATATAATTAAACCTGCTTCTATCCCCTGTACAAACCCACTTGTAATTGTTAAGAAAAAGATGGGAAAGCACGTATTCGTTTAGATGCTTGAAGGCTCAATAGTATAACTATTCCGCAGCATCAAAACCACCTAACCGCCAAATGTAGCGGATTCCGCGTTCCCAATGAGTTTATAATTCTTTTAGGGCGCCAGGTATTTTTCACAAAAAACACCAAAAATGGATTTTTAGTAGTTTTAATTCCAATCAGAGCACGAGAAATAATTATATCTGCAGGGCGTGGTCATTCTCTCGTCGTCCCGCCGACACAACCTGCTCCTTCCACTACCCCATGACGACTCCCAAAGTCTCGCCAGACTATATTGTTGGCCCAAGTTGCGTCAGTTCCTCAACAATTGCATCTCGCAAGCTGGCCTGCATTGTTAAGTGTAACTTTTCATGTTACATTTTCCCCGCCCCCAATGAATTAAAAAAATTGTACATTTTTTAATATGATACTCACTGAACCAGCCGTAAACAATATGAATGACCAACGCCCTTAATCAAAATTACAAAATATTTACAAAAATTCACTTAGAACTAATTACAATTTTCTTTGACATATTCTTTCATAAGAGCAAACATTGAGTAAATATACAAATCACTCAATTAACCAACTTTAATTCTAACTACACATTTTATTTTTCCAAACAATTTTTTATTTACTTTTTTTTTCTTCCCACACATTTTCTCTGATGTGTTGTTTGGGAGACTTTCTTAAAGTAAATCAATTTAAACACTTGACATTTACATCTATTGTCAGTCGGCTGAATCTTTGGGAATAACAGCAGATTTCTGTCTGTATTACTCTGTCATTTCACAATTTAAATTTCAATCAGCTGTTTTTGACAGAACACGTTTCTTTACAATGTGTTTACATAAAATTTTACTCATTCTCAGCTGTTTTTAATGTATCATATGACATTTATTAGTTTAACATTCAGCTCTTTGATGTACGTCGAAAACAGTCAACTGACCACATGTTTTTTACAGCTAATTACATTTGGAGTACATAATTTTTTTTTATCTGCCATCAGTTGTTTCTTACATCTACTACAAAGTCATTTGACATCTGGCAGAACAGCTATTTTTGGCATTTAATGTAACACTTTTTTTACATTTACCAAAATACCGCATTGGGTTTTTCCGCCTGGGTTCCAAGGAAATCTATAACCACGACAATTCCTTAACACATACAAATTTCTTCCTACTCTGTTTTTATCATACTCGTCTTTGTTTACAAACATGATCAGCTGTCCTTTAACCTGCTTGTCCAAAACTTTCGCATTACCTTCACACTTATCAGCTTCCATCTGATGCTCTACACGTTTAAATTTTTTCTTAAACTTATTTGCAAATACATCAATTAATTTTAACAACCTTATGTCCCTCTCAACATTATGATTAACCTCCACTTCAACTTTCTTAACTTTACACCCGTGTTTGACAATTCGCCATTTCTTTCGCTTTAAATTTCCTCCCACACATTGTTTCCTCTGTGTTGTTCGGGGGATTTTCTTTCTATTTCGCCGTTTACGGCAATGAGCACAATTTTTCATACAGAAAGGTTTCATTACCATATCTGTATCCTTTACCTTTACATTCTCTTTGGCACTCTTAGCACATGAATCACTGCGTATACTA
The DNA here is from genome assembly GCA_034510155.1 of Eucriotettix oculatus. Classification (NCBI taxonomy): domain Eukaryota; kingdom Metazoa; phylum Arthropoda; class Insecta; order Orthoptera; family Tetrigidae; genus Eucriotettix; species Eucriotettix oculatus. The sequence continues at coordinate 1,339,970 of CM067377.1, read as the reverse complement.
TTAACCTTAAAAACTACCACACTTTTTAATTCTACCACCTTCACCTTCTCCTCCACATTTTCCTGTACAAACCTTTCAGAAGATTTTAACTCATCAAATATTATATTTGTAACTTGTTGCAGCTTTTCCTCTAATCTTTTTTCTTGTTGCACGTGCCTCTCATTACATTCTCCACTTAACCTACTCTCCAATTCCTCACTCTTCCGACCTTGAAACTCAGCCATTCTGTCTAAATCAGCCCTCAACTCTACCTGCATTTTCTTAACAGTATTATTGAAATCTTCCAACCGCTCATCAAATATCTTATCAAGTACCAGGGACAATTTCCTGAGCATAGAGTCCTCTGCCTTCTCAATACCCTCCTGCACTTCTTCCATTTTTAAAACACTACAGAACACAGAAACCCCAACCAAAATATTACGCAAAATACATTTATTTGCTACCAACTTGTGGAACCTGTCTTCTTACTCTTACTTGCACTTCTCCATACACACCGTACTCTGCTTTTTTACACAGACACACACCTCTCGAAGATATCCACGCAGCGGTCACTGGAACACTTGACCCCTCAGCTATGCGTAGATCAGCTCTCTTCCACAGCGTTTCTTCTGCAGCGCCTCCCACTTCTCTCGAATAATTCTCGGGTACCACGTACGTCCTCCTCACAAAACTTCGTTGTTCGATGCCCCAACGTTGCGGCGTCAAATGTAGCGGATTCCGCGTTCCTCCGTATTCGAGGATTTATAATTCTTTTAGGGCGCCAGGTATTTTTCATAAAAAAAATGTTACCCCATAACATTTTTAAGAATTTTGCTGGGGCTAAATTTTTTACAAAAACAAATTTTGCTAGTTAATACTGGCAGTTGCACATACATGAAGATGATCATATTTAATAATATTATATCTTACGTTCTAAAATGAGCACCATTTGGACTTAAAAACAGTGGAACAGCTTTGATACAATGCCTAAGCTCTATTTTACCTGAAGGTTGATGATATAATTTGATGGGCAAAGACCATTGATGAATATGACACAAATTTAAACATTGTTTAATATTTTAGAATCTAATAAAAAATCATACTTTTTTCAGAGTAGCATTAAATTTTTAGGATTAATTGTTTCTGTTGATGACATTTATATGTCTAACAAGAAAGTAAGGGAAATAGATGCTATATCACCTCCAAGGTGTGTTAAACAATTGAAAAAACTATTAGGAACTTTAAATTACTACTCTCGTTTCTTCCCTAACTATTTTATGATTATCTATCCTCCATTAAATTTGTTAAGAAAGAATCAAAAATGTTATTGGACACCCCAACACTAATCTACTTTCAAAACTATTAAATACAACTTCTTACATTCTTGCACAATTAGTCACCTCAATTTTCAGGATACTCTTTATGTGCAAACTGATAGTTCAGATTATGGTTTGGCCAACCAGACCAGGGACTGGAACCCAGGAACTCCCAATATCCATGAGGGCGTCCTACCAACTGAGCTAATCCGAGTCGTTGTCCAAGGATCCAACATCTCTCCATTCCCGTAAACCTAAGCTAGGCTCACTTACCAATTCACTAATCACACTCTTCACACCCTAAATAGAATTACCACCAGTAAATAATCATTACAAGATTCCTTTGAGGGTCATGTCGGTCCAGTGATGAGACCATCTCATTGTCAGAAGCTTGGATCAAGGGGATAATGTGGTGGAGGAACAACGAGGCCAAAGAAACAATGGTTTCTACCTCCAAAGCCTTAAAGACATGAACCACCCCATTATCTGGAAATCCCTCAACAGAAAGGACCAAGTTATACTATCCCGCATCAGGGCAGTGTATACAAATGTTACCCACAATTTCGTATTCCTCAATGAGGATCCCACGATTTGTGATATGTGTAACGGTGAGGTTACAATTCAACACAAACTGGAGGACTATATGGAATATACACAACTAAAATGCAAGTTCCTGAGCAGAAGATCCTGGAAGAAAAAACTACAAAGGACCTGCTATTATTCCTAAAGGAAACTCAGTTGTACAAGAATATTTAATTGTAACTTAGATCATTTCTGTGTAAGCTAATGATACTCTGATATCACATGTAATACGATCGGCAATGGCCTTGTAGTCGAGCCGATCTTAAATAAATAATAATGAAAAAGAGAAACATTATTCCAATTAATCACGTGGTTTTTAAAATATATGTTTTTTAATAAAAATTGTTTATCTAATGGTTTTAAGTTTGTGAAGTGTTCTTTAATACTTTTTTTTTAGTTTGCGCTTAGTCTGACCAATATAACAATTTTTGCAGTCAAGGTGAAGATAAATTGTTTTGCTTATCCTTATATAACGAGCAGCAGAAATTTTCTGAAGAGGCTTGATACAAACAAAAATTGCGCTGCTTCAGATTATCCAAGGGTAAAATCAAAACCCTTTTCAACCACACACACACATCCTATCAACATCATTTTGTTCGTAAACCAAGTCATGGTGCCTTATTCTTATTACCCAAGTACTTCCACTGAAATAAATTATCCCACAAAATTACACAACGCGCTACAATGTAAAAAATTAGCCCAATGAATCACATGGAACTGAATTGCAAACCCCGCAAGCAACTATTTCATACGCCAGCTGCATTCAAGAGTAATCATTAAATATTTTCAAAATGTGTCATTCATTACGGAATTATCATACTTTTATCTACTTTTCGTATAATAAATATTCTTTTATCATACTATTTTTCTTTAATACTAATGCCTTGTTTTTAGATACTCAATCTAAAATAGTTAAAAAAAATTTTGGGTATAGTGTTACAAAAATACCATGAGATAACCTGGTAATTAAAATATTCGTGTTTGTTTCTGCCATAAAGTGAAATCTTATAACGTCAAATACTGTAAATCCAGCACTCTCTGCCTCTGTTCGGGCGGTCAACAATGGCTGAAACAGCGTTGATCACTCCTCATGTGTACGCTGCTGACCTGCAGACTTATCCTGTCGTGTGTGACTCGGGCGTTTTGTTTAGTTCAACTAACGACCTACTACGTAGGCCTTTCTTACACATATTACAATAATTCAGAAATAAGCATTAGTAAACAAACGAATTGAAGTTTCAACTAATTTCTAGACCAGGGGTGTCAAACTGGCGGACCCTGATTATCTATACCAATAAATAGAATTGAAGTGTCCGTATGTTTGCCTCGAATAGACTCCGAAAAGGCTAAACGGATTTCAATTAAAATTTGAGGGTCTAAAGAAAGAAGATTTAATTTAAATATTTGTGCATATTTAATTTCGATATATTGCAGAAAATATGAATATAAATAGAAATGTTAATTCTACGGGAAGGTTTCTTGGAATTGGATTTAGTAGCGTGTAAACCAAGTGCGAGTTTTAAGTTCTTTATCATTCAGTCCACGTACTCTCTATTGTTGCAGCAGGCTGAGAAAAAATTAACTTCTTTGGGTCGTCGATACGATGTATACATAAATTGGTTTTATTTCTCGCGACAGGTAAATTTTAAAATTTAGTAATTGCTAATATGAAAATAAAAAGGAAACTATCGAGTTTGGTGTAATGCCACACACTTTGTTACATTATGACCTTTAATATGCGATTTGAGTAAAACTTTAACCATTAAGCGGAGGAAATTGTATTCTGTTAGAATTCTGAAAATATATTTATTCCTGCTATTGTACCGGGGGTATTTTGGACTCTCGCGAGATACTGAGAGTATATTTGAGGTTCATATTGTGACGTTTATGTTGTCGGTTTAGTTATGTGTTGACCAAGAATTAAATAATGTATCGGTACAATATAAATAAATACCCGGGAAACGCTGAGTCCCCAGCTAGTCTGAAATAAATTAAGAGCAGGATATTGTAGCGCGTTATTAAGTATAGGTGCAATTAATTCAAACTGAGATTTAGACAGTGAATCGCGTGAGTAATGATAAGTTGTTGAGTACTACCGTGTGGAATGTAAGGAACGTCCAGACTCCGGGGTTGAACATCTGGAGGAAGTGAATGACAGGCCTGCAGAATCGCCAATGCAAGGGTAAAGTAGCGGACCCCCTATGGCGACGGGCTTCTTCAGAATCTTAGGACGCACGAGGGTGACCAATGTGAATAATGTGGCACACACCCCTGATTTAGAACAAAAAAGATTCTCTGGCGATGAAAAGTTGTTGTGCCTTTAAGAAGCGCGACTTCCCAAAATTATTTAAAGGGCATGAAAGCAGAGATGGAGGCAGTCGCTGGCAAAACTTCGAAGACGACAGTCGATGTCACTACTGAGGAGTCGCTGGCAAAACTTTGAAGACGACACTACAGAGAGCAGTCGCCATCATTCGATGGCAAACCACAGAAGCCGCCAGGGTCCATGAGAAACCAGACAAGCTGACTACACGACGTCGCTAAGGGGAAAGAACAGATAAGTGCCACTCATGGTAGTGCTTAACATTCTCCCAATTACGCAGACATCGTAAATCCGCCATTTTCCTGGACCAAAATTTATCCCACGGTCAACCCGAGATTTTAAGATTTCATAGCTGAGTAGTCAGTGGTAGAACAAAATGTATTGAGTAGAATCGGTCCGCCAAAATTTGTTATAAATAAATTTCTATATTCTTTACGCCCTAATAAGAATTATATAACTCTCCTCCCTTATACAAAATGGCAAAAAGGACATCCACTCTGGCGCCCAACAAATTAAGAGAGTACGCCACAATATATTATACGTTAAAATTATCATTTTTATTGGAGATCTCTGGATAGTGCTGCTTCTTAACGGCAGCTCTAATTAATATTTTTAGTGGGAAGTCAATATGATTTGAACATTGTGTCTTAAATAAGTTCCTTTGTTAAATTTACTGATCGCAACATAAGAGGTATATGAAATGGTGTAAAGCTAGACTTTTTTAAACGTTTTCATTAAATTATACTCACTTCCAGATAACGTTGAAATGTTAGTAGTGTTTGTTTATATTAGTTTTGTTAGGTTATAAATTTTATATATTCCTTTTATTGAAAAGTATTTGTCTCGACAGGTCTGTTAAAGATTTGTGGCTTGTATTTCATTTATAACTTATTTTAAAAGTAATTGAAATTTCACTTTCGTGAATTGTTTACAGAAAATGTCACTTTACAAAAAACGTATTGACGTAATTTCCTATGTGTGAGCAGTTAAAAGCACAAAATCAAAGTTACTCATTTTCACAATATAGTGGTAAAATAGAATAAACGAATTCGATGAACGCTATAATGATTTCACAGATTTACAAATAAATTTTTCACTTCTTACCGGGCCTTTTTCCTTTGAAGTTGAAAAAGCTTCCACTTGAAATTAAATGGTTTTCAGAATGATTTGATTTTAAAAGAAAAATATCGAGAAGTAGCATTTTCCAAAAAATATATTTTTATGTGAAAAATACCAAGAAATTTTAAAAAATGATGCACAATTTTACGCTATTTTGGGTTTACATGCTTATGTGAGTAACTATTTTTATCCATGAAATTAAATAAATCGGCCTACAGATCAAGATTAATAAATATTATCAGTCTTTGAATCCAGATAATAGGTAACTAATAAGAAGAAAGCGCTGGCAAGTATGCGATAAAAAAATTAATTTTACTTTATAAAATGTAAATTAATTAATGTTTAAATAAAAGCACCTAATAGTTACATATCAATATTAATAAATTATTACAATGAAATTCATTTCATTACTTAATTTGTTTTAATCATTCTGTCGATATTCCTAAATCGTCATTACAATTTATAACTTTAATGAAATTTGTAAATGTGATGTGGCCCGCATGAATCTTTCCAGATTCATGAAATGGCCCGTATATAGTTAATTGAGTTTGACAGACCTGTTCTAGACTAATCTAGATTCTACTTTTTCATCTAGTCTAGTGAGTCTTTGCAACTGGACTAAATTGCACCCTTTCATGGTCCATTTCCAGCCTCGTGTTACGTTAATTTATATTTTATAATTATTATAATTTCGTCGAAAAGCAGTTATGTATGAGACGCTGTTAGAGCAGATTCGTGGCTGTGGAGAACCGCGAGGAACCTCCTCCTCGCCTTCCTGTCTCCTGCTCTTTCATCCACTTTCCCCCTCCAGAGCTCCGGAAACCCCTAGCATACCGGATTCCGCCATTATATCTGACTTTACCTTCATTGCTCTTTCTGGGAAGTTTGCAGGAATACAATGTTTTGTTGTTGTTAAACCATGGATCTGCCTCTTCACGCTGTTTTATACATCCGGATCCAGATTTATACCGTTCCAAGGACGTTAATTCTTCTTTTCAGAAGCCCATATTTTATAGCACGTCCAGCTTGCGTAACCGATTTGAGAACTGAATTTATATGACATTGTACGAGATTATCTGAACATGCTACATGTTCCTCTATTCCTATTTCTTTCTAAATTTTTCCTTCTCTATTTCCGAAATTTCATTTGCAATATCCTCCAAGATTGTCACCTTCTGAGGAACTCTTATTTCTTCGATTGAAACATTTCTTAAAGCTGTTGTTTTAGTTCTGTCCAGATCGTAAAGAGCACATTCCAGGGCCACGTACTCCGGAGATCCCTCATTACCGCAGACACACCGACTGTTACTTTACATTTATAAGCATTCTTTACATTTGTAACCACTTCTTAATAAAAAATTTGAATTAAAATACTTCCAAATTTCACATACATATTCAAAAAAAATATTAACACAATCATAATTATCGAACTACGCAAACAACTGGTTTGCATCCTGAATATTTTTTCTGTTGTTATGTATTGTTGTTTCATTGTTTTAAAGTTAATTGGTTTCCAAAAAGAATAAAAGGAACAGAATTGTTACAAATTGTATTCGGTTAATACTTTTATAATTTTTGATTGGACTTGAGATGGTTTGTTGTTTTTGTGGGATACAGTGCCGCCTAGTGTTTGTTTTTGTGAAGCTAGCCGTCGCATTCACCGTAGTTTCGCCATGAGCTTAGCAGCAAGAAGCAAGCAGCATACAGCGTGGTTAAAATCGCTCAGTTGTCGCACCCGAGAACAAGGCTGGTTGGTACTGGTCTCGGGATTTATACCCGAGTGACGCCGCCTATCTTTTTAGATAGCTCTGCCATCAGAACTCTCAACTCAACGTGTAAATGTGCCACGTGTTCTTTATTTTGTGTCCTGTATTTGTTCGTTTTTTGTTTGTCTACCTAGTGTGTAACGCACCTAACATTTTACGGAACTGTCATTTACGGCCCTGAACGCGAATCCCAAAACTTGTGAATTCGATATCAGCCCTTAATTTCAGGTAAGGACCTGCCAATGTATTTCATGAACACTCTACTTATTGTTCAAGGTGTTGCCGAGTGGTTATAGAGTCCTCGTCTCGTGCCGAGGAATGGGATTCGCTTCCCGGTTCCGGTTAGTAATTTTCCCCGTTGGTATTGGTAATTTTTTTGTTGCAATTAATCAATCATCTAATTTTGAATTTCCATTTAAAATGACGTCTTCATTATTGGAGTACTTTATACTACAATAAAATACCACGCCTTCAGCAGCGGCAATGTTCTATATATTTTCGTAAATATGCGAGGTAATATGGAAATGAGAGGGTTCAAGGTGTCGTAGATTAATTATTTCACTCCTGTATATTTGCCTTATTCTAAAATTAATTCTGAAAATACGCGGAATCTAGCCACGGTAATATATAATTTCGGAAATACGAACAATTAAAAAATTGTAACTGGGCGGTGTCGAAACCTGTATGTGTGGGTTCGATTCACACTTTCGTAAAATATTTTTAACTTTCACAATAATTATTTTCTTATCTTCAAATTAATACGCAAATTAAATTTTAATATTTTAGTGTACTTTATAATCACTGATTAAAAATTGTCGATATGTATATATGTGTGTGTGGAAGGGTTTACAAATATGAGGATTGATAATATTTAGATAAGATGGTCGTATATGAATTATTCCATTGCTGTACGTTGGCCTTCATTATATTTTAATATCGTAAATATATTTAACGTATTCAAGTTTACAGGCACGTTCCTTTAAACTGGCGACATTGTCCAGGTAGATTACTAAGAATTAAACAACACGACATTATATTTAATATTTGATAAAAACGATATATTACAGGATTATTTAACGGTATTTGAATAACGATTTATGTTATAAAATTAATTCAATCATTCTCACTTTTAAATGACGCTCATTTATGTTTTTATTCTGGAGGGTGGTGGAAGTAATATTGGCCCATTTTCGTCTCGGAGTGCTTAGGTTACAGAAGTATTACACGAAGCATCGAATTATAAGTGCAATAAATGTAATGGATCTTTAAAACTACGAAATAATGAGAACTATATAGATAGCTGGATATGTTTTTATGCTAATCAAATAGCGAAGAATAAAAAAAAGGACGCAGTGGAAATAAAGTATTATTCATGGGACAGGCTCATTTTTAGAAAAATCGCAATTGACTGTGTTTGAAATATAGGAATTTTCTTGAGAATTTGGTTACAGATTTATGTTGTGCTAAAGTAATTTTAAATTCACCACGTAATTTGTTGTGCTATTACTGTGTTTATTAGGAAATAATTAGTTTAAAATCAAAAAGTGCGTATTATTATTCCCCTTGGGATTATTCGTCGCACAGGGTTGTTTGGGCAAGTAAAGTTATGTTACCTCGAATTTACGTGTTTCTTCGTGTGGAAATGCTCAGGTTGGCAGCAGATTGACGTCACACTCGACCCCAAAAGGTCAATTTACGAAAATTTTAAAGTCCGTATATCTTCAAAATTAGTGATTTGCTACAATTTTTGTAATTTTTGGCCATATTTTTTAATGTTTGTTTACACACCATAATTTCCTCCCATTTGTAGTGTATTTTGTCATCCAGGCTTACTGTTAATTGCAGGGCATTTACGAAAAGTGGTGATCAAGTTCTGCCTTGGCCCACCCATTAGTATTTAGACGTAAATTAACTCGTATTCCAGCAATCGTTCCAGGAGGCGCTTGACGCCGTTTGGTTATCGTGAGTGTAAGTCAGTGTTACGTATTTGTATTCACTCTGAGGTTCACTCGCGTAGTAACCGCCATTCAGGTGACCATGAGCATTATTGCAACTCAAACCATTTGTTCTGATTTTAATCCAACGCTTAGGCTATCTGTGAGGAACCAAACTAATTTATCATGGAAAATCAAAACATTGAAATCTAAACTCCTATTACATTATAACATATCTAATTATAATGAAATAGCTAACAGTATCAAAAGCTAAATACACAGAACCCAGTCAAAATCATCCATAAAAACTACTTCCTAAGAATAGATACTTACATCTCATCAACAGTTACAAGTTTTCTTAAATGACAAGAATATTTTACACACCCCACCATTGAACATAAACTTTTTAAGTCAATACTCAAAGGTCTCCCCAGATATTTCTCCGCGGAAGAAATCAAAAATGAAATATAAAGAGTTTGCGACATCCCCATAGTTTTGGTTTACCACTTTAAGAGAAAAGACTCCAACGCCATAATCATCCCACTAGAAGTTTATATGATCTGAACCAAATCAGATTAAGATCTAGAAGTAAATTAAATTTAAATTAGATATTAAGGACTGTATTCTGGTACTAAATTCAATAAGTCCATCAATTCATTTGTCCGCAGTAGCTTTCGACTTCCGTCATATTCATCTGCAACTGAATTTTTCTCCTTAACCAATCATTATACAATCCAATGAGTACAGAATGAGAGTGGATTGTGTAATGATTGGTTAAGAGTTGCAGATGAATATGACGGAAGTCGAAAGCTACTGCGGACAAATGAATTGATGGACTTATTGGCTTGTCGAATTTAGATCTAGAAGAAATTAAGAAAATAAACCAACTTTTCTCTATCAAAATTCTGAGCTACAAAGGCCAAACAAACCTGCAGTGTTTCAATTGTCAAATACTGGGCCATACAGCCAACTGTTGCCCCCCCCCCCCCAATTGTATAACATGCGCAGAACATCCTTCCAAATTTTTTGATAGAACAGTTAATAAGACTATCAAATGGTACAACTGCAATGGCAACAACACAGCTAAATATCAAGTGTTTAGGAGGAAGTACAGCCGTTATAACAAGACTTGACTTCCACATAGAAGGATAGATAGCGGAACTTCGCAACTCGAAGATACCTCAATAGAATTATGCTCTTCAAATAAAACCATAGGCATCTCAGCGGTCTATAACCATCATACTAACAAAATTTTAATAGACCACATTATCAAACTCCTTAAAAAAACATACTGTCGCAATAATAGTAGGCGACCTCAACTCCAAACACTACGACTGAAACTCCATATCAAATAACAATAATGGTATGATACTTATAGATTCAGTAAGAACACTTCAGAAATATTTTCAGCCCCAGATTCCCCAACTCATTTTCCTCCAAATCTTCTCCACAACCCAGACATCCTTAACATCTTTTTCCATAAGGACATTAATATTTTCGAAATCCAAAACGTCTCAGACCATAATCCCGCCGTTGCTATCTATAACACAGTCCCGGATAAGCCTCCCCCATGCATGCTGTATAAATAAACCCACTGGAAGATGTAAAATAGTCTCCTACAGGATATATTCATACCATACTCTCAACCATCCTCCGAGACTACTCTTGACAACTTGAATTTCGCACTTACAAATATATATCACAAATTATCCTTCCAGAAATCGCTCTCTCCTAAAATCCCCGATATTCCCCTTTTCAGAAACGATAAAATCAGTCATAAAACGAGATAAGAAATATGGCAACGTCACAGATCAATATGTATGTATATATGTGTGTATTTATTAAAACTACAATGGGACTTAAGTCCGGTGACAGTTACAACAGTGTAAAAAATACATTAAGTACTAAAAAAGACAAAAAACCGATTCGCTATAAAAAAAGCGAAAAAAAATAGGATTAATTTCTGTCTCAGAATTCATGTCAGTCTTAATCTACTCCCTGATACTATGAGGTTTTACCTCGAACGGCGCTATGGTTCTATGAAAAACGATATTTAGCTGTGTCTGTTTTCTGCGGTCTTGTTCTAATTTTAAATTGGTGATCCCCCGCTACCTACCTACCTGCTATAATTTCTCACGTATTTTTCCCCACGCTTCGTCACCAACGTAAGTTTTGAGAAGGGCAACAAGTCTGTCATTTTTCCTCCGTCTTTCTAACGATTCCCAACCCAAAACATTCACTTTATCGCGTCCTCGGCCAGGTCCCCGTACTACAAATTTTTCTGCTTTACTCTGGACTTTCTCCAACGCATCCAAATGGGTTTTGCTATATGGATCCCAGCAGCATGCACAATACTCCATAGTCGTGCGCACTAGCATTTTGTACGCCAATTCCTTTGATTGTCCACTCCCTTTCTTTAATGTTCTATTAACCAAGTGAAGAGATCTCCACGCTTTTTGTGTTATGTGATTTACGTGAGTCCTCCGCCCCATATTTGAACTCAAATTCATAAATATTTGCATTTGCGGTACCACTTCCCTACCTATATTGTATTTTAATCTGGTTTCAGATCGCGATCTAGAAAACGATATTGATTTACTTTTATTCCCATTTATTTTCAATTTGTTACTTTTTGACCAACTATGTAGTGTATTTTTGCAAATTTGCTTCGTTGTCTATACTATTTATTCTCCTGTAAACAATTCAATCGTCAGTAAAAGTCTTAAGTTTATTTTATGTTCAGCCGCAAGTCATTAATAAATATTAGAAATAGTAAGGGACCAATTACGAAGCCCTGGGGTACACCTGACGTAACACGACCCAATTCCGACAGTTGACGGCCTATTCTTACTCTCTGCGCCCTCTCTCTAATATATTCTTGAACCCATCGTACAATTCGTTTGTCGATGCCTGTTTCCTCTAATGTTTTCACTAGTAAATCATGCGGCACGACATCGAACGCTTTCGCCAAATCTATTATTATTATTGCATCTACCCGCCCTTCGGAATCAATTTCATCCGACAATTCCTGAACTAAGGACTCTAACTGGCTTTTTCATGAAAACCCCTTCCTAAACCCATGCTGACCTTTGTAGAACCAATGTTTAGTTTCAAGTTCATTTCGAATGTAAGTCGTTATTACTTGCTCAAATACCTTACATATTACCGAAGTGAGACTAACAGGTCTATAGCTGTTCGCTTCCGTTTTATTTCCCCCTTTAAAAATTGGCACCACTATTGAAGTTTTCCAATCATCCAGAAGGGATGCGTTATTAATCTAATTAATTAAGGAATGACAAGCTCGCCACCCAATTTTATTATTTCTGCACGAATATCGTCTGGACCGCAAGATTTGCGAAATTTCAGTTTTCTTATTCCTTTTCTTAACTCGCGAGTTTCGATTCTAAACATGCTGTCGCTAGGATTTTGATTGTTCACCTTATAGACAGTACCGCACTTGTTAAAAATAGATATAAAATACGCGTTTAATAAATCGGCTTTGTCCTTATCTTTTGATGCAGCCTGTCCATTAAAATTTAAAGGAGGAACGTCTCTAGTATACCGATTACGCCTTCGAACATAGTTGTAAAATTTGTCCCAATTATTTTCGTCTTCAATAAGAATGCTTTGTAGGAAAACCTCTTGTGCTCTCATTTTTTTCAGTCTCTAGGGCTTTGGCCAAATTTAGAAAATATTCCCGAGATTTGGCATTCGTTTTCCTATTATTATACGCCTTCCGAACGCGCCTTTTCAACCTTATATTTCGCGTATAATACTCTGGATCAGGATTTCTACTAATTTTCTTCACAAATTTGTTAATTGCTAATTTTATTATACGTTCAAAGTTGTCCCATACCATCTGAATATTGTTCCCATATTTTCTTCATTTGGAATCGATAACTTCGTGGTAAAACAGAGTCCATGAAAAAATAATATTAGGTTAGTAACTATGGGTTTTCACTGGTAGGCCTGAATGTGTACACGATGCATTTAATTTGAACGTCAATACAGTCGGGGATAATTTAGAAATTCGTAGATACCTGCAAACGCGAAAAACGGCGACAACAAAAGCGGCGGCCACTTTTGAACCGGACACAATTTAAATGAAACAGAATTCGCTCTGAACTGCTAAATTCTGACATCTGGCGGCAACCACTTGGCTTTCATTGAGCCTACTTCTTTAAACTTTTCCTTTCAATTTATTTACTTTCTCTACAAAAACGCCAATTTTAAGTTATAAATTTTATTGCTCCTTTAATTCAATTACATCACACAGAACTTTCAGCATATTGCCATATTCATAAGTGTTGTATAATCAATTGTAAATTTCAACTGATGTGAAACTAGTGTTGTCAATATAAAAACATAACAGTAATAATCTGTTGTTATAATTATTTACAGTTTGTGATTTCACAAAATTCACAGTTGTGAATGATTTCATTGTTTATTTTTCCATTCTTATCTTCTAAATTTAGTTTCATGGTCTTCGAGTATCTTGAATTGAAGCAGTCCTTCTCTCCTAGCTAAGGTGTGAAGTACGTAGTTAATAAATTTGAAGGTAAGGTTTTCAGGGTCCAGATGACATTTTTCAATTCTTATCTTAGATTTGAATACAATATGTTCATAAATCATTTCACACACTTCACGAATAAGGTCTTTTGCTATTTACATTCCGAAATATTAATATTAGTAAGATGAAATGCAATATCTTATCCTGAAAACAAAAATATTAATTTCTTGTCGTGGGTTATTTTAATTTCTCCACTACATTTCAATAATTGTTTATTAAATTTTCATTTAAACACCTCATCAGAAATTTTTCGTAGTCATTACTATTAGGTCGATTATCGAACTGATATTCTTGTCGAATGTCAAGGACTTTTGTGTCGTTCCACGAAAAATGTAGCTTTTCGTCTAGATTTGTTAGATTGTAATTATCGTTTGCTATACAAATATTGCGGTTTGACCATTTTTTAATCTTACCCTTCAATTATATGTGCCAAATTTATGAGTTAAATATTGTGCAGTATTTTTTTGCTTTTCAGTCTCTCTTTTGATTACGGGTGTCTAGAAGTTCATAGGTAAGCTTGGAATAATGTCGGCGTAAATGAAGGTTATGGTCTGAGAATGAATACTTCGTGTGAACTGTGTGGGGAAACTGGTCACGTTCTTCGATGTTCACGTTGTAAGTGTGTTTATTACTGCTCAAAGGAGCACCAGACTGAGCATTGGAAGAAGCACAAGCCGTTCTGTAATAAAAATCGTGTTGACAGGCCACTTGACGAAGTTACTCCAACGGAACGTGGTACGAATAGGACATCTGTCATCGTTCCGAAAAACAAACTTCAGAAGCATTTTATACAATCCAAAGTGACCTTGCAGGAAGGTAAAACCTCTACCGAATGGAATGTTAGCCCAATTACGTCTGAAGGAAGTTCTGAAACGGAAATTCTAAGTGCAAGTATGGAGGTACTGCGACCGACGTTTGGGTTTGATGAAAAACCTACGTCCGAAAACAGTAGTGTAGAAAACAGGAATGAAACAGACAAACGAATTAAATCTCATATTTCCTCGCAGACTACAACAAATGGGTTTAAACAATTTCCAGAAATAAGTCTTAGATTACCTCCACCATACCTTCATAAGAATGACAAGATTCAACAGGATATTCTGGAGGAAATTTGCAGGAATGTGATACGTGATATGGATTCCTATGGTGTTTGTGTTGTTGACAACTTTATGGGTCCAAAAGTGGGTTCTGCTGTACTGGAAGAAGTTGTTTCTATGTATAGTTTGGGTGTGTTTAAGGATGGGCAACTTGTGAGCAACAAAGCAACGAGTGACCTTAAAACCATACGTGGTGACCAAATTATATGGATTGATGGGAAGGAGAGTACCTGCCAAAATATTGGCACACTTATAAGTAAAGTGGATTCTATCATTATGCTTGCAAACAAAATGTCAAATAATGGGAAGATGGGCGATTACATGATTAATGGGAGAACAAAGGTAAGTTCAAGTGCGTTTGTCCAAAATTACCTTTATGAGTATTATTTTAATTAAGTCAATATTTGCTATAATTTGAAGGTGTTCTGCAATTTAATTGACATTATATTTGTGTGTCATGTATTATAAATACTACAAAATCAGCAGTTTCCCATTTTCTTGAATTGTATTAACTGGACAAGAGCTCCAGTTCATGATACCGCTTAGTCTTGACCAGAAATGACTCAACATTTAAAGGATATTTTTGTTCTAACTTAGTGAAGAAATAGAATTGTATACATGGTTATTAAGTAACATATTTTTGTAAATAATGTAATAGTATGTTCATAATTTATAGACTGGTTACCTACATTTAAGAATTAATATATGAACTTTTAGCTTTTGACTCCATACAGTTTATACAGAAGTCATGAAATTAATGTGATTTTGTCAGGTTAATTAAAACGATAAGTACAGGAAAGAGAGAGAGAGAATGTTGGTGACTTACCTGATGACATGCACCATGTAGGGTTTGATGGTCTTGAATTTTCGAAGGCACCGCCCCTTTCATCAGAAGGTTAAGAAGACATTTCCAGTACGTGCAAGCTGTCAATGCCACCCCTTTCATCATGAGATTAGGAAAATCATTACAAATGATGGGCAGCCATCATAAACAAAATACAGAATACAACAAATTCATTTCAAGTATAATAAACAATCTTCTGTGAACTACCATTAAACATATCTGCAACAATACACATACATGTGTAACATCCTTTGCATTCACAATAATGATCATGAAATATTATTGAACTATATAAAAATAATCTCTTTTCAATGTATAGTGTGTTATTTTGGAGCATGTGTATGACTACATGAACTAATTATTTTATAGTGGGTATTGAATTCAAAATTTAGTGAGGGAATCTTAACTTGTATTTAGATTTTTTGTTATCTCAATTAGTCCACAGTTAACGAAATAGGATATGTCTTACAGTGAATGAAGTAAAAAGTAATAATAAGACCAAAATAAGATATAATTAACTACCAAAAGTCCTTAAATATGTAAGTAGAGTAAGCAAGATATAGTATAAACTAATGAAAAACACAGCATACATACTAAAAGGCACAAACAGATGCATAAACTAAAGAAATGCCACTTCTTGGATCTGCACAATGAGGAATCTGACCTCCGTAGTAGCCTCATGCCATACATATCCAAACAAACAAAAGAGCATAAAAAACTACAGAAAATGTTTGTTATAACATAATGCAATCAAAACATTCAACACTTTTGCAGGAACATTCATTTCAACTATTAACAGAACAATCTAGAAACTCCTATGCAGAGTAAAAAAAACAGTTCAATCGAATCATTTTTATACTGATTCACAAAACCTTTGGAAGATGATTTGTTATATGAAATTATCCCAATGTGTTGAATATTTCTCTTAGAAGGCATTGCTTGCCCAACCTTAGAGCTGAGTGATTACTAGTCAAGTATTTGCAAAATTTGTCATTCATTTAAAACCGATTTATGTTCCATTTTACAAATTGAAGATTTCATGAATGTATACACTAGGTAAAGTAAGGTTTCCCGGCAAGCAAATCTATATGACCTATCCGCTTAAATTTATCATCAACCTGAAAGCCTAGGAAAGATGCATTGGCTGAAAATTTGATTCATATCTTTACTATTATCAGAACTAAACTGAACAAACTTTGTCTTGTGTAGTTTGAGGGACTATCTATTAACCTCAAAGCTCATTTTGACTATCCAGAAAGCTGTCCACTTTATTAACGTGATTATCTTCTTCTTCTTATGGCATTCTAGCCCACATTCGGGCCTTCGCCTCCTCAATTAGTTCCTTCCATGCTTCTCTATCCGCACATACTCTTCTCTGTGTTCGTGCTCAGAGAAGAGACGCTGTGTCCTTCCCCACCGTCTCCTCCCACCTTGCCCATGGTCTTCCTCTTCTTCTCCCTACATCAAATTTACCAGTTAATAGCTTTTTCAGAATTGGGTCATTTTCCATGCAAATGATGTGGTCCACCCATTCCAGTCTTTTAAACCTGATCCATAGGAAGGCTGTTATGTCATTGTACAGATCATACAATTCTTGGTTATATCTTTGTTCCCTTCCTTCACTGGGCCCAGTATCCGCCTAAGAACTTTTTCTTTCAAATAGGTCCAGGGCATTAGCTGATGACTTGGTCATCGTCCATGTCTCGCAGCCATACATCAACACAGGTCTTATGAATGGCTTATAGAATGTGAGTTTGGTTTTCTTGTGGATATCATGGCATTTCAAGAAGGGTATGCGAGATAAGTACGCTCTATAAGCAGATATAATTCTACTCTGAATTTCATTATTCTTCATTATGATTGCTCCTAGGTAGCAGAATTTCTGCACACTTTCAAATTTATATTCTGTTGTCTCCACATATTTTGCTTGCAGTCTATTCTTTGTCTGGGTCAATACTTTTGTTTTTCCCTCATTTATTTGGAGCCCTACATCTTTTCCTTGCTTGTCTATCTTTATAAGGCCTCCTTTAGTCTATGTTGAGATCATCCACATAACCCATCACTTGTACCATTTTATATTGTAGTGGTCCACCCTCTAGGATATTGGTATATCTTACCATATATTCAAGGAGCAGATTAAACATTAGGGGGGCCAGCTTTAGTGCTTGTGATACATCAATTGGTCCACTCGGTTCATATTGTATCTTCACATAAGCTTTTTTATTGTTTATTGTGACAATGACAAGCCTTATTAGTTTTCTGGTATGCCCAGGTACTTCAGAATCTGTTTGTAGTGTCTGTGTATTGATTGGTACACATCTATACCAAACCACATTTTTCTGTGATTTATCTTACGGTGAAGAGTTGGTCTACGGTGGATCTTCCCTTTCTGAATTCTGTATTAGATTTTTTGCGAAGTGTTCTATCCTCTCCTTCAGGATATTTGTGAATGCTTTATACACACTGCATAGTGGGGAGATCACCTTGTAATTACTACAAGTCATTTTATCCCCTTTCTTATATATTCGGCAGATGATGCTTTTCTTCCAGTCCTCCGGCAACTTGATGCAGTAAGTTCACCATTTGGTCTCCTCCATACTTTAAGAGCTCCACTGGCAGATTGTCATACCCAGGGGCTTTCCTATTTATGAGGTCCTTAAGAGCTTTCTCCACTTCTTGCTTTGTTGGGGGTTGTACAGCAGTTTCCGACTAACTTGCCATTATTGTCTTTAATTAAATTCATGTGTGTCTTGGATTCCTCTCAGTGTGTTTATTTCTTTATAGGCCTCCACTGGTTTTGCCTCTTAAATTCTTTTCCAAATACATCTGTGATCTCTTATCCACTGTCTCTTTTTCTTTCTGCATATTTTATTAACCTTCCTCTTAGCTTGGTCTAGGGTGATTTTCTTAGCTCTCGTAGGTCATTCTATGAACTTCATGTGGGTGGTTTTCTTTTCTTCAATTACAATCCTGCAGTCTTCATCAAACCATTCATTTTTGTTTTCCTTTTCCATGCATCCTATAGCAGTATCTGCCACAATACTATGCTTGGTTTGCCTCCATAATCTTTGTCTCCCTATTACCTTCTCCCTCCTTACTCTCTTTCCATTCGGATATTGCTGTGTTAAGGATTTGTTGATATATTTTCTGTAACTCTACATCCTGAAGTTTGGTGTGGTTGTATTTAAGACTTTGCATAGTGTTACCTTAGCATGCCTTGGTTATTCGGCATCTGTATTTTACTCTCACCAAATGGTCGTCCTATCCACAGTCTGCACCTATCATAGTGCGGACATCTAAAATTTTCGTTGCACATCTTTTATAGATAAGAGATCTCTTATAGATATAGATCTATCAGCACATTACCAATTTGGCTGAATGATGTTCCTTTATGTATATTTTGGTTGGAGAAGCATGTCGAGGTAACAATCGTGTTGTGCTCTGCCTTTTTTCCATTATCATTTGTTTTTTCATGAAGGCTCTCTCTCCCACTTGTTCCCCCATGTGCATTGAAATCCCCTAAGATCATATAATGATGTGGATTCTATCATTTGCGTCAGCTCTTGATAGAAGGATATCTTTATTTCTTCTTCACTTTCCTCCATAAGGGCATGTACATTTATGAATGTGAGATTATTAAACTGGGCAGCAAATCTCTGAGAGCATAATCTGTTATTCACTGGCGTAAACTCTTATAATGTTTGCTCTGAGGCTGCTGTCTACTATAAATGCTACCCCTCCCTCCTTCCTTCCTTTGGACTTGGATCCTTACCACTACTAAGGATTGTATAATCCTTAGTATCCCAGATGTTTTGATCTTTCCATCTCGTTTCTTGGATCGCCACTATTTTTGTTACTTTCTTTCATTTGTTTAAGTAGTACACGTAGGGCTCCATCTTTCCGCAGTGATCTCATTTTCCATGTTCATTTGCCGTATTCATCATCTTTTAGCATTCTGCCTATTCCGAGGCTCGTATTGAGGATTTGCGATTAGTTGCTTTTTCTGGGGCTAGGTAGTCAGCCTTGCTCCCATTCTGATGGTCCAGGATTTGTGTAAGGTTTACACCCTTATAGGAGTTAGCTTCACTTTTCCTTTCTGAGCCTCCTCTACCCTTGGTTTTATGTCGGGGTTCCCTTAGCCTTCAAGATATTCCCTACCCGCAAGGCAGTGGTGGCAACGCTTTTTGGGCAGTGTTTACTCTCCCTGACACAGGTACTTCATCAGAAATATGTGGTTGTTATTGAGTGTAGTACTGCCACGCGCTATCCTCCCATGCCCTTAATTCCTACTGCCTCGGTTTG
Organism: Eucriotettix oculatus; assembly: GCA_034510155.1. NCBI lineage: Eukaryota > Metazoa > Arthropoda > Insecta > Orthoptera > Tetrigidae > Eucriotettix > Eucriotettix oculatus. Next base: position 1,320,138 of record CM067377.1, on the reverse strand, counting down.
GGACTGCTTATTTGGGATAACCCTTATTCGCAGCTAACCCTCATATCGCAGGACTGTTCACTATCCCCAACCTGTGTCCTGCCCAGTAGCTGGGGCTCGCTCTAGGAAAATTTTCATATGCCTTAACTATATGTGTCATCCATATAGAGAATTGAGGATGTACAAAACACTAAACTTAGACAGTAATTGTTTGTTTATGCTTATATTCATAAATGTTACAGATGAATATGACAATTTTTGATGTTAAAAGGTCTAGAATTTATGGATAAGTAAATTGATGATTAGTGTATCATGCATATTAACGAAAATAGTATATAGGAGAATGGAATGACAAATAGAAATAGAGTTAGGAGATCTGTTTCATTTTAGGAAGAATGTAGGGACAAGAGAAGCAATATTGACTCTGGATCTAATTGTAGAAGACAGGATAAGAAAAAACAGGCCTCCATTCCTGGATTTGTAGATTTAGAAAAAACTATTGATAATGTGAACTGAAACACACTATTAAGGATTTTGAAGAGGACAGGAATAAAATATTGAGAAAAAAGGCTTATCTATAACCACTACAGAAGGTAGTCAGCAGTAATTAGAATTGAATACCAAGTAAAGAAAGGAGTAAGACAAGGTTGCCCATGCTCTTTAACGTTCATGTAGAACAAATGATGAAGAAAGTTAAAGCAGAATATGGAAAAGGAATCATATTGCAATGAGATGAAATAAAAACCCTGCAGTTTACTGATGATATTGTAGTATTAGGGAAAGCAGAAGAAACTTGGAAACCATAATAAATGGCATGAACTTGGTCCTGAAGGAAGAGTACAACATGAGGATCAAAATAGGGAAAACCAAGGTGATGGAGTGTAGTATGGTGTGGCGTACTCTCTTATTTGTTGGGCGCCAGAGTGGATGTCCTTTTAGACAATTTGTATTAGGGAGGGGAGTTAAATAATTCTTATTTAAGGTATAAAAAAATATAGAAATTTATTTTTTACAAATTTTGGCGGACCGATCCTACTCAATATATATTTGTTATGCCACTGGCTACTCAGCTATGAAATCCAAAACCTCAGGTTGACCGTGGGATAAATTTGGTTGGAAAAATGATGAATTTACATTGTCTGCGTAATTATGAGAATGTTAAGGACTACCATGAGTGGAACTTATCTGGTATTTTCCCCTTTGCGATGTCGTGTAGTCAGCTTTTCTGGACCCTGGTGGCTTCTGTCGTTTGCCATCGAATGATGGCGGCTACTATCTGTCGTATCTTCTTCAATGCCAGCGACGGGAGTCCAGTAGTTTCATCGAGTGTCGCCTTCCGAATTTTTCCCTCGACTGTCCTCTTACGAATTTTGCCCTCGACTGTCCTCTTACGAATTTTGCCCTCGACCGTCCTCTTACGAATTTTGCCCTCGACTGTCTCTATCTCTGCTATCATGCCCTTTAAATAGTTTTGGCCAGTCGTGCTTCTTAACGGCACAAAAACTCCAAAACTTTCCCTCGCCAGGGCATCTCCATCAGGGGTAAGTGTCTCAGTATGAACATTCGTCACCCTCGTGCGTCAGAAGATTTTGAAGAAGCCTGGCGCCATAGGGGGTCCGCTCCTTTACTCTTTCACTGGCGATTCTGCAGGCCTGTCACTCATTTCCTCCAGATGTTCAACCCCGGGGGTCTGGACGTTCCTTACATTCCACATGGTAGTACCCAACAACTCATCATTACTCACGCGATTCGCTGTCTAAATCGCAGTTTAAATTAATTGCGCCTATACTTAATAACGCGCTACATAAATTCCCCCTTTTAGTGTCAGATTGTGTAGCCGATTGCAACTCGGTGCACCAATCTGTCACTAAAAATAAACTACTTGCGTCGATTTCATATCTGTTTAGTCCAAACTTTAAAGGATCTGTCCAAGTAAATGCAAAATCATAATTATATTCCCTGTAGGGCTTAAATCTACAAAAATTATTTATGTTTCCACAAGACGTCAATAATTACATAAATAAATGGGTTATCTGAGGAAACTAAATTTTCAGAAGTATTTCAATTGCCTGAATTGCTTAATATACTAAAGTAATTTTTAAAAAAAATAATATGTTCATAAGAATTGCCTGAATGGCATAATTATGAAAAGTTTTCCTAAATTTCTCTATCTTTGATATTATGATAAGCTAGATAAATTAATTTAACTAAAATTGTATTAATTTATTTTTAATATATTGTTTGTGGGTGGGTGTTCTGAAAACACAAAGTTAGAGTTTCTGAAAAGCAATACACTGTCACTCTGTCAATCCACAACTCGGTGGGCGTGGCAAGGCTACCATGTGACGAAATCATCAACGATTACACAGCTGCACTGTCCCATCTTCGTGAAGTCGCGTATGGCGAAATTGCCATACTACCATTCATCTGTCGGCCAGTTTGGACAAGGTTACCACTATTAGGATGTCTGCCATTCCTCAGGAACGTGACAAATCGGTCACGAGGTCGGCGTGCCCGACGACGGTGCATCATGGTCAAGGTCACCATGCTAGGAGGGTGTCTGCCATCCCTCAGGGGCGTGCCACAACTTTTCCCATCCACCATCAGGTAGACATTTCGGTGGACATGGCAAATCTGCCACACGACGGTTGACTGCTATTCTTCAGGTGGCGTAGCAAAGCCACCAATATCCAGCATAGACTGGCCGGATATCACACCTGAATCTAATCCCAATCATGGCAAAACCAGTGGACCAGGACCCCCACTATGTCCTAGCCATTACTATAGCCAATATTCCCAGATCATTCCTTCATATTAATTAATAAAAATACCCAATAGGATCATTCACGCGAGACACGCAACATACAGTCATGCACGCCATCAACACAAAAGAAAACATATTATGTCATTCAAACACCAAATATCACATAATTAACCCTACGTTATAAATCATTCTAAATTAATCATACATACACTTATTAATATACTTATTGAATGTTCCCTGTACGATACTGACACATTTTATATACCAAACATTATTACCCAGGGGTTAGCCAAATAAATAAATCTTCGGGTTAATTATTGTTTTGTAATAAAAGGAATAAAGCTTCATTGAAATTCACATTTAAGGATTTGGTTGTAGATAGCTTGAAAAAATAATATTCATTTAGTTCTCACGGGGTCCGGATAAATCCATATTTATCTTATTGAAACTCACAGATTCTTATCTATTCCCGACAATTAGTTAGCACTACGTTACATCATTATTAAAATCTTTCTTTCATCTTCGTCGATTTCTACTCTTAATTCTTCGCCTGCAACCATCTTACAATTCTCTATTTCTACTTCAATCATCAATTATCCTCACATCCTTACCAACGTCTTCTACAATAAAATTACCTCCTATTAATTCTCTATAAGAAACTCTCTATATCCCACTAATACCTCTGTCACGACCTCATAACCGTGATATTCAACATATCGCTCACAACAACCAAAAATATGCGCTCGTAGACTAACTCATTCTTTCTCCTCGATGAAAATTCCCCTCTCCTAACAATTTTCCGTATGCCCTCGATACATTTTAAACTTCAACATTATGTCTCACAACCAATCCTTCTCAAAGTTATACATGGCCTCTCTAGAAAAGATAAATATTCCCTTTAGTGTAATTTCGGCATCATTCAAATAGCAAAAGTTAAATTGGAAGTATACCCTCGCTCGATTATTAATAAATCCTATAAATACAGTAATAAGTGCATAATCTTCAATATTAAGTCCTTCTAAAATTATCATTCTTCTGCTCTATATGTGTATAGCAATAAAGAAACTATGGATTATTTCAAATTAAAATTTTCGCGTTCTGCTAAGTACACGAAGAACTTTTTCCTCTGATATAACACTGGTTTCGCAATATCCCCGTACAGCTGTATGTTCTCTTTGAACCTCATGGAGATCATATTTAAGATGTTGATTATATTCCGTCTGCATATAATTACGAACCGATTTTCGAATGTTTCACGTAATTTACCAATTTTATTTCCGTTTCAGATACGCGTCTATCTATTTCGTAACGTTTCTTTGGATTTTGTTGCGGTCTTTCCTTAAATAATGGTAATACGACCTCCAAGGCGTGCGAAACTTCATAAATTTGCTTTATATACTTTTTAATTTCACGTTCATCGACTTTCTTCCCTAATATTTCCTCTACAGCGTACATACTTCATTCTCCCCATTCTAATAACGTTTCCACATTTTTAAAGTCAGAACTTACTTCCCTTTCTAATCGCTCAGCTTTGTCGTTCACCCGATTCGTCCTATTAAATGTTTTAATTACAATTAAATCAACTTGATTGGACAAATGTACAGCGTTGCTACTTACATCGTTCTGATTTACTACCTCAATTTCCTCAACTGCTAACACATCGGACTATTTATCATCTCCTCCTCCGTTCGTCTGTCTTGTGTGTCTCGAGTTTCTAACTGCACGGCCCGTACCTCTTTCCTAATTGTAGTTTCTATTGCAGTGCATGTACTATCCATTATGCTTATAATCTCTTTTCTGCCATCTTCAATTATTTCTAATAGTTCCCTCTTATTGGAATCCAATTTTTCTAATATTTCCCTTTTATTGGAATCCGACTTTTTGTTCAATTGATTTAGAAGCCAAATCATCCACGTATGACCTTCGGCATTCGAACTATTTTCCCCATCAAATTTGGCAGACTCTGACATGCTTAATTCGGGTCTCTCCCCGATATTACTACCCATATCCGAACCAATTTCACTTGTCTCCATGCCTGATCGCAATTTCATAAACACGGCACACAATGTTAACAACGAAAGATTTATTTTTAACAAAACTACACTAACCTACACTCAAGCAAATAAAACTCATACATCAATTATAATTTCACTAGCAAAAACATCTAAAAGACTCCGCAATAACTTCTACTATCAATTAGTACAATCACAGAAATACATTCAGTCATACCTATGAGTATTATCACATTCATTTCCCCAAAATATCATTTGAACTGGATTAAAGAATTGAAATAATTTTCATTTAAATCTGCACCTGAAAATACAAGTCATATATATGTTCCCCCAAAATAGCGTTAATACTGGTCCATCGATTATAAAGCATACTCATATTACGCAGACAACTTTGTAGACCCGACATTAAAAATTTAATGTTATTCGTAGCCCCACGTTTTTGGGCGTCATTTTTAATGTGGCGTACTCTCTTATTTGTTGGGCGCCAGAGTGGATGTCCTTTTAGACAATTTGTATTAGGGAGGGGAGTTAAATAATTCTTATTTAAGGTATAAAAAAATATAGAAATTTATTTTTTACAAATTTTGGCAGACCGGTCCTACTCAATATATATTTGTTATGCCACTGGCTACTCAGCTATGAAATCCAAAACCTCGGGTTGACCGTGGGATAAATTTGGTCGGAAAAATGACTAATTTATGTTGTCTGCGTAATCATGAGAATGTTAAGGACTACCATGAGTGGAACTTATCTGGTATATTCCCCTTTGCGATGTCGTGTAGTCAGCTTTTCTGGACCCTGGCGGCTTCTGTCGTTTGCCATCGAATGATGGCGGCTACTATCTGTCGTATCTTCTTCAATACCAGCGACGAGAGTCCAGTAGTTTCATCGAGTGTCGCCTTCCGAATTTTTCCCTCGACTGTCCTCTTACGAATTTTGCCCTCGACTGTCTCTATCTCCGCTATCATGCCCTTTAAATAGTTTTGGGCAGTCGCGCTTCTTAACGGCACAAAAACTCCAAAACTTTCCCTCGCCAGGGCATCTCCATCAGGGGTAAGTGTCTCAGTATGAACATTCGTCACCCTCGTGCGTCAGAAGATTTTGAAGAAGCCCGGCGCCATAGGGGGTCCGCTCCTTTACTCTTTCACTGGTGATTCTGCAGGCCTGTCACTCATTTCCTCCAGATGTTCAACCTCGGGGGTCTGGACGTTCCTTATATTCCACATGGTTATACCCAACAACTCATCATTACTCACGCGATTCACTGTCTAAATCGCAGTTTAAATTAATTGCGCCTATACTTAATAACGCGCTACAATGGGAAACAGTGGAATAACAAAGGGTGTTAGATTTTGACATACACCTAAATTCAGGTTTAATTACCACCTCTCTTCATATTAAACCCACTAACACCCTACAGTACCTCCACTTTTCCAATTGCCGTCATGAACTCTCCAAACATTCTCTTCCCTATGACTTAGCCCTTAGGACAGCTCGCATCTGGCCCTTTTTTGGACAGCTAGGCATCATACACTACGTGCATTTTTCATGCATTCCATGACGGGAACTACTCCATAGACCTCCTCCAGAAACAAATAACCTGTGTGCGCCCTTTGTACTGCCCAAATAACTAATCTCACCCCAAATAATCAAACAGAATATAGTCTCCTGCTGACTATTACCTACTTTACCGGTCAATGTAAGCTAAACGCTTTCCTCCACCTGACATACACTGGACATTTGACCCTAATATTAAAAAAACAACATACTCCCCACCTGTCCAAGGGTTGCCTTTATGTGCCCTCTCAACCTCTGCAACATTCTGGTCCAACCCTATAAATACCACGGCTCCACCCACAAGTCGCTGCAATCCACAAATTTCATGTCTGCCTTATACTTCCACCCACCACTACCTTCCAGAATCCTACCAGTAACATAACCTATAGAATTAAAGAAAATTAACCTGTCTATTCTCCTATACTGCTCTGCATGTGATAAAACTGTGATATGTTAGTGTGCATGTATTGATATATGGTTGTATGTGTGGTTAGTATGTACATGTAGACCCCTTTGAGGATGGATGTATGTTAACATAGGGGTGTATGTATCCATCAATTCTTTCTCTTTTCCCTGACCTTCATTGAGAGAGAGTGAAAGTTGGTGGACTTGTGGGGTCTACGGTTTACTAGCAAAAGCTAGCCACGTAGCAGTTGTGACTATTCAGTCGATGGTTGGCTGCCATTCGGAATGTTTTTTTAATCTTCTGGGAAAAGGGGCAGTGCCTCTGAAAATTTAAGAATTTGACACTCCAGGGGTACTCCATCTGTACATGTTGGTAAGGGTGAAAGTATCATTAAAACTCATGAAAAATGTAAGTATATAAATTTCAGTACCAAATGCATTATTTCACAACGAGCAGGTCTACAAGAAATTGCTCGAAATGACAAAATTTGAGGAAAAGACAATATAATGCCTGTTAATATAAGGTAGTATCTATTGCTATAATAATAGCAATTGTCGGTAAAAGAAAACAGTTGAATAAAGTAATAATAATAATAAAGTCCGTATTGAAAAGATATAAATTGGTGTAATATGATGTTGCATTTATTTGTAGAGATAGGTTAATGGGGTGAAAGTTGATTGGTGTACTAAATAGGTTGAATGTTTATACTTGATAGATGTTCTACTTTGTTACTTCATTTATTGTATATCTTAGTTTCGTTAGAAGTCCTTGTTTGGAGAAGCAAAATATTTAATAATTAATCTTAAGGGCAGAATAAGTAATCAGCAGGTAAGTACTAATTATTATAATAATATTAATTAAATGCTTTATCAAAAATACTTGGTTCAGTAGAATTTTTTACTCAAATCTTGTTTTACTCTGCCTTTTGTTTTGCCTATTTGGTATTATAGGTCATATAACCTAGCTCTTGTGCCACTTATCCTGCATTTTTTCCAACTCCAAGCACTGCAGGAATATTAATTCAAATAATGATGTCTCAACTAAGTGTGCCTTTTCTGTGAAGGCTGAGAATAAATTGACAACAATGTGTAGCACGTGATTTGTAATGTATCGAATTTTTTTAACTTTCTGAACTGTTTGTTACAATCTCTTTAGCATATACCTTACATGAAGACTGAAAAAGAATTACATATATTTTTGCAGCTATTGACTGAAGTCTATATGTAAATACTAACACACACACTCATACATCACTGCAATAAACAACATACATAACAAATGTATGCACACATTAAGGTTTTATCACATATTCCATAGAAATCCATGTGCTCATGCTGTTACGGGTGGTCAGTTTTGAGGGGGGGGGGGGTGTTTGCAAGGTGAAGGTTACTATCTATAGGATACTGAGTTCAGGGCTTTTTCTGGGCTGTAAGTCATGTTGAAATGAAAGTTCCCATTGTTCAGTTTCTGTAGAATGGGCTTTGAAGGGGGTCATTGTGAAACACTGGTTGAAGTTGTTGCTGTTGTGGTTTCAGGTATGGCTGTGAGGAATTGTGTTTTGACGAGTTTCATTGTACTGTGGTGGTTGGCAATCTGTTCAGGGAGGGGTCTCTTTGTTTAGCAATGTAAAAGGCTGGGTAGAGTGTACAGTTTATTTTGTAGATAGTGTGGGAGGACAGACAGGTTATGTTTTCTCTAATTTTGTAGGTTGTGTTATTGGTGGGATTATGGAAGCTTGTGGTGGGTGGAAGCATAGCGCAGACATGACATTTGTTCCTGCTGCAAGATCTGCAGCCAATTGTGGAGTTAATAGGGTTGGACCAGACTGTAGCGTAGGTTAGGTAAGGGCCTAAAGGTCACCCTTGGACAGGTGGGTACTATGATAGGGAGGACCTTTTCATGTGAGGGTTGGATTGTAGTCCAGTGTAGGCCAGGTGAAGAAAAGAGTTGAGTTAACGTAGCCTGGGGAAATAAGTGGTGGTTAGGGGAAGGCTACGTTCTGTTTGATGGTTAGGGGTCATACTAGCTATTTGGGTAGTGGAATAAGCACGGGTTAATTGTTTCTGGAGGAGGTCTATGGGATAGTTTCTGTTACGGAATGCATTGAATATGCGGTCAGTATAGGATGCTAGGTTGTCTGAAGTGTAACTTATGTGAGGTGGCCTAAGGGCTAGAATGTAGGGGAGGGAGCGTTCAGTGTGTTCAGGGTTGGTACTGGGAAAGTCGAGGTAATGAAGGGTTGGTTTATGTGGGCAGAGGTGATAATCAGACCTGAATTTAGTTGTATGTCAACATTGAGGAAGGTGATGTTGGTCGGGGAATAGTTTCAAGTGAACTCAAATGGGAATTTTGTGTTGAGGTCATTTAAGAAGTCTGAGAGAGCATCTGTTTCATCAGTCCATAGCATGAAGATCTTGTCTATAAACCGGAACCAAGTTAAGGGCTAGAGTGGAAAGGAATTTAGAGGTTGTTGTTCCAGTTGCTCCATGAAAGGTTGGTGTAGGAGGGGGCCATCTGGGTGCCCGTGGCAGTGCCTCTGACTAGGAGGTAAGTTTTGTATTAGAAGGAAAAGTTTCTGGCGATGACAAACTGGGTGAGTGCAATCAAAAAGTTGGTGTTTGGAAGGGAATTTGGAGGGCCGCAAGACTGGAAGTGTTAAAGTGTTGACAGGCCACTCGTTGAAGCTTTCTCTCTCAATGGAATTCATGGCAAAGGAAATGTTCTGATAGCAACAAAATGTACATATGGATGCACTCACATGTATACATTTGTGTACATACACATATACATACTTATTTTCACATGAATGCACACACATCCATATATTAAAATACATAGAAACTTATGTAGATTTTACCAGACATTGTGAAAATAGTGCAGTTGTGATGTTGAGTCCAGGCTGTTGCATGGAATAAATAACATTTTCGAAGGACAGTTCAGAAATGGTGTTTAGCCTCTAAAGAATGGGAGTTGGGACTTAAGTGAGGGTTAGTGTGGAGTGTTGATCATAATTGTTTGTTTTGTGGCTCTTGGCATGAGCAGTTATTAGTCTTTCATCTGGTTGATGTAGAATTCAAAGCAGAGGCTGCATTTAATTGGTAGGTGATATGAGAGGAGAGTCAAATGAAGTTTCCTTCAATTTTGTACCTGGTTTTTTCAGTTGGATTCTGTGCGATTGTAGTGGATTGAATAATAAGGTAAACATGGCATGGTGTCTGTTCCTGCTAGAAGAGAATGTTGTTTGCCTGAAATTTAAGTCTGATGTCTTAATGTTAGACAGTATACATTCATGTAATGAATATTTATTTTTGCAATTCAGCATTAGTATTAACTATAACATTTTATTTACATACATTTCTCAAAGTAACAATTTTAGAATGCTTTATATCTTCATCAAAACTTATTTCCAAACATGATAATTGTTCTTTTAGGCTATGGTGGCTTGCTATCCAGGCTATGGCTCCCATTATGTCAAGCATGTGGATAATCCCAACCAAGATGGAAGGTGCATAACGGCTATATATTACCTGAACCGTGACTGGGATGTGAAAGTAGGTAAAACGTTATGTACACCAACACAGGACTTGGTGCCATGTACACTGTTGTTTTTATCATGTTAATTTTTTTATGTTCAAAATTATTTATTTTTCATACATTTCTCTGCCCTTATTAATTTAAAAATTAAAACATTAAAGTTTTCATTGTTAAAGTGTCTTGCAATTATATATTCATTCACACATACATGAATAACTAAGGGCAATGTAACTCTCAAACTAATTAATATTGACAGGGAAGAGAGAACACTCAGTTGGTTTCCCACCAGCATTTTTGTTTGAAGCCTCTCAAAAAGAGGAAACTGGTGGCTCCTATAAAAAAAACTTGCAGTAAGGGTTCTGCACCTTCGGGGGGACAGAAAGAGAAATTGTACCCACAAAACCATGCCACCTCGAGTCAACTCCATTGTGTGTTGGCCTGGGATGTGGGCATGCTGCCACCAGGTGGGCTTTTGGGACCTCCAGAGGATAGACTGGAGGCCCCATGCACTGTGAGGTACCACTTTCCCTGAAGGACGACATTAGTCGGCTGCGTACATAGCTGCTTTCAGTACAGGCATGCTCAGGTTCAAAACGGATACAAACACAACGCCATTCATAGAGCCCTGAAATGGGGTTGCAGAATTCCATGAGAGGAACCGGCAATTAAAGCCTTCCTTCCATTCGTTGGAGGAGTGACTGAACGTATTGACAGGATACTACGGAACCATGGCGTATTCCCCATTTACAAGAGCAAAAACAGGAGAGGGGAATACGTTTCCTCAATTAAAGACCGCAAAGAAAAGTTGCTCACCAGAGGTATATACAAAATCCCATGTGAATGCGGCAAAGCATATATTGGAGAGACGGGCAGGTCTGTTCTCACCAGACTGAAGGAGCGTGAGAGATATATGCGATTACACCATTTTAATGTCTGCGGTTGTGGAACATGCCATGGTTACAAACCACAAAATTGACCTACAGAATACGGAAATACTAGCTAAGGAAAAATCCTACTGGACCCGGAAAGTCTGAGAAGACATTGAAATATTTAAGTGCCCTAACAATTTCAATAAGGAAAATTGTTATCGACTAGCACGCAGCTGGCGAACATGCCTGAGGAAACAGATTCCAGGAAGGTAACGGAAAACATTGAGTGAACTATAACGTCCCAATGATATATAAGCCACACTGTGTGCACAAAGCAACAGTCTTGGCCTAGCCTTGAAAATGCTCGTTGCCTTTGAGCGAAATGTCGGCAAGAACACCAAACAACAATGTTGTCCAACAGCCCAAAAATCGCCATATAATCCTGATATTAATATGGCCACGAAAACAATCAGTAGCTTTATTAAAATTCTTATTTTTCTAAAAAGGGACAATTTTGAATAATGAATCTATTTAAGTTAGGTTAATAAAATATTTAATGGTAAAAGAAGAAAAAGGGGAGATGGATGATGAAGATTTGGAAGACAAAATTTTAAAGTTGGAGTTTTACAGTGTGCTTGCTGACAAATCTGAGCAATGGTAAAAGTGCCAGGCAAAGAAGCAATATCATGCCTATTCAGCAGTAATTAGAATTGAGCAAGAAAAAAAAAGCTGTCCATGCTGTTTAATGAGTAGTATGGAACAGGCAGTGAAGGAAATTAATATGGAAAAGAAATCATACTGCGTTTTGCCGATATTGTAGTATTAGGGGAGTCAGAAGAAGACTTCGAAAACATAATAAGTGGCACAAACATTGTCCTGGAGGAAGAGTACAACATGAGGATAAATAGAGGGAAAACCAAGGTGATGGAGTGTAGTATGGAAAACTGGAATAACAAAGGGTGTTAGATTGGGAAGGGATATGTTGAAGGAGGTTAAGGAATTCAGCTACTTGGACAGCATAACTAGGAATGGTAAAAGTGTAGTAGACATAAAGAATAGGATAGTACAGGCAAGAAAGGCTTTCACAAAAAATAGAAATGTGAATATTAGGTCATTATTGCTAAAAATGTTCATATGAAATGTGGTGTTATATGGGTATGAAATGTGGATGGGAGGAGTTCCCAAAAGGAAAAGAATAGAAACCTTTGAAATGTGGTGATATAGGAGAATGCTGAAAATCAGATCGGTGGATAGATCACTAACGATAAAGTTCTAGCAGAATAAGAGAAGTGAGAACAATATGGAGGGCTTTGACTAATAGAAAGGGTAGATTAATAGGCCACAGTTTGAGACATGAGGGAAGTTTGTTGGATAAGAATGAAAGTGGGAGGGAAAGTATGGAATACACTTAGTAGATTAGGGAGATGTGGGATGTGTAGTTGTAGTAATTGGTCCTTAGACTGGTCTGATGCAACTCTCTGTGCTAGCCTATTCTGTGCAGGCCTTTCCTTTTCTATATAACTACCATATCCCACATTCTTGTTATAATGTACAATGTGATAGATTGTACAACTAATTTACCATGATTTCAAATTTGAAATATCAATGTTTTCCTTAATGAAATTTTAGGAAGACCTATTTGCAAAAAGACTAATTTAATGAATAACAGTTCTTCCATAATTCTTATTATTTATTTTAATAACATTATCTTTGGTTTAGCATTAATTAATGATAACGTAGCAGTTATCTGACAGGATCATAAAGAGCACATGTAAATGCAGTTATTCTAAACTTTAAAAACTTTCCCTTATCATTACTATGTTGGTTGACAATGTATTGCTTCACCACTGATAGAAATTTTTGTTCCTTACTCTGTTTTCTATCTTCTTGAGCCTTTATTATTGGGTCATTCCATGTCAAATCAACCCAAAAAAATACGATTCGACACCCATGGTCTCAGATTTTAATGAAACTTGGCATGTTTGTTCCTTTCATGGATATAAAGAATGATATGAAATATTTCTGCTCTATCACAAATGTTTTTGTTTTACAGCCTGCTAAAGTTTTTGAAATCGTGTGGTTTTTTTCGATCGGCGGATGAAATATGTTCTTCCATAGAAAATACATTATATCTTCCTTATTTACCAACCAATGTTCATGAAATTTTTTTATGGGAATACTTCAATAGGAAAGGAAGCCAGAAAAAAATATTGTATCTATAAACTATCTGTAAGTGGTCTGAAAAAATTCTGAAGTGGTGAAATGAATTTTTAAAAATGAAGTATGACTATCGACGCGAAGCAGAATATCATCGTGAGGGAAAAGGAAAAAGACAAAAGTTTTTTATAATTATTATTTATAAAGATATTCACTACCACATGAAAAAAATACAAATAATGGTTTTTTCACTCCTTGATTGTTTTTTTCACTTTAAAAATAGGAAATGGATCATTCCACGTCATGTGGCTTAGTTTTCAGAACCGTTCCCCGAGCAACCATTTCCGATTTTGATGAAATTTTTACAATTTGTACTATGAGGCCTTAGACGAACATCTGAAAAATTTCAGTTCGAAATATGTATTTCTGACTGAAATAAGAGTTTTTTCGCAGAAGGCAGCCGTTCGTCAGAGTTGACGTCGTTCCAAAAATGTCTCTTTTGAGTTTCAATATTGCGGCAGATATTACAGAATATATCCTGAAAATTATTTTCTAGGATAAACCTAATTCTTAGATTACGAAAATAATAAAGAAAAGTATCATCCCTAGCCAGCATCGGCCTCCAAAGTTGCCGATAAAAATTTCTTTAATTTTTTTTTCTGATTTTCAAGGAATCCTGACGGCATTAAATTTTTTACTTCGCATTTCTACACGAATGTCTACAATTCAGATGATTTAACAACTTTGAAGTTCAAAACTATAGTCAACTCGTTAGTTATTTCAAATAAACGCATCATAAGCAATCAAAAAATCCATGTTTAAACTAGACTTTGTTTTTAAAAAATTTAAAGGGAGCAGCCACTCTAAATACAGCTATTATCTCAATGGATTTTAGTGAAAGCTATGCTTTCACAATACAAGAAGCAGCTCAAGGTTACCATTGGACTCAGATTCATCCACAATTCATCCTGTCATGATTCAGCAATAAAAAAACTGATTTTACCACTATGTATTATATCTGATGACCTAAAACATTAAGTGAGTTTGGTATATGAGATTCAAAAAACTGTTGTCCTTTCTGAAAGAGAACTACCCACATGTAACAAACATTCAGTATTTCAGTGATGGTTGTGCTGGGCAGTATAAAAATAAGTACAACTTTATAAATCTGTGTTTGCATGAGAAGGACTTTCAGCTCAAAGCACAGTGGTCATTTTTTGCAACCAGTCATGATAAAAGAGAATGTGATGGTATATGAGGCACTCTAAACCGTTTAGCTAGGAAGGAAAGTCTTCATTGACATTTGGACAGTCAAATAATAATGTCAAATGATCTTTTTGAGTTTTGCAAAAACACAATTACAAGTATTAACTTCTAACTTATTTCTAAAGGAGCAGTTGATACAACTCGCCTAAATTTGGAAAGTTGCTTCAAAGAAAAAGTATCATCCTTAGCAATTTTAAGACAAAAACATTTGTGATAGAGCAGAAATATTTCATATCATTCTTTATATCCATGAAAGGAACAAACATCCCAAGTTTCATTAAAATCTGAGACCATGGGTGTCGAATCGTATTTTTTTGGGTTGATTTGACATGGAAAGACCCTATTAATATATAGATGTGAACTTTAATAATAGAAATCTTGTTTGACATAGATTAATAATTATTTAATTTCCTCATTCAAAGTTCTTGTTGCCAAGTTCTACAATTAATGTCTACGAGGGCATAATTTGCAAGTGTTATGTAATCCAATTATTTGCCTAACTCTTTGTTTTCACAGTGTCCTGAATCCATTTATTGTGGTTATAATTTCTCTGTTAGGAGGAATGGTGTCCTTGTCAGGCTGCCCTCTTATGTGCCAGCTTGTTCAGCCATCATGCAGTTGTGCACCCTTTTCTGTGCTTCTTGTTGAATGTCATTAGCATTGTAGT
The DNA here is from genome assembly GCA_034510155.1 of Eucriotettix oculatus. Classification (NCBI taxonomy): domain Eukaryota; kingdom Metazoa; phylum Arthropoda; class Insecta; order Orthoptera; family Tetrigidae; genus Eucriotettix; species Eucriotettix oculatus. The sequence continues at coordinate 1,304,927 of CM067377.1, read as the reverse complement.
GACATCACTCATAAGATGTAAACCTTCAAACTAAGTTCTCTTTCTCTTCTGATTTGAACCTACTAGGATTTTTTATATGTAAATGTGTCTTTACTTTGAATTCCCGTTCGAATTACAAATGTTAATATTTTATTAATACAGTTTTTATTAACTGATTATTTTAGATTTACTTTAAGTTTATTTTTACATAACTGAAATTCTATTTGTGCTTTTTCCAATTTTTATTTTCAGATGAACGGAGGTTTACTGAGAATCTTTCCTGAAGGGTGGCGAGACCAGGTAGCAGATATTGAACCTGTTTTTGATCGTATTCTCTTCTTTTGGTCGGATAGGCGCAACCCACATGAAGTACAGCCAGCCTACAAAACGAGGTAGTTAGAGCATCAGTTGCCAAGTTCTTTTATTTGATAATTCTTAAGTTATGTCTATACATAAAAATAAGACTTTTTACAAAGCAGTGTTAATCTGTAATACACATAAATTTCTTAAGATCATAACAGCTTACAAACCTTGTTAAAAGATCAACAACTATATAAATAATGTGAAAGACAAAATAAATTTTGAAAAAAGGAAAGATGTCCTACTGTATACCGTGTGGAGACTGACCAAAAAATCCATTGGGCACACCTTGATGAATCTAAAAAAGAAAATATGTTTTCTCAAAAGTATGGTGAAAGAAATGTCCAAAATGAACACAGCCATGTCAAAAAGAAAAAATTGAAATAACATTAAATATTGAAAACATAATGAAAGTCATACATTGCAATGTTTGATCCTTGAGGAACTATATATACACAAGAATATAACAAAATAAAATAGGAACGATTAACATCCTGTATGATTAGGTAATATTTAAAAATAGTGACAGGGCTCGCAAATCATGACTGATTAATATATATAAACATGTATTTATGTAAACGTGAGTGGTATGTGGAGTACGCGCGGGTGGTGGAGGGGTTGAACTTTAACGTGGGCTGTGATAACCTGACAGTATAGCATAAGTAATTGAGCACGATAGATCATAAGCCACAGAAAGATAGAAATATTTGGGAGAAAGGCAGGAAATTCGCTCTTTGAATCATATGTACGGAATGGAATCTTGCACATATAAATACATATGTTGAGCGTAGAAAGAAAGAAGAAAGACTGAAAATATTCGGTTTTCTATCTTTCTTTCTACCCAATTATCCAATGTGTGACTTCGTCACTTATCCAATATATAATTTGTAGAAACGTTTCTTGGGTTTCCAACCGGGTAATCTCAGTACACAGCGACGTTTCGACAGACAGCACTGGGTGCCCGTCGACAAGAACCGAAGTGTCCCGATTGGTTGTTTGACTAGCGCCATACTAAAATACTAGATCATACTGGGATAGTGTGATCCTGGAAGCAATTAATATTAGATCCTCGGACCAGCTAATGAACTGGGACGGAGGCTACCATCTTAGCACGACGTGGGCACCGATGATCGGGCGGCTTCGTGGGAGGGGGTTTGCGGGTCGCTGGCCGGATGCTTGCCCGCCTGTTGGAGACGACCTTGAGTACAGAGCAGATGACTAGTGACTGATGGGTCCAGTGGGGCCTACCCCCACCCCACCCACATGGCGCTAGTCAAACAACCAATCGAGACGCTTCGGTTCTTGTTGACACTTCAGCCTGGAAGATGACGGAGTTGTTATCTGTCGAAACGTCGCTGTGTACTGAGATTACCCGATTGGAAACCCGAGAAACGTTTCTACATATTCTTCACCGGGAAAGCCTTCGTTCTTTAATATATAATTTATTTGTAATTTATCCTTAACGGATGCTCCTAATTCTTCCATCCATCCTAACTTGAAAACCTAATATATAGACCGAAAATGTTCGGTTGGTTGTACTCTATGTGGTGGTGGAGACGGTAAGACGCACGCCCCGGCTCTAGTGGCGGTTACGCTGCTGATTTCGTGTACCCAGGTGAGAGTCCTGGCCACATCAAATATTTTCAGTCTTTCTTCCTTCTTTCTACGCTTAACATATGTATTTCTTTGTGCAAGATTCCATGCCGTACATATGATTCAAAGAGCGAATTTCCTGCCTTTCTCCTAAATATTTCTTTCTTTTTATCCAATTATCCAATGTGTGACTTCGTCACTTATCCAATATATCATTTATTTATATGAGTCAGGATATGGCATTGTCATGTTAATTAAAACAATTAATAAGAAAAGGAAAGAGAGATAGAAAGTAGGTGACTTACCTGACGTTCATGGATGGTAGACACCTTGTGAGGTTTGGAGTTCTTGAATTTTCGGAGGCACCGCCCCCTTCATCAAAAAGTTAGAAAGACATTTCCAGTGATCAGCTAGCCAATAACTGAGCAGCCAACTTCTCTCTCAATGGGGGTCTGGGAAGAGGCAAGAACTTTTATGGTGGTTGGGGCACCCCCATCTTGACACACCCAGATTAAAACACATTCATTCACAAAGGTGTTAATATTTAAATATTAACACACATACATATACATCCAAACACCCCTCAAACACATATCAGGGTATACACAACTTACACACACACACTTAGTATACACAATTACACACACACACACTTAGTATACACAATTACACACACACACACTTAGTATACACAATTACACACACACACACTTAGTATACACAATTACACACACACACACTTAGTATACACACATTAGAAGTTCAGCTTCTGAAGAAACGGGAGCTAGGGCTTTGAGGGGGGTCAGTGTGAAGAACTGGTTGAAGTTGTTGGTGTTGTGGCTGTGGGCATGGAAGGTAATGGGGAATTGTGTTTCGTGGAGTTTTACTGTACTGTGATGGTTGGCAATCCTCTTGGGGAGGGATCTCTTTGTCTGGCAATGTAAAAGGCTGGGCAGAGTGTGCAGTTTATTTTGTAGATGGTGTGGGAGGACAGACAGGTTATGCTTTCCCTAATTTTGTATGTAGTGCTGTTGGTGGGATTTTGGAAGTTTGTGGTAGGTGGGAGTATTGGGCAGACATGGCATGTTTCTACCACATGGTCTGCAGCCAATTGTGGGTTGGGGTTGTGGGGTTTGTAGGGTCGGACCAGAATATTGAGGAGGTTAGGTGGGCGCCTATATATAGGATAGAAAGAAAGATAGAAATATTTGGGAGAAAGGCAGGAAATTCGCTCTTTAAATCATATGTACGGCAAATATTTCTATCTTTCTTTCTATCCAATTATCAAATGCGTGACTTCGTCACTTATCCCATATATATATATATATATATATTGTGATAAAAAGGGGGATTTTGGAAGGTTGTGGCGTTATGAGGCGCAGTTCGGCCAACAACAATGGATAGTCGGCCGAAAGATTTGTTTTTCCCCGCGGGGAAGGCCCGGCTTGCCTGTATAAAAAATGACGATGGTGAACCCCCGCGGGAAAAATGAGGGCGGGGAACCCCGAAATGTTAAGAAATAGGGGAAGTCCCGCCAGAAGCTTTATAAGGGAAGCCGATGGGTGGCTCGTGATCAGACGGTAGCAGAGAGTGCGTCAGAGAGGGGCAGACGAGACGAGTGCATCAGATCGTGGTAGAGACCTCAGAGTGGGGTAGAGCAGACCAGAGCAGAGCAGACCAGAGCAGAGTGGGGCAGACCAGACCAGATCAGACCCGAGAGGACGTGGCTCGACCCCAGTAGGCAGGCGAGTGATCAGACCGCAGAAGGGAGAAGAGTGGAGCAGAGAGCAGATATCCAGAGACGCACAAACATTCGAGAGGTGGATGTTTGTTGGGCCAGTAATTGTGGCTGATGCATACTCCATCTCTTGAGAGACCCAAAATCCCCTGGGATTAAGCCCGTGTCTTCACGTAAATTAATAAACAAAATTATTAAAATTGATCAAATATTTGTAATTTAAATTAATAAATGTTTTATACACAAAAAAGTATATTACAATATATATATATATATATATATATATATATATATATATATATATATATAATTAATGGGGAAAGGACAGAGAGATAGAAAGAAGATGACTTACCTGAGGTTCATAGATGGTAGACACCTTGTGAGGTTTGGAGAACTTGAATTTTCGGAGGCACCGCCCCCTTCATCAGAAGGTTAGGAAGACATTTCCAGTGATCGGCTAGCCGACGACGATTGTTTTATAAACATGACAATGTCATTTCCTATCTCATATAATATATAATATTACTATATATACTATATATATATATATAATATATTATAAATTAATGGGAAAGGACAGAGAGATAGAAAGAAGATGACTTACCTGAGGTTCATAGATGGTAGACACCTTGTGAGTTTTGGAGAACTTGAATTTTCGGAGGCACCGCCCCCTTCATCAGAAGGTTAGGAAGACATTTCCAGTGATCGGCTAGCCGACGACTGAGCAGCCAAAATTTGCTGCTCTGCTAACTTGGGTCGTAAACAATTGACCCCACCAGGTCATCAACTTTCTCTCTCAATAAGGGTCTGGGAAGAGGCAAGGACTGGATGGGGGTTGGGGAGATGCATACTGACACCCCCATCTTGACACACATTCATTCAGACACATCCACCCTTAGAGGTGTCAATATTTAAATATTGATACACACTCTCATACATACATACATACATACATACATACATACATACATACATACATACACCATTCAAACAAAAGGCAAGGTATACACACACACACACAGAAGGTTTTATTGTATGTACAATTCAATGAACTCGTGCTTTGGAGGGGGGGGGGGGGAAAGGTTGGAGATAAAGTTATAGGATATTGAGTCCAGGGCTTTGTCTAGACTGTAGGACATGCATTTTGTAGATAGTGTGGGAGGACAGACAGGTTATGTTTTCCTTAATTTTGTAGGTAGTGCTGTTGGTGGGGCTCTGGAAGGTTGTGGTAGGTGGGAGTATTGGGCAGACATGGCATCTGTTTCTGCCACACGGTCTGCAACCAATTGTGGGTGGAGGGTTGGGTGTGTGGGGTTTGCAGGGTCTGACCAGGATATTACGGAGGTTGGGAGGGCGCCTAAAGGCAACCCTTGGACAGGTGGGTAGTATGGTCGGGAGGACAAAGCCCTGGACTCAATATCCTATAACTTTATCTCCAACCTTTCCCCCCCCCCTCCAAAGCACGAGTTCATTGAATTGTACATACAATAAAACCTTCTGTGTGTGTGTGTGTATACCTTGCCTTTTGTTTGAATGGTGTATGTATGTATGTATGTATGTATGTATGTATGTATGTATGAGAGTGTGTATCAATATTTAAATATTGACACCTCTAAGGGTGGATGTGTCTGAATGAATGTGTGTCAAGATGGGGGTGTCAGTATGCATCTCCCCAACCCCCATCCAGTCCTTGCCTCTTCCCAGACCCTTATTGAGAGAGAAAGTTGATGACCTGGTGGGGTCAATTGTTTACGACCCAAGTTAGCAGAGCAGCAAATTTTGGCTGCTCAGTCGTCGGCTAGCCGATCACTGGAAATGTCTTCCTAACCTTCTGATGAAGGGGGCGGTGCCTCCGAAAATTCAAGTTCTCCAAAACTCACAAGGTGTCTACCATCTATGAACCTCAGGTAAGTCATCTTCTTTCTATCTCTCTGTCCTTTCCCCATTAATTATATATATATATATATATATATATATATATATATATATATATATATATGCATATATATAGTAACATGTTAAATTACAGTCCCTAAAAACAATGCAGGCCAGGTTTTGTAGCTTGCGAGTTGCAACACGTTGTATGAAGGGCGCCCAAAAATGCTCTGGGACACATTGTTGTGAAGGAGACATTGTGGATTGGCTGATGTAAGCATAAGCAGAGTGTCAGTCATCAGTGGGTTATGGTTGAAGAAAGTCGGGTTTCGAAAAGTAAGAATGAATGAGTGACCACATCCTGTTGATGTATATATTTTGTGCTCTGAATGTTAATTAAAACTCTAAATTGAATCTCTTGGTGTTTTTAGTTATTAACTTCAAATATCGAGGAAGAGTTGGCCGGAAACGACTGTTCTGCTACAATATAAATATATCGGCTTACCTGAAGGGTAATGTTAACGTCTGCCATGCCATATTGTTTATCAACCATTTGTAATAGCCTTTTGTTTTCTGCTTCCCTAATTGATCCAGTTCTACAATCCACCAATTTATTTGCTGTTCTGATCTTCTTTCATTTCTTTCTAGTGCGTTAAAATCAGTTTCATCTATAGAAGTTGTAAACATTTAATGTGTGTTCCTCTCTTTCTTCTGTGCTGTGTCTTATTTTGATTGTCAGCCATAGTTTATAATGGAATTTTTTCAAGTAATCAATAAGTCCTTCAAGTTGCAGCATTTCTGTTCTTTTTGTTTTGTCTTCATTTTTCGTTTGTCTTTTATGATTGGCACTCCTGCCTTTGGTCTTTTGATTTTTCTTCTTCACTGTAGAAGTGCAGGTACAGTAGTTTCTGTGTGTTTCACTCCTAGTTCCTATTTTCTTTGTATCATTGAGACACTTAATTCATTTATTATTTATTTGATTGATCAAATATCTGTCTACTTTTCCAGTTCAAAACTTTGTGCATTCCAAGTTCCTATATTCAAAGCATTTTTCTTTTGCATTTTCACCTGTGTACAAGACTCTGGTTGTGGAATTATATTCTTTATGGCTTTTTCTGAATGACAGGTTGCAGTTCCATTGTCTCAACCTCCTCCCAGAATATTTTTTATAAGACAGTTGAGGAATCTTTCTTACCACAACTGTTGAATCTATGGCTAGTATTTTATTTCCCACCTGACCATCAGCTTGATATAGAAACTGACCTCTGAGAGCATTCCTTTATCTGCCATCCAGTTACTTGCCTTATAGGAGTAAAGGTTTCCTTCCAAGGTAACATTTTAAGGGTGATTTTATTCTACTTTAAAGTAAGACAGTAAGGAAAAATAGTAATAATAAAGCTTAAAATTTTATAATGTATTTTCTTTAAAAAAAACAATAAATAAAGTAAACAGACTTATCTCCCTGCTAATTAAAAATATATTCAATTTAGAAAATAAATTCACAAACTTACTCAAACTTGTTCATTTTCTCAGAGGATGGTGGGCTCAAATACCTGCCTGCTCTTTATAGTCTGAACACTAATTTGTGATAGCAATAGCTACTGCTACATTTTGTTTCCGGCTTGGGGATTTGTAGTTTCATTTAGCACTTTACCAATGAGAAAACTTGTAGGTAGATCTTCACTGGAACCTCTGGAGCCATTGAAGAGGAAGGTTCTGGAATTGGAGGGCCGCTAACACCACCTTTTCAAGTCTGGCTTAACTTCAAAACTCTGCTACCATCATGTGTTTACATCTGCTTAACAATTTAACTTACTGTCTTAAATCTTTTTAACCACTGCCCTGTTTGAATTCTTCATCCCACTCAAACAAATGTTATCTTTGAAACTCACTTAAAATCTTAACCATATTTTGACAACTGCTTTTTCCAAATTCCTCCTCATAACTACTCAACAACCACCTTTCTCCACAGCTTCTCAAAATCTGACTCCTGAATCTTCTTCCTTCAACCTCAAAACTTCTCATCTTCCCCTCTCCTGGTGAAATATCTATGACTTTGGCAAATATGAATTCATTTACATTTTAAAATTCCCAATACAGGGTCAACATTTCTTTATTCAAAGATGTGAAACCTCGCACACCAGAGGTTACTGAACCTTCTGTCAGAAATTTTTAGACGTGACAAAATGTCGAGACAGAAACTTTCCACTCAACTCAATTTATGATCTGTTGGCTTGCAGCTTCTAATCCATTTCACAGGTGAAATTTTAATGGTTGTTTGTTCGGCCCTTTTGTAATTAAATTCCACAAGTTCTGCAGTTCAGTAAATTTAGTTTAACAAATTAATTCAATTAAATGAATTAGCCCTTAATTTTAGTAAACATGTCTACACTACAAAATATTTTTTATGTAATTAAATTTTATTATTTTCATCAATCATTTCATCTTATGTGTTTTAATGTAAATGTACATTGTTTTAGGTATGCCATAACTTTGTGGTACTTTGATGCTGGTGAGAGGGAAGAAGCATGTCAAAGGTATCAGCGAGAACGCAAGTGATAATGTACAGGAAGAGTGAGAATGAGATGACTACAATGTGATGTGGACAAAGGTCCGGTGCCATGTTTGTATATCTTGTATCTATATTATGTAATATAGCCACTAAGGCCATAAAGGTTGTGTCCAAGAAATGTCTGTTCACTTTCCCTTCTTATTTACAAAATAGTGGTTTGACAATTTTAAAAAGAGCATTTCCAATTTATTAGAATATATGAAAACAAATAAAGAACAACATTCTAATTATATTATTTGCTTGAAGTATTTCATGTCTGGTAGAATTGTGATGATACGTATAGTGCCATGTGATTCAATCAAAGTTTAAACTTTGCTAGTGTGGAATATGATGATCCAGGTTCAGTTAATAAACATGATTAGCGTTAATATAAATAATTTATTGTAAACTAGTAAAAAGTCACTTTTGTCCACTTGTCGAGGAAAGCGAGGAGAAACTGTCCCTGTAATTGAGGAAGAAAGTATGTTTCACCTGGAACAGACAAGGAGAGGTCAGCCATTGTTATTCTAGAGGGGGTGGCCAGACACCCCCCCCCCCCCACAGAGCTCTCCCAAATTAACAGGTTGGAGATAACAATTAATATTACAAAGTATATACATAAACATGTATACAATTTTCCCTTAAGTAAACATAAAATGACTAATACATACAAATAGTTCAAACAAACAAGTTAGTGTTCTCATTTTAAGAAACACACACAACTAAATGCACAATAACATATACATGTCACTATGATTCAGATGCCGTGTTCAGATCTGGTTGTGAAGGGTATCTGAGCTTGACTTGTTGTGGAAGCATTGGCATGGACTGAGATGCAGATCTGTATGGTCAACTTTAGTTGCCAGCAGCGTTCTGGAAGGCGGGTCTAAATGCTAATAACAGGGTGTGGACTGGATTGCAAAACCACCTCTTGGGGTTACTGCCATGATATGAGTTGTCACTGACCTCAGTTGTAACATATATATTTGTTCAACTTCCAACATTTATAATCATATGGACACATTTCCTCTGAAAGGAGGTAATCAAGGAAGTGACCACATAGTTCTACTCAAACCTGAATTATTTTGTGGGAAAATTGGCCAACAGAGAGAAATGGCTGGGGCTGTGAGGTCATACATAACACACAACGGTTGCCTGTATATTTCGTTACTCCAACTCTGGTGGCCTGTGTCTTGATATTTGTGTTGATTTAGGAGTACTTTGGTGAAAGGCTGCTTAACTGGGACTACATTAGTGAGATGGGCCTAAATACTTCTTGCTGCCATCAGAGGGTAAGCATTTGGATCTGGGCTGGCCATGTGAGCATCAAGGCAGTGAAGAGACAGTAAGGAGTCATTCACACTTCTGAAATTTTGTCCAAGGAGCTACTCAAATGTTATGCTTCAGTGGGTGCATGGCTCTGTGCAAGTAATATGGTGAAGTCCAATTTTAGCATCTGGCTATGCCAATGATTAGCTGGGTCCTCCATATTAGGGATGATAAGATTGAGATGCTGTGCCTGATTTTTTTCAGAGATGTTGTCTTCTTTGGCTGTTTGATGATGTCTGAACTATCCTGCTAATAAGGGTGAAATGCTTCTGAAATAAGACACCACCATAGAGCAAATGAATTTTAGTGGCAAGTCATCAATGTAGATGGAAAAGAACTTTGGCATCAAAATGTAAAATTTTATGATAGGCGTGTACGGTGGATGAGAGCTTGCTTGAAAACCTTATACTGTTTGTTTTGTGGTGGGTATATGATGATATCCTGGACTCTTTATCTTGCAGCAGTTACCTAATTTTTTTGTGGTCATCTTTGATGTCTGCCAGATAGAATTATTCTTCAACAGTTTTGATTTGAAGAGTCATGTTCAGACCAGAATTGTGGAAGATAAGGACAAAGACTCTCCAGTGGCCCCATTTTCTTCACTCCTGCAACATACGTTACTATGTAGTGTTTTGGATCTGTTAATGTTGTATTGTAGGCAGAAGTGTCAATAGGTCTGCAAACTACTTTTGGATATGGTCACCAATGTGAGATATTTGTTCTGTTAATAACACGTGATTAGAGTTCATATAAATTATTTATTTAAAATAATAAGCATTCCCATAAACTGCTTGTTGTTAAGGAAAAACTAAGCCTGTGGTTGAGAGAAAGTATGACTGTGTCAAGCTTCTACAAACAATTTTTATATAATATTTAAATAAGTACCACACTTTTCAATGCTCTTGGCCTACTGTTGCACAAGCTTTCTGATATCCTTTGAAAAAATTGTTTTTGGTAGCTCAGTCGTTCACTTTTTATTTTAAAGTGAACAATTCACATGATGTCTCATTTCAGAAGCATTTCACCCTTGTATTAGCGTGATAGTCCAGTTGCACTCCATACTTTTTCCTCATCATTCATCCTCATTGAACCACTTTTCAATTGTTTAATCCATTGGTAAATACTTTCATGTTGTAAAACATTGTGCTGAAAGTCGTCTTTGAATGCTACTCCTGGTACACATTCAGAACACAAAAATCAGATTACAGAATGCTGTTCTCCTTTGGTGCAGAGTAACACAGATGTCTTTGCATCACAACAGTGCACAGCAGATTGATTGTACTCATCTGTGGTAGGCTGCAGCATTATCCAAGGGTGCCACCTAGCAGCTTTAGAACCAACACAAATACAATTGGAGCAAAGATTCTGGTAATTGTTGAACTATGCTCATATGTTTCACATGGAACCTCCCTGGAGGGTCGGTCATTGTTACTCAAGGGGATGGCAAAACACTGCCCTTATAGTGAAATTGAAATGCATATTACATAATGGACGATTTCAACATCATTTATACTCAAACATTAAGAGAAATCACAGATTGAAGAAGAATAGTAATTACAATGATGTGGGAAAAGGAAAAAATAGAGGCATAACCCTATTGAATGTAGTTTGGAATACTATCAACTGTAATTAATGAAAGGCTAGAAAAGATTAAAGAGAATATAATGGACAAATATATATATATATATATATGGATACCTGCTGAATAAGGGAACGAATGATTGTTGTTTCCTATAAGACAAATACTGGAAAAGCATTATGAATTTGGGAAATACTGTTTATTGATTTACAATAAGTGTTTGATAGTATTAATAGGAGAATTATATAAAGCCACAATAAATAAGAATCTTGCAGTAATTGTCAGTTTGATGATGACTGTGATAAACACTAAGGCAAAACTTAAAATTTAAAACAGGCTGAGTGATAGCTTTCAGTTTAATAGAGGAGTGAAACAGGGAGAAGGACTGTCTACCACACTATTAACATTGGATCTACACCACACAATAAAGGACAGACCAAAGCAGCACAATTTCCATTAAGATATGCTCATGTGTGGACATTGCCATTGTAACTATATCTAAATAAAAAATAATAGAAGTCTATGAGATGCTATTGAAAAAATTAAGAAAAAATGAGCCTCAAAGTTAATGTAGGGGGAAAATATGGTTATATTGGCTTCAGAAGTGAGGAACATTACAGGATCTGCAAATTGGAGAGAAAATAATGTGAGGGAATAACAAAATTTTAATATCTGTGAAATAATATAGACAATAGGTCTGAAATGAGTAGTACAATACAAACAGGAAACAAAGCATATTTTGCAAACTTATAAAGCAAGATATTACTCAAGAAACAAAATACAGATATATAAAACACAAATAAGAGTAATGGTAACATATGGGGCAGAGTCCCGGACATTGACAGATAAAGATCAAGAAGCACTATGAAAATTGGAACAGAAGATAATAACAATATGTGGACATGTCATGGAACATGCAGAATGGAGAATCCAATATGAAACAATTCATAAAATTTTTAAGGCCATAATGGATGTGCCACCTAAACCGTATGGATACAAATAGAATACCATTAAAAGCCAGACTATATTCAACAAGGAGGAAAGGAAAAACGATATAGATGGAGGATACGTTAGAGGATCTGAAGATTATGAAAGTGAGAGACCAGGTAGCCATACAAGAGTTTGGACAGGCCATGGATATAAATAGGATAAAACCCACGTGCCTGGGCTGTATGTTAGTGGAACATTCATTGTTCCAAATGTATCATAAATCAGCCTGGTTACATTAATAAAGAAACTGAACATATTTAGTTGGCTATACTCTGAATATTTTGATTAAGAAAATGGCATGCAAGTAGATGCTATTTTCACTGATTTTGCTAAAACCTTTGACTTGCTAAACTGGATTAATAGTTATTTTACTGACAGAACAGCGTAGTGTTGTCAAATGTTAAATAGTTACTATTTGTAGATGATTAAGAATCTTTAAAACCGTTGAACCGATAAGACATCATTGATATGTAAAATAGATGAATTATATATATATATATATTGTAATATACTTTTTAGGGTATAAAACATTAATTAATCAATAGAACAAATTATAATCAATTTTAAAAATTTTCATTTATTAATTTAAAGTGATTACACGGGCTTAATCGCAGGGGATTTTGGGTCTCTCAAGAGATGGAGTATGCAGTAACTGAAAATAGAAAAAAAAATCATTAATGATTAAATATTATTTAACCAGAGCAATGAGCAAGTTTCACAGCTTTTTTTAATAACTTACCCACAATTACTGGGCCTACAAACATCCACCTCACGAATGTTTCCGCGTCTCTCTGGCGTCTTGCAGGATTTTTATCGATGAAGGTAGAAGGAACCAGATCCGCAACTCATCTGCTTCCTCGAAACATCTAACGTCTCTGCCCTCCTCTCACAGCATCTGCTCTCGTCCGTCCTCTCCTCAACTCGTCTGACTTCTGCTCGGACCACGTCTTTCCTCTCCTCAACTCGTCTCACTTCTCCTTCTGCTCGGACCACGTCTTTCCTCTCCTCAACTCGTCTCACTTCTGATCACGTCTGTCCTCTCCTCCACTCATCTGCCATCTGACCACGTCCGTCCTCTCCTCCACTAATCTCAATTCTGACCCCGAGCCACCCATCGGCTCCCCTTTTAAATCCTCCGACGGGAATTCCCCTTCATGGGTCTATTTCACAAAATTTCGGGGTTTCCCGCCCTCATTTTTTACACACGTTCGGCAGGGGTTTCCCGCGGGGGTTCACCATCGTTTTTTTTTACAAATGCCCCGAGGGAGATTCCCGCGGGGCGACTAGACATTGTTGTTGGCCGAACAGCGCCTCATAACGCCACAATACCACAAAATCTGCGTTTTTTATCACAATATATATATATATATATCTGTGTGTGTATGTATATAAACAATTAATAAGGAAAGTAAAGAGGTATACAAAGTAGGTGACTTACCTGAGGTTCATAGATGGTTTTGGCGTACTCTCTTATTTTGTTGGGCGCCAGAGTGGATGTCCTTTTTGTCATTTTGTATAAGGGAGGGGACTTATATAATTCTTATAATGGAGTAAAGAATATAGAAATTTATTCTACAACAAATTTTTGCGGACCGATCCTACATTTTGTTCTACCACTGGCTACTCAGATATGAAATCTTAAAATCTCGGGTTGACCGTGGGATAAATTTTGGTCCGGAAAAATGCGTAACTACGAGAATGTTAAGGACTACCATGAGTGAAACTTATCTGTTATTTCCCCTTGGCGACGTCGTGTAGTCAACTTGTCAAGGAGCCTGACAGCTTCTGTGGGTTGCCATCGAATGATGGTGACTGCTCTCTGTAGTGTCGTATTCGAAGTTTTGCCAGCGACTCCTCAGTAGTGTCACCGACTGTCGTGTTCGAAGCTTTGCCAGCGACTCCTCTCTTCTCCGCTTTCATGCCCCTTTAAATAATTTTGGGGCAGTCGCGCTTCTTAAAGTCACAAAAACTCCACAACTTTCCATCGCCAGAGCATCTGTTTTGTTCTCAATCAGGGATGTGTGTCACATTATTCACATTGGTCACCCTCGTGCGTCCTAAGATTCTGAAGAGGCCCGGCGCCATAGGGGGTCCGCTACTTTACCCTTGCATTGGCGATTCTGCAGGCCTGTCATTCACTTCCTCCAGTTGTTCAACCCCGGGGTCTGGACGTTCCTTACATTCCACATGGTAGTACTCAACAACTCATCATTACTCACGCGATTCACTGTCTAAATCTCAGTTTGAATTAATTGCGTCTATACTTAATAACGCGCTACATGGTAGACAGCTTGTGAGGTTTGGAGTTTTTAAAATTTACGGAGGCACCGCCCCCTTCACCAGAAAGTTAGGATGACATTTTCAGTGATCGGCTAACTCGGCTAGCCTTTATATTATCCCGGTACATTATTTAATTCTTAATCAACACATGACTAAAACGACATTGAAAACGTCAAAATATGTACCTGAAATATACTCCCATTAAGTCGACAGTCCCGGTACAATAACAGGACTAATAATATTTTCAGTATTCTGACAGATTAAATTTCTTCCCCATTTAAGAGACGAGTTTTCACGTAAATCACATATTAGAGGTCACAATGTAACACAGCGACCCTCTTTATACCAGTTTTGACCCCAAAGTTGATAATTTCCTTTTTATTTTCAATTATCTCATTCCACCCCCACCACTCACATGCTGCAAGGGGTTGTAATTATACACAAATATTGTTAGGGAAAACACTATAAAAGTAATTGACCTCAAGAATTCTGTTTTGACTCAAATATGAACCTTTGTTCCACCAATCCCACCCCGCCCCCTTAGGGGGGTCGTTCGGAAGTTATACGTCAAACGTTCATAGGTAATTGTTACGTTTGACCGTCTGTTTTGTTGTCTCTCACCTGAACCCGACAATATTGGTTCTTCCAGAGCCATGATAGATCTCGATTGAGAAATCCCCATTCTGTTTGCCTCCAAACGCTGCCTACGCTCTTCTTCGGTCTCATTGTCTTGAAGATTATGAACTCGACTTGCATTAAACGTACACCAACCGAAATTTTGATACCTCACTGGTGGCATTTTCTTATCACTAACGATAAACACACCAAGGTATGCTGTTTCGTAAGAAACAGTAATTAAATACGGATGAATGTCAATCTATCAATACTGTGTGAACACGTCCGTCCAGTCCAGTGGTTGTGCGTCACGGCAAACCATTTCTCTCTCTCCCTCCCCCAACATCCCACCATTTTTTTACACACCATCGGTGGTTTACCCTCTTTCTGCCAATTCTACATTGTTGTTTGCCTCTATTGTCACGCACAAAACTTCCTTCATTGTAAGCCCAACTGCACCTCACAATGACACTGTAGGACTAAAATCAGCAGGCACCTGCGTTTTTACATTACAATATATATAGATTAAATACCATAATTTATTAATAATTGTAGAAAGTGGCACTTTGTGATATTAATAAAATTTGGTATTTTATAATGTTTATTAAATAGGAGTATATTGCATATACATATAAGTCATGTTTTGCATTGTACTTTGACAAACTAAATTGATTTGTGACAATGTCCTGTACTGCAACACTGCAGGATTGTTAAACGTTATTTGTAAATTGAACGAATGTCTATCATATGGGGGGACATCCTAATGTCTGGTTACCGAAAGGAAGAGAAGAAGGTGAAAGATTCAGAATGAAATGGTGGAAGGGTTGATTACATTTGGGTCATTCCACGTCAAGTGTCCTGATTTGAGGAATGATCCCCGCGCGACTATTTTCGATTTTGATCAAATTTAGACAGTTTGCACTATAAAGCCCTATTTGAACATATAAAAAATTTCTGTTAGAAATATGTATTTCTGACAGATACAGGCTTTTCCGTCGAAGTCTTTTATTATTCATCATTCGGACAAGGCTTCCAT
Source organism: Eucriotettix oculatus (assembly GCA_034510155.1). Classification (NCBI taxonomy): domain Eukaryota; kingdom Metazoa; phylum Arthropoda; class Insecta; order Orthoptera; family Tetrigidae; genus Eucriotettix; species Eucriotettix oculatus. The sequence continues at coordinate 1,289,002 of CM067377.1, read as the reverse complement.
TGGGAAAACAATCAAGAAACATTGCACCCTTTCGTTTTCTTATTGCAAATGATGTTAAAAGCCAGAGCCTATTAAAAATCAATCATATCCATTATTGCAGAGACGGCATAAAGCGACTGTCAGTAAAACGACGACACCGGTATTACTGCTGCGTGGAATTTTTTCTTCGTGAGCCATGGTAAATTACCATGTGACGGTGTAGGTGGGCATTGCGAAAGGTTTTACAGCAAGAAAAGCCTTCCGAAGCAAGTCAATAATCAAAATCTATAGCCTGTTGATTCAAGTTTCGAATGATAAAATTGAAACGCTGAGAAATCGGGAAGCACAGTTGCCACCTGAACTAGGGACAATCATTATTTCGTGCCAATTGCCGAGCGTAAAATTCGCGTTGGCTGCGCTTCGAATGATACACCAAACAAAATAGCACGTTACTCGAGCGATTATTACAGAATAAAGCACGATGAAATGATATTTATGGAGAGCCTCCGCACTACAGTGGACTTTGACCCAAACTTTTCGACCTTATTCGTGAAGACTACAAAACGAAATGTTTTCCTTTTGAAACACTCCTTATTTTTCTATTGGTGTTAACTAAATACTATATCTGGTGTCCCTATCAACGATTTATACCTCTGAAAAAGCTCATTTTTTCGTTTTTCACTTAGGTGCCAGGTTTACTGCACAAATTTTACCAAAGTATATTGTCTGCAAAGTTTTAAATCGTCTGACTTGTAGATACTCGTGTAGACATGTAAACTACAAAACATGAATACCGTATGTATTTTATTTATCTCGGCAGGATTATTTGAAAATACGAAAAAAAGTTGGCACAATTTTATCGCCAATTTTGTGGGCTCGTTGCTGCCAGGAATGAAATTTGTTTAAATATTTGTTATTATTTTCGTAATCAACGCATGCTAGTTATTTTGGAAACCAATTTTCAGGGTCTATCTCTAATAACCGCCGGAATATTGAAGCTCAAAAGTGGCAATTTGGAAACGACGTCGTTTCCGACGAACCGCAGAAATGCATATTTCGAACTGAAATTTTCATATGTTCATGTAAGGCTTTGGAGTACAAATTGTCTAAATTTGATCAAAATCGGAACCCCTTGGTCACTTTACATGGAATGACCCGAAAGAAAATATAGGTTAACATACTAAAAGAATTAGGGAGCAGACAGAAAGACACTAATTATAACTTACCGTTTTTAGATCAAAAATGGACTATGGATGCCTACTACACTCCCAAGCAAATCGAAAATACCTCAAGAAGCTCGATAGTCGATACACTCCACAGCTGAGCTCAGCTACAGGCAGGATGCTTCCAAACGAGCCCAATTAGGAAGTCTCTACATACGAGTAGAAGCACAAAAACCTCTGGAACACCTCAAGTACGCAGTCAAAGCTTTAACGTCCTGTAATAAAATGATTAAAAATGACATCATTCAGCGATACACCAACACAAAACAAGAAGCCTACCGATGAAATCCATTGTACACAAAAATTTAAAATTAGCAAAAGCATTGAACCTAGTATTACCTGGCATTGATATGAATCGTACCTTCCAAATTCCACTTTGGGAGCGAGGGTGTCCAATGACGAGCGGCGACCACGTGGCGTTACTTTGCTTTATTGCATGCGACGGCGACGTGACCGGTCCGTCTCAAGAGAGCTAAGCAAGTGAACGAGAGAGAGGCAGGTTGCACCCCACTCGGCCTGTTGCCAGAGTGGGGGGAGGTGCAGCGTTGCCATGTCTCTATCAGCGATGCTGCTGCGTGTGGAGCAACATCACTGCTCCCCACACCACCATGAAAACTAACAACTGTAGAAACAGACACCTCCATGGCAAAATATCAAAAAAATTGTTTGTCCTCAGAAGAAAAGAGAAATAAATTTCACATGAGACGAAAATAACCCCACAATGTGTAAGTGGGGCTAAAAATCTAACGTATGCTTTAAAAATAATCAAAGTGTAAAGAAAACCCTCAACGCACATTTCTCAATTCAAACCGCAGAAATGTACTCCTTACTGATGACACTGGAAACCATTGCGGATATATAGTGGTGTAAAACCAGGATATCCAATTTTTTTATAATTCAATAAGGCTGCTTAAAATTGGAGTTAATTTTTATTGTTTTGATTGTATTATTAGTTAGGTAGTGAGTGAAGTATGGCTGCAATGAGACAGTTAAGGATTGTAGCTATTGTTGGCTGCTCCACACGTGCACCAAGCACGTGACCACAATACCGTGTGCAGGTTCGTCCTAAATACGCCCTGAGATGAAGAACACTGTACTTCATTATTTTTGTGTTTATTTCAGCAGTTTCTTTTTAATTTGAATAACATTTATTTATTGATTTTAATTCCTTCCCCCTCCCAGAAGGATATTATACTCTCACAGTGTAATGAGCGTAATTTTCGTTCTGGCGGTCAAGCAAGCGAGAGTCCGTAGGGCTGCATTCCAACGAAAATCGTGATGTTTTTCACCCCGGGAGGATTAGTGAGATGACCTGAGTCTGCAGGGAAAGTCATCGACCTGCAGAACCTTCTGGGAACCCTGGAAATGGCGGCAAATGCTCCGACATGCAATTGGATGTCATGATCACGTGGCATGCCGAAAGGAGGGCCCTAGAAGCGACGTCAGGGGAAATTGAGACAAAAAGAAGAGAGTCTGCGATAGAGATGCGCTAAATAGTTATTTCCCGGTAACATGTTACTCCGTAACAGTTACAAGGAAATAATAGGTTCCAGTAACAGGATATTTTAGTAACATGTTATTTTAATAAACATATATTTCAGCACATGGTGATATATATAACCTTCTTAACTGCGCCCATTATAATCGCCCTCGTGTGCCGCACGTACCTAGATAATTATCTTTATTTTTATAAGGAATATACTCTGAACGTTGTTAAATCATCACAATATAATATCATATATTCACGATAAGGAGGGAAAAGGAAACTAACAAGGATAAAAATAATTATTGATACAAAATAAAAAAAGACGTTTGAAGCTACTAACTAATTAACAGTAAAAGTAAATAAATCAAGTATAACTTCATTAATTTATAATTTATAATTGAAGATATTGAAAGAAAATATGGGAAGAAAGTATGACTAACTTATGCTATTATATTAATAAAAGTTTAAGTTTATTCTTGAAATATTTAATTCTATTCCTTGAGGATTACATAATATTGATCTTTGCATTCATTCTCTGCTAAGTAACGTAAACGGAAAAATAGTTAAATTATATTAAGTTGCTGAAATGGACAGCCAGAAAAACATACAACATTTAAATAGTCTTTAATTTAAAAAATAATAATTCCGGTAAAACCACATGTATTAATTTATACAATTACGAATACATAATATCGCAAACTTTATTAAGATAAAGTTTATTATATAAATTATTGATATCGTTTTTTACAAAATATATTGATAAAAATTGAATTATTGATTATTTTTTAAATATTTATAACTTTTAAATTGTTGTAAGAGAATGGAGTAAGAATTTATAAAAAGAATATTAATCACTTTATTAAAATTTTCAATATGTTATTACAACTTGATAGCCTTTCTTTGAAAATTGGGATATTAGACCTGTAATTAAGAACTCTTCCAGCATGTTAATTTTTTATACTAATTGGTAATAATTTAATCTTAACATCTTTAAAATGAATAGGGTGCTTAAGTTCTATTTAATTGGTAAAATTTTAATTTTGTTGAAAATTATTGAAAATTTTGATTGAATTATCTAATTTATTTTTTGGAATGATATAAAATATATCATCATTCTACACAGAAGAGAGTAAAACACGCCTTGCAGACGCAACACATCAATATAACGCTGTTACGTCGTAACCTGTTACCCAGTAATAGGTTCCGCTAAGCCGTTCTGTTAAATGTAACCTGTTAAATTTAACAGGTTCCGCTCAACCTGTTATATTTAGTTCCACGCTGGCCCGGTAGGGGCGCACAGCGCTTCACTCTTCCAATATGGCGCTCCTAAAGTTCGCTGTCTGCCAGTAGTGAAGTAAACAACGGCGTTATGAGTATCAGCTGAGTGTTACTAAAATAACATAGTATTTTCAGTAACAGGTTATTTCGGTAACAGTTATATTCTGGTAACAGGTTATTTATAACTGTTACGTTATTTCGATCCCATCCCTAGTCTACGATGATCTGAGGTAGAGGGAAGATCAACCACCAAGTTGGTCTACGATCGATCGCTTGCCAAAGGTGCGACTAGGAGGAAGGGCGTCCTCGTACAGGGATCGTGGCAGAACATCACGACCTACGAGTTCCGAGGACTCTAGCTGCTTGCTCCACCGTCGCGGACGTCACAGAGAAAAAAGGGAAACCTTTTCTCTGCTACATGGTCCCCAATTAAATCCTGATGATAGTCTCATGCTGTTTTAAACATAAATATTAACTTCTTTAATAAAATTACATTTAACAAGTCAAACTGACTTTATAAATTCAAGAAACCGAAAATATAATTTTACAATTGGCTCTTGAGAACGTGTAGTAGAGACTTTTGAACATTTATATATGTGTGCGTGTGGTAAATTTTATATGTGCTTGTTCGCGGCAAATAGACAATCGTGTGGAATGGTAGCAAAGCAGTTTAATTAAATAAATTTTTCGCGGTTTTTAATTTTATGTAACGGGGCAGTAATTTAAATTAGTTGTATTACAAATAACATATGATCCTTCGTTCGGGTAAGAGTGTGAATATGGAAAATTGCAATTTAACTTCAAACGAAGAAGGAATAGTGGTTCCCAGTCCTAACAACGAAATGGCTGCTCTAGATGATTTCGAAACGAGATGCGAATGCATTAATGAAGTTAATTCGGACACAGAGTCTATGACGATGAAACCTCAGACAATTCAAAAAAGTGGCAACTCGGATGATTTGCTAATGAGACTATTTACAGAATTCATATCATTCCGTCGTGAAATAAAACAAATTCATCAGGAATTACGTGACGAATTACTGCAGGAATGCAAGAAAATTAACGAGCGAATAGATGAAACTAACAGCAAATTAGGGCAAGAAAGTGGCGAAAATAAAGCTTAGTTGTTAGCACTTCCCGAAAATATTGAAAAGGATAGGCAGCAAAGATCAGAAAAGATGGAGGATATGAGGAAGGAAACTAATGAGCGATTTGCTCAGGTGCGAATAGACGCAACGAATGAAAGACGTGAGATGTAGGAAAGGTTAGAAAGCACAAAAAGTGAAATAGGAAAAGAGTTAGAACAACTCAAAAGCGAAGATATTGATCTAATTTTTTTCCATTAAAATATCTTTTTTACAATTTTTTTGATCAAATGTTCGGTAATTGTATTCTGAAAGAAACAAAATACCATGATCGGATTTCGCGAAATATGAAATTAGCTCATTTCAGCCTCAAATAGAGCGAGTAAATAAGGAGATTCGGGAAAAACTAGTATCATTGTGCGGGGCGAATATAAATATAGATATAAGCGTAGAAAAGTTCCGAGGGAATGAATATCAGAATTTATGAAAAATGTAGAATTGTATTTTGAAGTTAAGAAAATTCCCCACGAGATTAAATGTATAATATTCAAGGGCTTTTTAGAACGACGCATAGCGGAGTGGATGGAGGCTGCGTGTACTGATGATTTGTGTGAGGGAATGAGAGAATCATTTTTACGGAAATATTGGGATGACCACAAACAGGCGGAGGTTATAAGAGAATTTTACCAATCCAAATATCACCGCGGTATGCAACTCACAATGTCGCAATACTTTATTAAACTGATTGCGAAGAACAAGTATTTGGACAATCCTTTTGCGGAGGAATCCTTGATACGAATTTTAAGTTCGCATTTTGATCCAGATACTGCGAAAAATCTCTGCATGCCACTCATGAAAAGCTTTCAGGAGGCGATTGAATTTTTAGCCCACTGTGAACGTTTAACACGACAAGAAGTCGGAAAATTTGCGCACAATCACGGGGCGAGACGGATCCAAACAGCCGATTCCAAGAAAACCCCTACAGAAGAAACTTCATAAATAGAGACGAAGCAGGTAGGAGCCGGATTAGGGAAAATAGACAGCCGAATCATTTAAACGGACAGGGTCCGTCGGCTCACTAACATCAAACGGCAGCCGCAGCTAAATAAGGAAGCGAAATTAGCAATAATGCTAACGGATACAGAATACTTAGCACAGACGAAAGACCTAACTGAAGACGAAGTCGAACTAAAAGGAAATGTAAATAAACTGGGAGGCCAGATGGCTGAGGTTGACTTAACATTTTCCAATGATTTTAAAATCCGGGCGATAATTGACACTGGCGCGGTATTTTCGTGTGTCCGTGAAGATGTGTTTCAGGCGTTGAAAGAAAGCGGAAATGTTTCTGCAGAATTACCTGTGGCAAATTTACGAGTTGTGGGAGCGATTGGAAAGAGAAGTGAAAGGGTCACTAAGCAAGCATTAATTAGATTACCTACAGACGGGGGATTTTTAAACTTCCAATGCTTGATTGTACGAGACTTGTGTACAACGTTTGTAGTTGGAATGAAATTTTTAACCGAGGTGTGTGCGACGATAATCTGGAAAAAGGAGTAATTACGGGGGCATACAAAGATATAGAACAGGCGGTAACTTTGAATTTCAGTTGGAAAATTAAAGGGGAAGAATCTCAATGGAGAGAGACGAACCGCGTTGAAATAAGATATGTGGGGGACTGCGATGAGGATGATGATTTAGGACGTGATAATATCGGGAATAAATTTCATGCAGCATCAGGTGTAGGGGAGAATGTTAGCAAAATAAGCAAACAAACGCTTGAAAATATAGCAGATCAGATCGAAGATATAAGCCACACAGAACGGAGGAAATTTCATGACATGTTGCGAACAAATAAGCAAGTTTTTAGCGATCAGCCTGGTAAGCTTAAAGGATATCAACATACTATACTGACCGTTCCGCATACTCCATTTAAAATAAAACAATATTCAACTCCATATGCTTATCGGGAGCAATTAAGATTAGCGCTATTGGACCTCGAGAGAAACGGCATTATCGAAAGATCAACTAGTCATTATTGCAGCCCTATGACGGTCGTGAGAAAGAAAAACTCGGATCAAATTCGATTATGTTTAGATGCTAGACGCCTAAATGAAGTTATAATTACCCAGCACGAACGACCCGCTCTGATTGAAGAGTCGTTGAAAAGGTTCGCTGGTAAGCGTTGGATTACTTCAACCGATTTAACAAAGGGATTCCCAGATAGACTAGAACCAGATTCGCGTAAGCTGACCGCCTTTTGTATAGAAGGTCACTCTTGGCAATATGTCCGTCTTCCGTTCGGTTTAAAAACAAGCTGTCAGGTGTTCGTTCAGCGATTGGATATAGCTTTGACAGAGGAAATAAAGGAGTTCGTCACATTTTATGTCGATGACCTAATAATAGCCAGCGAGACGTTCGAGGAACATGTTCGCCACTTAAATATGTTATTCAGATGTTTGATAACAAACGGTCTAACCATAAATTTAAATAAAACTAATTTTGCGCAGAGAAGGGTCACTTTCCTCGGTCACATAATTAGTGCAGATGGCGTCGAGCATATGGAGGACAGACTGGCGGCCATAGAGGCTCTCTCAAGTCCAAAATCCGTACGGTCTCTAAAAAGTAAAATCGGTTTCATGTCGTATTATAAAAAATTCGAGTATGAATTTTCGAACTTAATAGCCCCACTAATTGATTTGCTCAAGAAGGGGAGGAAATGGAAGTGGGAACATAAACAGCACCTAAATAGCACTAGCGAAAGTGCGTGCATATTCCTTAATCACCCGACGCCTGAGAAAGAGTACTTAGTAAGAACTGATGTCAGTGGAACGGGAGTTGCCGCAATTTTGAGCCAGTTCGAAGATGAAGGAAACGAGCGCGTCATTAGTTTAGCCAGCCGAGGTCTTACGCCATATGAAAAAATTATACTACGACGGAACTCGAGCTTCTAGCTATCGTCTTTGCGACACAGAAGTTCCGAACATATATCCTGGGAAACCGCGTTACATTAATGACGGATGTGATCACACTAATCAAAGATTGCAGAGATAGGCGCTTGCGTTAGAACAATATGACTTGAAAATTATCGATCGCTTGCCACGCAAAGGTGCGACTAGGAGGAAGGGCGTCCTCGAACAGGGATCGGGGCGGAACATCACGATCTACGAGTTCCGAGGGGCGAACCTGCGGACTCCAGCTGCTTGTTCCACCGCCGCGGACGAGAGACAAGAAAAAAAAAGAGAAACTGTATGTATTTACGCGCCTGGACTATTTTCTCTGCTACACGGCCCCCAATTAAACCCTGTAGATAGTCTCATGCTCTTTTAGATATAAATATTAACTTTTTAAAATAAAATTTAATTTACTAAGATCAAACTGGCTTTATAAATTCGAGAAACCCAAACTATAATTTTACAACCTTGATCTACTATTGGACTCGAAACTTACCTGGAAACAGCATTTAACATCCAAAAGTGATAATATCCAGAATAAGCCAAATGAATTTGCTACTTCGTAGAAATTCCTAATTGAAAACAGAAAACAAAATACTTATATATAAATGCATTATTAAACCCATATGAACATATAGGATCCAAATATGGGGGTGCACCAAGCCTTCGAATTAAAAATTATTCAATGTCTTCAGCCAACAATCCTTCGTACCATCTTAAACGCACTCTGGTTTTTGTAAGCAACAAAACAATACATGAAGATTTAGCCATACCTACTATAGAACATGAAATACACAGACTCGGCACTAATTAATTATCTTCCCAGGACACCATAACAAACAGGTCAGCCATTTATTAAATGAACTAACAACACGTCGCAAATTGAAGAGGAAGCGGCCAACAGACCTGTGAAGCTTACTTTTATTGCAATCACATATCATTTTGTTGCATTCGGAGCGTGGTCACTGGACCACTTCTCCCCTAATTATATTTCCTTTATCTAGTTTGCTTAGTGTTCAAAATGAACAGCTTGTAAATTTCTTAATAATAAAAATATATTAATTAGAAATCATCTGGAAATTCACGGAAACAAGGTCACATTCATATCGGTAAATAAGAAAGTGAACAGTAAAGGGAACAAAGCACTTCATTCTCGGTCTATTCTTATTGAAGTAAGAAATTATTTAACAAACTATTTTATAACTTCTCATGCTTCCCTTCCATGGCAGTGGAAATATTGCATCAACAATTGCAGATTGAAAAAATTAATTTTAAATAATTTATCAAACTCTATGTTCTGTACTTTGAAGTAGCCAATAACAGTGTGAACAACCTTTATTTGGTGTAACTATTAGAGGAGTCGTTCGGAAGCTATACGTCAAACGTTCATAGCTAATTGTTACGTTTGACCGACTGTTTTGTCGCCTCTCGCCTGAACCCGACGGTATGGGTTCTTCCGGAACCGTGGCAGATCTCACTTGAAAAATTCCCATTCTGTTTGCCTCCAAACGCTGCCTACGCTCTTCTTCAGTCTGTCTCATTGTCTCGAAGATTATGAACTCGACTTACGTTAAACGTTCACCAACCAAAATTTTGATCATTTTGACATTTTCTTATCACTAACGATAAATAACACGACGATTAGCACACTAAGGTTTGCTGTTATGAAAGAAACTGTAATTGAATATGAATCTATCAATACTGTATGAACACGTCCGTCCAGTCCAGTGGTTGAGCGTCACTGCAAACCTTTTCAGCTTTCTAATTTTTTCAACAATAGATGGAATGAGAATATTCTCTCTCTCTCTCTCTCTCTCTCTCTCTGCCCCATTTACAAAACCATCTTTTTAAATATTTGGCAAGACAGCGTATGCTGGGGGACGCATCCCTTTGTTTTCGTCAAGGGCTAGCGGCCAGATGTGAGAGGTGTGGGTGGCAACAGCGGCCTGGTCAGGTAGCACAAAAAGGGGCTACGAGAGGACACGAGGATTTGAGGCAGTCCTTGGAGAGAGATGGCGGCGACATGTTGAGTTGTAGGACGTCGCAAAAAGACGACGAATTAAATTATTTTGAAATTCCTATGAGGGTAAGTGGAGAGACGCCGACCTTCATCGAGATTCCCGCCATCGTCACCTCTGGCACGCGAGCGACGTCGACGCCTCTCATTGCTGGCCGCGCGGAATCTTTGAGTGACATTAAAAATCGGGGCACTGGTGAGTTCCACCATATGTTAAAATAATTTGCATTGTCGGACCCAATGTTTGAATTGCCGACCTCCTGTGGTGTAGTGGCTAGCGTTGCTGTTCACTACTCAGGGGTCCCGGGTTCGAATCCTGGCATGGGCTTGGATGTTTGTGTCGTCATGGTCGAAAAGACCGGGATTAAGGCTAATGGGGAATTGATACACTGACCACGTATCACCCCAAATTCGGAATGTGTCACACCAGATGACAGTCCGCAGCCGCCTCTGTAGGCCCAGGACCTCTAGAGGGCTGTTGAGCCATTGGAAGAAGAAGAAGAATTATTCAATTAAGTGTTCTCTGTTAATTGGCCTTAAAGGCCCTAAGAAAAAGAGTACATATGTAACCGGAAAGTGAAATTGTCTGAAATGTGTTATTAAAATTTGTTTTTTAGTCTGAAAATTGGATTTGTTTATTTAATTAATCCCATCGTTTTAATTAAAAATTAAATTAATTTATATTTTAAAAGTCTTTTCATTACAATATATATATATATATATATATATATATATATATATATATATATCACTGCCAAAATTACGCTTATAATAGCACAGTAAGTGGAATGCATGATATAGGAAAACTAATAGGATTTTTAACTCACAATTAATTTTTACACCACCTTTCGGGCGGCAATTCAATCGGTTAATAAATATTTACATTAATATCTTCTGAACTCTGCAAGATATCGAAATGAAACATGTACGAAACTTTAAGTTAAAATTACTCTTTCAATTTCTGAAATTTTAATTGAAATCCGTTGAGCCGTTTAGGGGCATAAACAGATCAAGGGTATAGGCAACCCACATTCACATTGGAGATTCAAACGCGCGGATGTAAGCAGCTTTTCCTTATGATTTTTTCATATTATAAGATTTGAAAAAAGAATTTTTATAAAAATTTCTTTTATGTAAAACTTGTACTGGCAATAACGAACTCAACAAAAAAAAAGGAATTATCCAATTTGGTACAGTCGTACGTACATTACGGCGATTCATATATATTTATTGGCGCGATATGTTGAATCTTAACGGAATAGTATATGGGCGCCACCTACATTTTACGTAGGACAATTTTATTATGGGAACACACTCGGTTTCAGGACTGAGAGCATGAATTAGGGGAGTGACGTCACCTGTTCCAGAATCATACAAATTATCGAAATAAATTTAAGTGAATGTATGTATAACCACGGCAGCTTTACTTTATCAGTCTTGGAAAACAAAATGTGTTATCTATATCTAAACTTAAAACTATTTACATCTATGGAGCTCCTTGTTACTACCGGCTTATCCTTGAAGAGGATTCAATGACATAATTTACAGTCAAAATACAAATTTTAGGTAATTATTTTGCCACAGAGTCTGTTACGCAAGGGAGGGAAGGATGCAACTGAAGTGAATTTCACATGTTAGCAGGTGTCACTCGTTGTTTTGGCTGTTGACTACCTGAAGATGACGATCTGGAAGCTGGCGGGATAATTAATTTCTTTGCAGCAGCTGCTAGTTCCTTCCTTCTTTCACGGACTCTTCCCAGCCACAGTGTGCAAAACCAACAACTTCAACGATACAACAATCGTCTTCCAAGATACAACAATAGTCAAAATCACACAGATATTCGAGAATTACAAAGATATTCAACATCACTTATAAACGAAATTGGAATTAAAACTATTTGCATGTGTGATCTACCAAAGTGAGGTAGTGTTTCACGGTTACAATATAGACAGAGGCGGTGCTAGCGGCGTGACGTCACCGGGCGCCACATAACTGGGGGCGTCGAAATCTTCGGCATCGAAATTACTGGAAAACTGCTTTAAATTTGATCTATTCTAATCACTGCTAGGGAAATAGCACCTCAGGCTGATTTAGAACCAAATTTTAAGCCATTCCGTTCTGAATCAAGGAAACGATTATTTGAAGTCGAAGATGTGACACCAAGTAGTTCGGAAGAATTATTTGAAATGAACGTTTGTACTCTATGATTGATGTAATTGAGAATGCTTTCATCACTCATATCTGACAAGTGACAGCATTAACAGTGGAGGCATGCAAAGCATGACGGAATACAGTACAGTAGTTGTAGCAAGAGAAATTGAGCAATTTATCTGACGTCCAAAAGTTTGTAAAGTGTTTGCGTGCGCCGTGAAAAAGTATAGAGTGCATGGCAAAATGGCGATATCCAAATCCGGCGCCGAGGCAACTGAGGTGCACCACAGGCCGTAGATGACACGGAGACGTGTACTGACGGATAGTTTCCAACTGTAGAGCAACTGACCGCCCAAGTGAACCAAGGAACTACCAACAGAGTCTCCTCAATAACTGTTCAGCGAACGTTGCTGCGTACGGCCCTCAGCAGCAAGCGCCTGGTTCATGCACCCAGGGTAACTGCTCTTCGTTCATCGGCGACAAAGGCTGGAATCTGTATACCGCGTGAAACGTCTGAACACATACACCTTCTAGGCCATGGAGCACAAGGATGAGTCTCTTCCGATTTAAACCGAATCAAGAATCTGATCTTGATCGTGCTGCCCGTGCCATGGATCCGTAACTGAGGAACCTAGCGCAGCTGGCCACGGCACTGGAGTTAGCATGGCTCCACATTCCTGTCGGTACCATCCAGAAGATAAATGACTGTTATTGCACAATTGTATCTGCTGTATTGTTGAGCGGTTTTTTGTGTGACGTAAAGCCGCGCGCATTGACCGTGCAGGAACGTGTTTCAGAACATTCGACAAGTGGTACTTACGGACAGTAATCGATTACATTGTATTCTGATTAGTTGATGTTTAGTGGGTTTGGAGTAGTGATGCGCCAACTAGCTATTTCCCGGTAACATGATACTCGGTAACAGTTACCAGGTAACAACAGGTTCCAGTAACACGTTATTTTAGTAACACGATTTATCAATAAGCAGAGATTTCAGTAAATTGTGACATAACTGTCTAAACTGCACCCAATATAATCGCCCTTGTGTGCCGCACGTACCTAGATCATTAGTTTTATTCTTACAATGAATATGCTCTGAACAGTGATTAATCATCGCAATATAATATCACGTATTCACAATAACGAGGGAAAAGGAAACTAAATATGATAAAAATAATACTTGATATAAAATTTTAAAATGCCGTTTGAAACTTTTAATACCAAATAAAAAACAGTAAAAATAAATAAATCGTAAAACTTCATACATTTATAATTAAACGTAATGCCAGTTATTGATTTATTGAAATAAAAGATGACAAACGCATTCTATTATATTGATGAAAGTTTAACTTAATTCTTGAAATATTTTAATTTTATTCCTTGAATATTACATAATATTGTTAGAAGGAGTGACTGTGGGAGTAATCTCTCGCAAGCGCTTCTGACTGCGGGGCTCACCTGATCATGTCGGGAATACCTCGTACTCTCTCTGGTTTTTTTCAGAGTTCTCACATGCCGAGATAACTTCACCTATTTTTGGAGGTATATGTGCTGGGGTCGAAGACCTTGGGCATATGACAAGAGTTGTCCGCCAACTACCTCCTAAAACTTGTGGAGACACGGAGAAGACAATGCTGCGTCCCCACAGAAAACTCGTCTTCCGTCATTCGGAAGGGCGTGAGAATAATACCCAATGCCCGACCTACCTGATGCAGGTTTTCTAGGATTTCCCCTGCATGTCTTTAGGTAGAACACCGGGTAGGATCCTTAAACTATAGCCCGTTGGCTAACTTGCTCTATCTTTCGCATCCCCCTATTATTTCCCTTTATGTTATTAAATGGGAATTGCCTGTTTAAGGATCACCCTCATGTAGCCTGTTAACCGTCCCCAAAATAATATTGTTGTTATAGGAAATGCATTATAATGGTATTTAGTTATCTTAAAGCGATATAACATTACTTTAAGAATGAATTTTATATTAAATATATTATTATTGATAAAATTGAATTATTATTACATTTTAATCTTTCTTTAATTTTCAATTGTTGTAAGAGTACCTTATTTTATTCAATCAAAATTTTACGTGTGTATTAATGAAATTAATGGGGTAGAATTTAGAAAAATAACATTAATAACTTTATTTAAATTTTCAATTTGGTATTTGTGATGTGATAACTGGTTAGATTTTTTTTTTAAAAAAATGGGATATTAGACCTGTAATTAAGAACCCTTCCAGCATATGTTAATTTTTTATACTAATTAGTAACAATTTCATTTAAAACCGTCATCATAACATCGATAAAATAAATAGTGACAAAAATTCATTTAACTGGTAAAACTTAAATTCTGGTGAATATTATTGAAAATTTTGATGGAATTATCTAATTTATTTTTTGGAATGAACTTCTTCGCAGCGGTATTTATTTCACATCGCTCCTTACTATGCTTCAAACACTTCCTATTCCACGACGATCATCAATGGAAAAATTGACTGGATTTATTTATTTATTATTCATGTTAATGTCATATTGATTTATTGAAAAAAGTAGAAAATATTGTCTAAGGAAAGTATGGCTAACTTATTCTATTATATTAATAATAGCTTAAGTTAATTCTTGATATATTTTTAATTTTATTCTTGAAGATTACATAATATTGTTTTTATAGGAAATGCATTAAAGCAATATTTCATTAGTTTTATCATGAAGGCTTTATTTAAAACTTTTAAATACGCCCTACCCCCGCCCCCGATATACCATACTTGTTAAAATCTCATATTAAATTGTAAGAACATTGACCATAATTACAGACAGAAATTTTTCAATAACTTCCACTAGTCCTTGGCGTAACAGCTTCCTGGGTAACGTTTTATAACCTGCTAACATGGTAACTGTTACGCAGTAAAGCTATAGTTTCCTAGGAAAGCGTTGTCCATCAGTAACGGACGTAATGCTGCACGTTTGACGGAAACGTTCAATCTGGAGGTGAAAAGTTAGAACGACGTTTACACTGACGTCCCGTTTGTGGTCAAACAGCAGGTTGACCCTCTGAGCAGGTAGTAAGAGGATTAATTACATAGTGGACTTGTATCGATGATACTTAGAGATGTTTTATATGACGTTTAACTTTAAAATATTATTTAGATATCAATTCTACGCAGCATTTCAAGAAAAATTATACCAAACAATATATACTTTAATGTTACTTTTATTATCATTATTAGCGTAACTTATCATTTTTTAAGTAAAATTATTTACAGAACGCGAACTTAAATTAGCTATTACTACTACATTGGACATTTATTTAACAAAGCTATATTTATCCCTTTTATGTATACAGATATGTTCATTTCACATTGGAAAAATTTTAGAAAATTTAATTATTATTACAAAAAATATCGAGTCTTGAAAAATGGAGTAAATATCACTAGTAAAATTCTGCGATATTTTAAACTGATTTTTAAATGCAAACATTATATATTTTACTAAACTCCTAAAATTATTTACATTATTAACGTTAGTACTTTTACATTGCCCAATTCATTAAAAAAGATAAATTTCCGTTTTATTTACATAGGTAACTTCACTTCACACAAGGGAAACATCGAAAATTTAATAATTGTTACAAAATGAAATGAGTCTTGAAGAATGGAGCAATCATAGATAATATAATTTGAGGTGCGAAGAAATACCAAGTATACGCTTGCCCAACGACCTGAAAGGTTACCTATTGGTATTAGTTACACAGGTTCAATTCTTCAAATCCTCATGACTTACTTCTGCCGATCAAACTTCCTTTTATTTTATTGTGTTCTATACATATTGATTCTATGCACAATAACAAGAAATAATAATTAACAATTAATCAAATTATTGTACTGTAATCGTAATATAATTTAATAAAAAAATAATCGAACTTTATCACAATCTTAAATAGAGTAATTTTTTCCAACTTAATGAAATACAAAGAATGGTCAAAAGTTAGAAATGGAATAATTAATGAGACCATGTTTCGTCTCCCAATTTTTAATTTCGGCCCCGGATTTTACAGGAGCAACAGGAAATTAAAAAAATGTATTTAAGGAACTTTCGTAAAGTTGGAGGACGAAACGTATTCTAATTAAATTATTCCATTTCTGACTTTTGTCCATTCTTTGTGTTTTATTCATGAGAATCTGACTGATAATAGATGCTGCATAATAATAGGTGTTATTCCAGTAATTTACGAATTAGTCACTTCTGATTCAAAAGCACACATCAATAATTGTTAGAACAAGAAGCACATCAAAATATATCAGCAATAGCGCCTAGATTAACAGTAATCGGTTATGGGGATGCAGGAAGTCCTCAGTCGTAAACAATCCTTGCTGTTGCAGAATTTCTTTTCCTGGAAGTTAGGTAAGTAGGGAAAAAGTTAAAAATCTGCATTCAATGGACCAGACCCAAAAGCACTGCCTCAACAAACATTGTTTTTCACATGTGATTGTTGGAGACGAGCTTTTGTCCCTTGCACGAGAACTCGATGTAACTTTTGTAACGTGACATACGTACACGTTACCGCGCATTTCTTTTCAAATATAGTAATAATTCGCGCGTAAGCAACGTCTCTGGTATATTAGCATCTCCCTGGTGGTAAACATAAATATCTTTGTGTGCGCGAATATGTCATTTACTTTTTTTTGCGTGATTTAAATTAAATTAAGTGTAACGTTAATATACGTTTGATGTTAAATTGTTGACCACAAAGGAAATTAATACTTTTCACAAACGATGAAAATTACAATGAATAAACATTAAAGAAAAACAATTGAAGTTATATTTTCTTTGAACTGAACGTATTAAAACGATATTTGCCAATTTACTGAAATAATAAAAACGTCTTTCGAATTCGCCCAAAATATTTAATAATTCTCCCTCATAAATATCAAAATTCAGCTGAGGAATCCTTGCTTTCAAATACGGAAAATGTTTCAGATCGTTTCTTTTCAGTTGATCTATCATTACTTTTGAATGCGTTTATTGCCCTAATCATCCCAATAGTCGATTTTCCTTTTCCTTGAAGCTCCAAATTAATGGTGTTTAAATGCGTTGTGATGTCTGTCAAAAATGCTAAATCAGTCACCCCTTTTCTGTTTTTCAGCATCTGAGTGTTATCATCTCTTTCGTATAGAAAAACTATTATTTCGGACAATAATTCTTGAAACCTTTCTAGGAATTGCCGCGACTCAACCACCTGACGTCCGTGTGAAGAACTAAATGAGTGTGTTCAGCAGATTCACTATTTTCCATCCGCAATTTGAAGAGCCTTCGTTGCAAGCTACGGGCACGGATGGAATTTACAAATTTTATTGCAATGCCCATAATCTCCTCCATGTTTAGAACTTTTGAACACAAAACTTGTTGATGGATAATGTAATGGAATGAGAAAAACGAAGGGAAATCGTCATTAGCTCGACGCAAGTCACAAATACATTTTTGTTTGCAGTCATTGCTGGTGCTCCATCGGTTGTAATGCACACTAGTTTATATATTGGTAGCTGGTAGTTTGTGACAAAATTTAAGAAAAACGTCATATATATCTTCGCCACGAGTCTTTCCGTTCAAAGGAAACCGTCATGTCATACCATTAGAATGAAGATACACAGTTGAGCAGTGTCTGTCATATCGGTGGATTCGTCGAACTGTAAAGAAAAGTATGTATTGTAATATACTTTTTTGTGTATATAAAACATTTATTAATTTAAATTACAAATATGATCAATTTTAACAATTTTGTTTATTAATTTAAGTGAAGACACGGGCTTAATCCCAGGGGATTTTGGGTCTCTCAAGAGATGGAGTATGCATTAGCTGAAAATAGAAAGAAAATAATTGAATGTTAATTTATCCAGAGCAATGAGCAAGTTTCACAAATTTTAGATCGCTTACCCACAATTACTGGCCCAACAAACATCCACCTCTCGAATGTTTCTGCGTCTCTGGATATCTGCTCTACTCGCCTCTCTTCTCGGGTCTGATGCACTCGCCACCCTTCTGGGGTCGAGCCATGTCCTCTCGAGTCTGATCTGGTCTGGTCGCCTCCCTTCTCGGGTCTGCTCTCGTCTGGTCTGCCACTCTGAGGTCTCTACCACGATCTGATGCACTCGCCTCCCTTCTCGGGTCTCTACTGCCGTCTGATCTACTCGCCTGCCTTCTGGGGTCGAGCCACGTCCTTCTCGGGTCTGCTCTGGTCTGGTCTGCCCCACTCTGCTCTGGTCTGCTCTACCCCACTCTGAGGTCTCTACTATCATCTGATCTACTCTGATGTCTCCTCTCCCCACTCTGATCTACTCGCCTCCCTTCTCGGGTCTGGACTGCCCCTCTCTGATCTCGAGCCACCCATCGGCTTCCCTTATAAAGCTTCTGACGGGACTTCCCCTATTTCTTAACATTTCGGGGTTCCCCGCCCTCATTTTTCCCGCGGGGGTTCACCATCGTTCAGGCAAGCCGGGCCTTCTTCGCGGGGAAAAACAATCTTTCGGCCGACTATCCATTGTTGTTGGCCGAACTGCGCCTCATAACGCCACAACCATACAAAATCCCCCTTTTTATCACAGTATATTCCATGATATCATGTTTTAGTTTATATTCCACGACTTAAACACGCCTTGTGACACTCGAACGAGATAACTGAAGTTCTCTAATAGCAGACATAATCTGTTTTATTTTTAAAATCTCCAAATTAAGTCTCACCCGCTTCAATAAATCCTTCCTTCACAGCCATTCCATCTTCAAATGGTTTCTTGTGTTTCGCCAATATATGAGATATTTTAAATGACGCGATCGTTGCAGCTTTTGATTGCTTGACTGTTCTTGTGAACATGGTTTGTTCTTTATTCAAACAAATAATCAAATCACGTACTTTTCGTTTTCTTAATTCACTCTGTGGCGGCCCACGCTTAGGTATTGCAACTGACGAACGACAAATGAGACAAATGAACTTATCCTTCACCATACAAAATAAAAATTCTTCCTCCCAATCACTATTAGAATGATACGTTTTATTTCTCTTCGTCGCACTAATTTTGTATTATTTATTAACAAACTTCGTATCGCCTTCAAGTTACAAGTCGGACCAACTCCTACCCCCAAACAACAACAAACAAATAAGGTATTTTATCCGAAACAAAAGTCTCGGAGCCGTTATAAGGCTATGCGCTCTCTTCGGCAATGGTGATAGAAGGACATTGAGGGGTGGCATGTATAAACGTTCAAAAGAAAAATATGATGATGCTGTACCAAGCAGAAAGCTCTTCGCCGGGGCTTCATATGAAAGCGACGTCGTCTGTCTGTCCAAAGGCCAGCCCCGGGCGACCGCGCACTGAAAAGCGCTCCACTACCATGCCAAAGTTTCTTCTTTTATGATGTTCGGAGAGGTGGTAGAAAAATTGGTTTGGACGTAGGTGGGGTGGATCGTAGCTATGGTTACTAGGGCCCAATGCTACTTTTTGGACCTACTTGCATTTGCCTGAGGATGCAGGAAAACCTAGAAAACCTGCACCAGGTAGGACGGATGTATAAGGACTAGGTATGATTCTGCAGTTCCTTGATGGAGCTTGAAAGAAAGTTAATATTAGCACACGTAAATGAGGCAAGACCGTCCAGTTCTCGTTATCTGAAACATAGACATGTTTGATGAATTAATGTGAAAAGGAAGGTTTGATAAAAAAAGGCTGGTTCTGAAACAAAATAAAAGGGGTTAGACATTTATTCCTTGTGTTGTGTGTGCTTGAGTCATTTGGGGCGTAGGTGGGGGCAATGGGTTGGATATAAATAGGATGATTTGGTGAATTGTAAATTTTGGTAGCAGACATGAGCAGGATATTGGTATTTGAATTTTGTTTTCCTGCCGGCCTTGATAGATTTGTAGGCGCAGCATTTATATCGGCGCGGGCGAAGTCTCGAATGTTCTCAAGCACCTAACTAAACAATGGTGGGAATCAAAAATGGCGCGTTTCGCGGCTTTTCTTTCACAAGTACCGCGTGTTCCTTTGATAAAGCCGCCTTTCGCCGCTAGCAGGGGGTTATTACGATAAAAGAAAATGATGTGGGGATTATTCTGACCTAATTGAGATCAACTAAAACAAAATCTGTGAATAGATCGGCAAATTTTTCTCAAGGTCGACTCAAAAACCACTCGCGATCGACCGTTTGAGCCCCCCTGCTCAAGGTTAAAGCTGATGATGGAGATGCTGATGGACACTCCCGCTCGCGGTCACAGCTTAGAACTGGAGCCAAAGATAGGATATAGTGTAATAAATAATAGATACGCGTGATGAAACTGTAAATAAATTACATGTTTCATGGCTTCTCTGAGGAGTCACATAGTGCATTCCTAGGAATGTGTGACAAGAAAAAAATAAATAATGTTGTATCCGAGAGGAGTCCGTTGAGAAGGATCGGCCGGAAAATTTGGGTTGCTACCGGAAGTGGCCGTAGCTAATTAGGTCCGTGAAAAATTTGGATTGTTACGGAAGGATGCGTAACGCATGAAATATTTAGGCCCTGCAAATGAAATTTTCCTATTGGCTGCAATTGTCGAACTGCAAGTCAATAGAAGACTTTGATGGACAACATATGATTGGTGGCTCAAGATAGTGTAGCTTCCGACCGAAGTTACGAGGGAAGAGAATTTTGAAGAAGCAGTAGATATTGTCGGGAGACCAGAGAGAGAAGGTGTTAAGAGACTAGTAGATTTTTTCGGGACACCGGAGAATTAATTTGTCGGCAGACTGGAGAAAGAGGTTGGGTGACCGGAGAGATACTTTGTGGGCAGACCGGAGACTGAAGTTGTTGGATGCCGGAAGTTAAGATATGAAGAGGTCGGCCAACGATGATCGGGAACTAACCTGGTAGCCACCTGGAAGGAGAATACGGGAGCCAGCCCAGACGGAGATGATCTTGTCGCAACCACCAGCCACCCATCATACGACGAAGCAAAAAGAAGCACATGTATTTTCAGTATCGTACCTATTTTGATTGATAAAGAATTCACATTTGCCAGGCCTATTGCTATAAGGAAAAAAATTAAGCTTCTTCGTTCACCCCACTGTGACACCTTGAGATTAAAGTCTAATGCTAAATCAATTGTCCTTTTCTTTTTTGCTATCTAAAAAATTGTGTATATTTTTGATTCTTATTAAGATTAAATTTATAATTTTAAAAGTAAACTTTTCTTTTAAATATTCCCATCAATATATAATATTATTATATTATAAATTAATAAGTTAAATTCAAATAACCCCACCCAATAAATAATCATTACAATAATGTCCTTACCTTCATCTCGATGTTCTTAACCTGATGCCTTCACGTTACCCTTAGATACTTGGCCTTAGTGGATAACCTCTCCGAAGAATCTGATCACTTTTTTCCTCGCCGTCGTTGGGCTGGTAGCTAATTGGGGGTATAGGAATCGCGCAGTGGGAGCCACAGAACATAGAATAGAAGCGGCAGCCCCCGCTGAAGGCTAAGTAAGCGAGCTGTCAGCATCCCCCCTCCCCTCCCCACCACTACAATACTACAAAACGGTAGCCACTGTTGTGCTGCAAAAATAATAATAATAAGGCATCACTTCATTTTTGTAATAATTGGTATGTTTACATTATGTGGTAATACATTTTGTGGCTAATACGAATTACGAAACAATTCCGAACCAGAATTAAAATAATTGTCCGTTGAATATAACGATTTTATTATTTCTTGCTCCGATTCGTTCTCTGTGCAATTCGTCATTAAGAGTTCTCACATGATGGTGCATTCGAATTTTGAAGTAAAGCTGTCCAATTTCCTTGATAAGTGACGTATAATGAGTTTATTCTTCTGAAAGGGATTAGTCTTCTTTTATACATTGTTTTATCAAAAATAATCATATAAGCCGCAAAGTCTGCTCTGAGTTCGGTTCTTTTTGCAAGTAAATATTTTGTCAGCAGCTGTGGTGTGACAAGAACAGAAAGGATAAGAATTGAATACATTCGGGAAGTAATGGGTGTTACATCACTAAATATCTTAGATACAATAGAAGGAAGGAGGTTGAATTGGTATGGACATTTGAGACGAACGCCAGAGGCACGGTGGCCATCAAGAATATTTCACTGCCAACCCCCAAAACGAAACAGAAAAGGAAGACCTAAACTTAAATGGAATGATGCAATGGAGGACTGATGTATTCGAGATGAAGATTGGAAAGATAAAAGGAGGTGGAAGCTTGGATGCGAGAGACTCCGTATGGTGTACTTCCTACTCGCATTTATATATATTTATATTATATATTGTCACAAACTTTATAAATATTAATAACAAACACATCTGGTAATATCAATCCTGCATGGTCCTTTCACATTTCACCATCATTTTTAGTTTTCTTACTATGAATAGTAAGAAAATACATCACCTTAAAAAGTAATTGGTAGGAGAAATGCTATAAATAATTTCACTGTAACGTAATTGTCTACTGAATATAGACAGTTCCTATTTTATTATTAATTTATATTATACTCCATTCTTTTACCTGTTATACATATGAAAATATCTTACATTGAGTATCTCATAAATGCAAAATAGTATGTAGGGGAATCGAACGTGAAATAAAATGCGTATTACGAGAAGATCACTTTGGTTTTACGAAGAGAAGCAATATTGACCCTGGGCCTAACTTAGAAGACAGAATAAGAAAAAATAGGCCTATGTTCATGGCATTTGTATATTTAGCTATTTTGAAGACGGCAGGAGCAATATATCGACGAAGAAAAGTTATCCATAACTTCTGCAGATGACAGTCAGAAGTAATTAGAATTGAAGGGCAAGAAAGGAGTAAGACAAGGATGCATGCTGTTGAACTCATTTATAGAACATACGATGAAGAAAGTTAAAAATGAATATGAAAAGGGAATCAAACTGCAAGGAGAATAAATAAAAACCCTAATGTTTGCAGATGATATGTAGTATTAGGGGAGTCAGAAGAAGACTTGGAAAACTGCATTGAACGTGATCCTGGGGGATGAGTGCAACATGAGGATTAATAGAGGGAAAATCAAGGGAAACAGTGGAATAACAATGGGTGTTATATTGGGAAGGAATTTTTTAAGGAAGGTAATGAATTCTGCTACTTGGGCAGAGTAATAAATAGAGTAGAATAGCACAGACAAGGAACGCTTTCGCAGAAAAGGAAATTTACTTACTAATATAAATATAATTTGTGTATGTCAAATAATTTATTAATCACCTTCAAAAAGTTAAATAGGCCTTTATATTGATGAATAATTAAGTGTGAAGAGCTATGCGAGGAATAACTGTTTTGTCCCATTCCTTTGCGCTGCATCCGAATGCGGCGCAGCATCACGTTTCAATTGCTTCACTTCTGCACACGCACTAAGTGAACGAAAACTGATCAGTTAAGAACTGTAATAAACGAGGAGAAACAATAATGAAGAACGTGAATTGGAAACGATACATGTTAGTCTAATTAAAAACAGCGATTTCCAACAATGCCGAAGTGTTTATCTGCTAAGGCCCCATACACATGACTGTCGCGCGACTCCAGGTACTTTGTGCTAAATGGGAGGGAGAGTACACAATACACATGCTGCCTGTCAGTAGCGGGGATGCCTCTGCCTCGCTACAGACTACAAGTACATTGTTCCTTATGGAGCTGTACACATGTGTCGCGCGTTTTACCTCAGACGACAATGCTCTCGGTTTGTTTAACGACGAAATACCAAGCAGCCCAGCTGTATCACGTGGAATTTTCATTTATAATATCTATATTGTTATTATAAAACAACATTTAAAATTAATAGCAAAATGATTCTGAAAAGTAATTAAATGAATAAGTATATTACATTAAGTACAATTAAATATACGTTGTTTCCTATCACTATCGGCGGTCTCCTTACGGTATTTTCAGGATATTATACTGACAATGATGTTTCTGATAAAATTAAATATACACAAATCAATTCGTCTGATTAATAAATGTTGTCGTAACATGTGAATACCACTAGGAAAATATAAGGAATCCTGACAGCACTGTCTATGTTTGTTGCCGCTTATATTTATTGAGGACAGAGAATATTTCGTAAAACAAAAAATAAGTTAACATTTGTAGAATCCCAATTATTTCTAAACTTTGAACATAGCGGAGATTTCGTCACTACTCAGATGATATTAATCGATTCTCTGGACTAAAATCTATTCATACTCATTCTGAGTTCCGCCATATACCAGTTATACATTATAAATCCATCTTTATAACGGACGTATGACGGTACTCAGATTTTAATCCGCAGAATCGACGTAATTTGTAAATGTTTAGTTAAAAAATTCGTGTCTCAACACCACAATTTTGAGTAGAGTGTTGCTAAAATACGAGATGACCTGTCACTTCTGCAGTTTTTAACGATGAAAGAGAACCAGAGACATTTATTTTTTTTCTAGTTCAATGTTTTAAATGAAGTAAAATCTTATTAATACTGAAAATCCAGCAGTTTGCCTTGTTCCGACAGTCAACAATGACCCAAGTCGCTTCCCATGTGTACGCTGCTGCCTATGGCCGACTGCCGCGATTCTCCGACCATCTGTACCAGGCCTAAGAAACATCAAGTTGTGAGACCTTTATGGTGGTACTGGAGTGGGGAGAGGTCTCCCTTCACCTGTCGCTTCTACTCTATTCTATGTTCTGTGGTGGGAGCCAATCGGCGGTTAGTTCTCGTCAGAACTGCACCTGCCCTCTTTACCACTCGCAGTCTCTCGTCTTCCCACCTGCCATAGCAGTGACAAGGCTGGGTCCGAAGCTCTGCTCAACTGGAAACCCGTATCTCTGTTGTGAATAGCTTCTGTTAGCACGCTGTCCCAATAGCTTTTAGCTCGGTTAGGATTTTGTTTCTCCGAACTTGATTATGTGGCCGATTTCTATGGTGTGTTCATCCACTGTTGATTTTTGCGACTGCTTAATTTTGAAATGTCTGTGGTGTTTTAGACATCTGTTTTGTACCGAGCGAAACGTCTGTCCTGTACACTGTTTTCCACAATCGCGTGGTATGCTGTAGATTCCGGGAGTTCATAGTTGAATATCGTCCTTTGCCGAGGCCTGTATCCACCTATTGGTAGTATTTCCAGCGAGTTTGTTTTCTTTCTCATCGGCTCTTATATGTGAGGGATCGTGATCTCTATCGCGGAAGACCGCTTTAAGGTGTTGTAATTCGCTGGGTAGGCTTTCCTTTTTGGATACTGGTGTCTACTAGCATTTTTGAAAATATTCATTATATTCTTAGTGACGGGATATACGGACGGCGGGCGCGAAGGTCTATTTTTCCTCACACTGTAGTTATTATCCCTCAACATTACGGACACGTTTTTAAAGTACAATATCCTCAAATGAACACAATTTTTCCTAGCTTGAATGTTTTAAGAATAGCTTTAACACTACCAAGTTATTATAACAAAGTTTTGTATTGAATTCGGTCCTACCCATATCCGAGCAGAACTCTGCTCATCGCATTTACTTACTATTTCTCCCCAGTTGTACTATGCTTATCTCTTTTCTATTATGAACCCACATTTAGACCATTTACATAAACATTTTTGCAAAAAGAATGAAAGTTTGCTTGCTTAAAACTTTCCGTTATATTAAAAAAAACCGTACCAGAATGCATTACACGACGAAAAATTATCCACTCATAGATATATTATCAATTTTAAATGTAACTGATGAATTCCACAAAAATGGACGAAACGTAATAGATGTATTTAATAAATAGAAAATTGTTATCTAACTAATTGGCTGCAGTTTTATTTAATATTATTAATGTCAGATTATTTATTTATTGAAAAGTTATAATCAAAACTATAATTTTAAATGGTATATTTTAAATGCCTCAAAATTTTTGTATTTACATATTTTGTAATTATAAATTGTAATGGATGTTTATTACTAGCGATAGTCTCCATATCGGTTTAGGCAATTTTCGCTTCGTGGCATGTGCTGCTTCGATGTTGCCGGACTCCTATTTGCTCCTTCAAGTGAGAAAATGTGAAAGTCGCTAAGAGCAAGATACGGACTGTAGGGAAGGTGGTCGATTATATCCTAGCGAAACTACTTCAACAGCGTGGTTGTCTTCTGGACTGTATGGAGATCTCTTTAGATGATCCATAACGGCGACAAATGATTTAAACATAGCTCGTGTGTAGAGTTTATGCAGGACTATATAAACTTTATATATATATATATATATATATATATATATAAAGTTTATATATATTGTAACATGAAAAGTTACAATTAACAATGCAGGCCAGCTTGCGAGTTGCAATTGTTGAGGAACTGACGCAACCTGGGCCATCAATGTGGTCTGGCGAGTTTGGGAGTCGTCGTGGGGTAATGGAAGGAGCAGGTTGTGTCGGTGGGACGACGAGAGAATAACCATGCCCTGCAGATATAATTTTTCTTCATGCTCTGATTGTAATTAAAAATATTAAAATCTATTTTAAGTGTTTTTATGAAAAATACCTGGGGCCCTAAAGGAATTAAGAAATCCGCGAATACGGAGAAGCGACGGATCCGCTACATTTGACGCCGCAACGTTGGGGCATCGAACAACGAACATGGCAGGAGTTTGGTGAATGTGGTGACGGACATTGAACAGTGGAGAATTAATATGCTACATTCGGCGAGCCATCGAGTGGCCTAGAACAACGAACAGTGGCGAGACATAAGTGAGGCTCAGAACATCGAAGTTTTGTGAGGACGACGTACGTGGTACCCGAGAATTATTCGAGAGAAGAGGAGGCGCTGCAGAAGGAACGCTGTGGAAGAGAGCTGATCTACGCATAGCATAGCTGAGGGGTCAAGTGTTCCAGTGACCGCTGCGTGTATATCTTCGAGAGGTGTGTGTGTGTCTGTGTAAAAAAGCAGAGTACGGTGGCTGTGGAGAAGTGAAGTACGAGTAAGAAGACAGGTTCCACAAGTTGGTGGCAAA
Source organism: Eucriotettix oculatus (assembly GCA_034510155.1). NCBI lineage: Eukaryota > Metazoa > Arthropoda > Insecta > Orthoptera > Tetrigidae > Eucriotettix > Eucriotettix oculatus. The sequence goes on along the minus strand of CM067377.1, from coordinate 1,261,818 downwards.
TAAATATATTTGGCGTAATATTTTGGTTGGGGGTTTGTGTGTTCTGTAGTGTTTTAAAAATGGAAGAAGTGCAGGAGGCTATTACGTGTGAAAGGGTAGCTGAGACGGCAGAGGACTATATGCTCAAGCAATTGACCCTGTTAATTAATAAGAAATTTGATGAAAAAAAGGGAAGTTTTTGATGACATAGTTAATTGTATTAAGGAAATGCAGGTAGATTTGAAGTCTAGTATAGAAAGCGTAAAAGAAACATTAGAAAGAACAGGGGAAAGAATTAATGCACGGTGTAAAAAAGGGGGTGAGTCACGCGATAACTGCCACGACTCCGATCAGCTGATCATGCATGCAGGTGTATATAAGGAAGAATGTGTAAATAGTAGTGTTAAGCAGATAAAAAATGTGGTAGAATTAAAAAGTGTGGTAGAGTTTAAGGTTAATAGTATACGCAGTGATTTTAAGCTAGCTAAGCATTCATGTGCTAAGAGTGCTAAAGAGAATGTAAAGGTAACGGATACAGATTTGGTAATGAAACCTTCCTGTAAGCAAAATTGGGCTCATTACCGTAAATGGCGAAATAGAAAGAAAATCCCCCGAACAACACAGAGGAAACAATGTGTGGGAGGAAATGTTAAGCGAAAGAAATTGCGAATTGTCATACGTGCGTATAAAGTTAAGGAAGGTGAAACGGATGTTAATCATAATGTTGAGAGTGGTGGAAGATTGTTAAAATTAATTGTTATATCTGCGGATAAGTTTAAGAAAAATTGTAAACATTTAATGCGTCAGATAAAAGTTGGCAGATATGAATGTAATGTGAACGCATTGAATAAGCAGATTAAGGGACAGCGAGAACAGCTGATAATGGTTCTCAACAAAGATGATGTAATTAAATGTTTTGCAAATAGATTTGAGAAAAGCTCCCGAAAAATGTACAAGGAAAAATTACTTGGGAGAAAAGGTTGTCGTAAAATTAAGCGAGACTTATTGTAATAGCAGAAAATTTGTTTCCATCTCTCAAAAATATGCATCCTATGGTAACAACATAGTAGAAGAAAATTTGTAAGAGTTAAATAGTTGTGATGATTGTGAAATTCCTTGGAATCCAGGGGGGAAAACCGGAAGCTGTATTTTTACTAATGCCAAAGAAAATTGTTATTAGTTCTAAGTGAATTTTTGTAAATATTTTGTAATTTTGATTAAGGGCGTTGGTCATTCATATTGTTTACGACTGTGGTTCAGTGAGTGTCATATTAAAAATTGTACAGTTTTTTAATTCATTGGGGGTTGGGGAAAATGTAACATGAAAAGTTACACTTAACAATGCAGGCCAGCTTGCAACCGGGGCCAACAATGTGGTCTGGCGAGACGTTGGGTGGTACGCAAAAGGGGGAGAGAGAGTCGTCATGGGGTGATTGGAGAAGAAGGTTGTGTCGGCTGGACGACGAGAGAATGACCATGCCCTGCAGATATAATTTTTCTTCATGCTCTGATTGGTATTAAAACTATTAAAATCTATTTTTTTGTGTTTTTATGAAAAATACCTGGCGCCCTAAAGGAATTAAGAAATCCGCGAATACGAAGGAACGTGGAATCGGCTACAATATTATAGAAGATCCGGCGTACCTCCATATTCGAGGATTTAAAATGCTTTTTGGGCGCCATGTATTTTTTAATAAAAATACCAAAAAAGTGGATTTTAATAACTTTAATCCATTTCAGAACATGAGAAAAAATATCACTACAGGGCGTGGTCTTTCTCCGTCCACAACTGCCGACACATCCTTCTCCTTTCCCTACCCCATGACGACTGCTCAAGTCTCGCCAGACCCCATTGTTGGCCCGAGTTGCGCCAATTACAACTCGCAAGCTGGCCTGCATTGTTGCGTGTAACTTATATATATATATATAGTGATATTCTCTTCATGGGATAGGTTTGAAATTATTTAAACAACAAATTTTAAACGGTTTGACAACTTTAACTTTACAATAATTACAGAAAACAATATCTCAGGGTATTTTGAGTCTCTCGAGAAATGAAGTACGCAGTTACTGAAAAATATAAAAAAAAATCATTTAAATTTATATAATCAACAAAATGAGCGATTTTCACACCTATTTTGAACTCTGGGCCTACAAACATTCAACCTCGTTAACAGGTGACAAAGCGTTATTCAACAGAACGGTTAGGAGACCTTGTTACTGGGTAACAATTACCACGGTAATAGCGTTATATAACAGAACGGGTTAACTGCGTAACAGTTACCATGTTAGCAGGTTTTACCTAAGTTTTTGACAAATTTCTTTCTGTAATTATGATAAATGTTCTTACAATTTAATATGAGATTTTAACAAGTATGGTATATCGGGGGCGGGACGAGGGCGTATTTAAAAGTTTTAAATAAAGTCTTCATGATAAAACAAATGAAATATTGCTTTAATGCATTTCCTATAAAAAACGATATTATGTAATCTTCAAGAATAAAATTAAAAATATATCAAGAATTAACTTAAGCTATTATTAATATAATAGAATAAGTTAGCCATACTTTCCTTAGAGAATATTTTCTACTTTTTCAAAAAATCAATATGACATTAACATGAATAATAAATAAAAAAATCCAGTCAATTTTTCCACTGATGATCGTCGTGGAGTAGAAAGTGTTTGAAGCATATTAAGGAGCGATGTGAAATAAATAATCCGACAACGGTCCCTGGCGAATTTAATTTAATAGGTTATTAAACGTTACAGTACTTCAAGAAGGCCGTGTTTTAAGTTTTAAATAAAGTATTCATGTTCAAAGTAAAGTAATATCGCTTTAAAACAACTAAATACTATTTCAATGCACATCCTATATCAACAATAATATGTAATCTTCAAGGATAAAATTAAACTTTTATTAATATTGCATATATATTATTGCATTGAGAGTTATTTCGTAAAGTCTTAAAGCGCTATGCTTCCGGCGACTATGGACTTGATGACATTACGTACCAGGTGTCAGGAATGTTCCCAGCGTCAGTGAGGGAATAGCGATGTCAGCATAACCTTTCAGTGGCGAGACTTTAAAGGGAAAGGCCTTTTCCATAGGTAAGTGGCTAGTTTAGCTCGTCCATTGCTCGCGTGAAGACCGTCCCTCAAGGGCTCCTAGCAATTATCTAATTGCTAGTCTTCTTTTCCTTCCTATCCATAGTATTGTATATACTGCCTTAAGAACAATAAATTAGTCTTCTGAGCATCCACCAAGACACCAATCCTTGACTGTCATCAAGGTCACAGCGAATCCAATGATACCGAGCTGTCCTATTCACCTTTTCTCATCTCTACCTTTTACGGATACCACAAACACGGGATCGATCGCTTGGGGAAGCGATCGCCCTTCTGTAATTGTGAATGTTCATTCCATCGACCCTCTTCGCCGTATAAGAATATAATAGAATAAGTTTGCCATACTTTCTTCCCATATTTTATTACAATAAATCAATTACCTGACATTATCTTTAATTACAAATAAATTTAGTTTTACATAATTTATTTATTTTTATTCTTATTTAATTGGTATTATAAGCTTCAAACGTTATTTTAAAATTTTTTTATCAAGAATTATATTTATCCTCGTTAGTTTTCTTTTCCCTCGTTATCGTGAATACATGATATTATGTTGTGATGATTAAACACTGTTCAGAGTATATTCCTTGTAAGATTAAAACTAATTATCTAGGTACGTACGGAACACAAGGGCATTTATATTGGGCGAAGTTAAGACAGTTATGTGACAATTTCCTGAAATCTCAGATTAATGAAAAATTATGTTACTAAAATAACGTGTCACTAAAACCTGTTATTATCTGGTAACTGTTACCGAGTAAAATGTTACCGGGAAATTATACTTTAGCGCATCACTAACAGTTTGTATGAAAAACAGGATTCCTAAATTAGATTAAAAGTATTGTTTTATACGTTAAATTGTTGTGAAATAAGTATGACTGGAATGTCCTTAAAGGATAGAATCTATCACCATAAAAGCAATGCTAGATTACGTTATAAAACCAACACTATTGAATATAATAATTGATAATAAAGCAATGTATGCCGCCTTCTTATTGAAAAATCTAAATAGAAAGATTATTGTTTGAAAGTTTATTTATACAGGAAATTTGGGTATAGTTTTCAATAAAAGAAGTCAAGTTGATAATTTTGGAGATTTATGTGCAAATGCTTTAGATTTGATAAATAAGGTTTTTAATAGGTAATAAGGTAGAAAATATTATTTTAAAAATCTAAGAAAATATAGTATATAAAATGTAATATCCTCTTCATGGGATAGGATAAATGTTTTTTTATGAACAAATTTTAAACGGTTTGAAAATTTTATATTTATCAAGTTTACAATGCTTACATGAAACAATATCTCAGGGGATTTTGGGTCTCTCGAGAAGTGGAGTACGCAGTTACCAAAATTACTGGGCCTACAAACATTCAACCTCATGAATGTTTCCGCGTCTCTCTGTCTTTAGTGCGTCTTGCAGTTTTTTTACATCGAGGAATGTAGTGTGATCCAGGTCCAACTCCTCGTCTGCTCTCTCCTCCTCTACTGATCTCGTCGTCCCTTCTGGCTCTGACTGAATTCGTCTCCTCTCTCTCTCTCTCTCTCTCTCTCTCTCTCTCTCTCTCTCTCTCTCTCTCTCTCTCTCTCTCTCTCTCTCTCTCTCTCTCTCTCCCCGACTGAGTGCTTCTTCGACTGAATCGTCCGACTGCCCTCTTTATCGCCGACTGAATGAATGCTTCTCCTCTCTCTCCCCCAACTGATTGTCTCAGCCTCCGAACGGCTCCTTTTTAACTTCTCGTTCCGGGAGTTCCCCGCTATCGGTTTTTTCCACAAAATTCCGGGGTTCCCCTCAGGATTTTCACACACGCCAGCAGGTCTTTCCCGCCACAGTTTTTTTAAAAACGCTCCGCGGGAGATTCCCGCGGGGATCACCTCAGGATTTTATCCACTTTCTGCCAATTCTACATTGTTTTTGGCCTCTATCGTCGCGCACAAAACTTCCTTCATTATAGTCCCAATTGCACTTCACAATGACACTATAGAACCAAAACCAGCAAGCACCTGCGTTTTTACATTACTATATATATATATATATATATATATATATATATATATGTGTGTGTGTGTAAAACGCAGGTGCTTGCTGGTTTTGGTTCTATAGTGACATATATATATATATATACAAAATTGTAATTTTTATATATTTTAATTACAATAAAACATTGCAATTTTAATTAATGTGTTATGGTGAATTCAATTAAGGTTCTACCATGAGGTGGGTCAGTTATTTAAATATGTTTGCATTTGAATGTTAACTTTCGTATTCTGCAAATATTAATGAATGAGGATTTGAATTGTTATGGTTTTTTAATGTTAAGCATAATTCTTATAAAACACTGTTTTAAAATATGTCACAGTTAACGTTTTTCATCGAGTCAAATGCTATGTTGGTATCGCCGCTGGACACGCCGTGAGCAGGCGTCTCCCGTCTACATTGTCGCACCAGTCTACAACCTTATTCGGTACATATTAAATTCAATTCATTATCAGTCAGTTTTTTTTCCAGCACGCTTAGGCCTGCCGACGGGTCATGGTGGCAATTTATAGAGCGCAAGTTAAAAGTAATACTATATAATTTGACGAAATAACGAAGAGTTGTCTATCACATATTCGCGTCCTGTATTTATATCTTGTTTCGCTATGAAATGTGAAACCGGATCCGACAACTGATGGTGCAAATGATGCAACAATTCAACAATGGGTTTAAACTTCAAATAAATGATTAGTCAACCACATTAATTGTTAAATAAACATCGTTTATTTTAATTAGTAAATTTGAAATAAACGTTGAAGATAACGTTCAAATTTTCCGGGGAGAGATACGGAGTAGTTCGTACCAATCGCAGGAACAAAGCCGTTGAGCATCAAAGATTAACCAGCGATGAAAAACTCGTTACTCGCTGATATCATCTGCACGAATTTACTCCGTGCCGCGCCAGATAGTAAACGCTTAGTTGAACGGCTCCACAAGGAGGGGGCATGATGGCACTGCATGATTGGGGGGGGGGGGGTGATGATGTCCAAGTTTACCTTATCCAAGCCTCAAAGTTTGTTTATCATTGATCATTCACATATATTTATCAGGATCGCAATATGGATGGTAAATGGAATTAGAGGTAAGAAAAAATGTTAAAAACCAAAAATAATACTTTGAATTCATAATTTATTGTTATATTATTAACATAATACGGGAAAACATCCAGATGCCACAAAACCAATTTGATAAATTACGTAAAGGTAGAATTTTGGCGTTTGTGACGAATTTGTTTCTTTTTCTTCTTTGATTCCTTCGAGCATCGCAATCTTCGACGTTTGATGCATTAACACTTTAATGTGAACCGCCATTGCTGATCTCCCTCCAAGAGAACTATGATTAATTTTAACAATTGACCACGCTTGTTAGCTACTTATATCTGCCGTATGACGTCATTTATCATATTTTGTTTATTGATAAGATATATCATGTTCTTTGCAAGCCCTATCAAGGCCATTCACCCCTATATGACCCCTAGCTAACCTCTGTTTGAGTTAGGTATCAGGACCACAAAATTGTACTTGTTAAGGAGTTTATCAATTACTTTACGAACCCATTGAGACATTCCTAAACCTCGTTTGTGAGAGCGATGCATCGTAACAGACATCGCGGTCTTATGCATTAAAGGTAAGATAAGGGTGATAAATATATACAACAAATTAAATAAATATATGTTTATTCAATTTGAGTGTTGTTATTTATGTTTAATATGTTCATGATGCTGTATGTCTAGTATAGACGAACGTTGTTCTTTTACAGCAAATTTAAAACGTCTTATTGTAAAATTCTTTACCTCGATCAGTCTGCGGGAGTTTAGGTTTCCTACTGTTTCAGTAACAACGTGAAAGCGTCAAACACTGAAATTCGTCTTTTATATCGCACGAGTTGAGCCCAGGTAAATTTACTGTGCACGTCGATTAGCTATACAGATATTTATAATTATTATTGTGTTTAGCACAGGCTTGCATATCAACGAGATCGGCTTGCCATAGCTCACCTGTACACTGTTGTCGCACTACGTCTCGGAAATGTTTTTTCGTGCCGAACGATGTAATTCGTGAGCGATGGCCTTGTGAACACTCGTTGAATATACTTAGCTTCTCTAATTCGGATTCTATTTCAATGATTTCGTTATCGTGTTCACTGTGACCGGCGTGTTTCGACGTTCTGGGCAATTGTAGACGACAAACTAATGTGTTAGGATCGTTCCACTATTTGTAACCGATTTGCACATCATCTCGATGACTCAGCTGATCCAGAAAGTACTCTTAGCAGCCGGAAATAATTTTGCAATGACGTTAATGTACTTTTCACTGCGATTTGAATTTATGTTTCCTTCTGGGTCGTTCTTTTGTTTATGTGCGCCGGTTGCTTCTAAGATTTTATTATAATTTTAGCGTCGGATTAATGGAAAATAACAGCTCTAAGAGTCCCGTAGACAACGGAATAGCATTATTTATTATTCTTATCGAATGTCAACTGAAAAAACAACAACAGGAGAATCTCCCAAAACAAATTGTTATCTACATATAGTACTCATATGTGATATCTGTTCTCTCGATAAATACGGACGAATCTGCACTTCATCCAGCTGAAGTCCTTCGCCACACGGCGTCGTATCAGCATAGCGAGCCTGGCAGAAGACTACGTAACAGTATCATCCGCGTCCTCAACCTAGCGACCCTCAACCCAAGCTGAGCCGTCGCCAGCAATCATTTCAACGAGACAACCCTCAACCCTAAGGAGGATCGTCAATACAGATGAGGATTGCTATACTGACAGTAACCATACTGTTCATGTAAGTCGTTGACACGCCTAATTCTGTCGAGGTATGGCTCAATATCATGGCTAAATTGAAAATAAATACTGACAAGAATAAACATTCGTTGGATGGATATGATCTCTACGCATGCCATGTGCAAAAATTGGTTTGTCGACTTTCATGGTTTCTTTTAGTTTGACAGTATTTTTTCAGCATCAAACTTGTCTCCCGTTTCAATAATTATTGTTTTCTTATTTGTCTTTATATTTTTATTTTCCCTTCTCTGAGTTTCAGTATGTATCTGATTCTTTTTTCCACTTTTGTAGTGTCATTACTTTTTGGCGTGATAATTACCGTTGTACCTTCTGGTTTGTTGTTATTTGAACTTGTAGTGACTCCTACTCTTTGGTTATATTCGCATAGGTAATAGTGCGTTGAACTATTTTACTCTTAGCCGCTTCCCTTTATTTTTTAAAATCTTTTTCCAATTGCTCGATTCTTCTGTATAGGTTTGCTATTTGCAAAAATGTTTCAGTAACTTTCAGTTTGACACTGTTAACTTTTGCCTCCATAGTTGTTTTCCTATTTTCAGTTCTGCATCAACAAAGCGTACGATGTTGTGTAACTTTTTCTCACATTCCGACTTCGTTGGGTCACCCATCTTATAATGTAGTATAGTTAACTACTAACATTTAATTTTATACTATTTGATTGTTGATAACCTTAATCTAGAATATAATTATGGGATTTTGTCTTTGTTGTTATCGGGTGCTTGGTGAGTATAATTTAGGTGTTTAGTATTCTGTGGCTTGGCAGATTATTCACTGCGCTGTGTTTATCAGTCGGCCTTCTGATTGTAGGTCAGCGTGCGCTGAACACGCGAAAAACTTTTAATACGCGCGAGTTATTGAAGCCCAACCTGGCCTTCCTATTACTGGAAGACTTATAACTATATTATTTATAGGTATCATTATCACTACTTATATCTACGAATATACAGTTATGTTTCACAAGTTTCAAATTGTCATTTGTGAATGCTTGGCCTACTTAGGTTCCTTCTGCTTCACTAGCGCTTGTCTCCCGTTTTTCAGAGTGCCCAAACAGTCCTACACGCAGAATATTCAGTTTTTTTAATCTATATTTGGTAACTATAACTATCCGTGATACACATGAGCTAAGGTATCCAGTGGTATAGTGAATTTTTCCTAGTCTTGCGTCTACACTTTTATCACTTAATGGGGGGAAAATTTCACTTCTATAAAGGTTTTCCCCCCGAGTTTGTTTTAGTTCGTTGAACCAGTTAAGTCGTCTGGTAATCAGAACACTGTTCAACTTACTTGCAAGAATTAGAATTTTCAGTCCAGGTCAAGAAGAGTGCCTCCTGTACGCAGCATAGATCCTCAGCTGGATGCAGCCACTCCTTTATTTCCAGAGACGCACCACATTATCCTGAGCACGTCTGCCAGTTTCCAGGAAGCTATCTTACGGAAAACCATAAGAAATTACTCTCTGTTTGCAGAGCAATACTACTATTGTCCGTCGCCTTCCGTTATGACAGCCAACGACTGCTATAAAAATGTGTCAGTGGTGTACACGATAGATGCCAATGCCAAATCTGAACTGTGGCATAGCAACACAACTGATGACAGAGGAGAAGACTTAGTAGGTCTCCTCCAAGAACTAAAATTGGAAATTGTGAACATACCTGGTAGGCCCCACACGTTCGAGAACAGAGCCGTAGCAAAATGGAACATTGACGTCACGGTGGCAAACAGACTTGCGGTAGAGTACTGCTGCAACTGATCGCCAGTGATCATAACATCATAAGCTTCAGGTTCGAAAAGCAAGCTCGTATATACTTAAATACAGAAACGGCGAACCCCACATACAATGTCAAACACGCAAATTGGACCGTGTTTAAAAACAATTCACACCTTCGGAAGTGGTAACGGAATTTAGCAACGAAATTAATTCGGCTAGGTTATTAGAAAAAGCAATTCACGATGCCGTGAAAGGGGCAATAGTGATCAAAAGAGGGAGCGTGAGGTCTAGTTTAGGCTTCTGGTGTGATGAACTCCAAGTCAAAAGGAAAGCAAGGTCAGAATATCAGCGTTCGCAGCCGATCGGGGATTGGCAAAGGCTTCTAGAAAAGTACAGATTAAAAAAATATATATACAAAGCAAGAATAGAACAACTGAAACAGGAAAATTGGGAACAGTACGTGCGTGACATCTTTACGATAGACCCTAGGGGGAAGCCGTACAGTAACCTTTCGACCATGATAGACGAAGAGACCATAGACTGGCGCGGCGGTCCTCAGCAATGCTCTTGATGCGGAGACTACTTCCAGTTGATAATCCTGATTTAGAAAATGTTGATCAGAAACCGATCAGGGATGATAGCGAAAAAGAAGGTCCAAACAACATTCCAGTAGAACCTTTAAGCGATTCCGAGGTAAAAGCTGGAATTAAAAATCTCAAAAATGGATATTGTAACATACCGTTACATGGACCGGGGATTACACCCCTTTTTCTAATCTTTTTACTGACGAAATTATTGTTATTATTATTTTTAGTTTTCGTTATTGTTTTAATTCGGTGTAGCAGTAGATTTGTCGACGTAGCAATGCGCGCAACGGCTTTCCGTGATCACAGAACGCCTATAGCTACGGAGATGCGAGCGTCGCGTAAACTCCGGCAAAAGATACGTTTATGCTTTGGCTGCGCTGCTACATTGTTTTTCAGTTAGAAAGTTTTTTTTTCTTCTGGTTCGGGGCGTCATGTGTGAAAGACGTATTTTGAGGAGAGAGAAAATTGTTGCTGATCCGTGGCCTCGTGGGTAGACAAACGTTTGAGGATAGAGCAAAATTGATTATAGCTCGTGGTGCCGTCAGATATAGGCCCAGTAAGAGTAAAGTGCAATAGTAAAAGCTTTACATCAGAAACACGAGGCGAGTACCGAAGCGTACCTATTAATTCGATTCGTCTACATCACGGTGGGACGTCCGCAGCATTTGCCGTTCCAGAATCATCCCGTGAGCCGAGAAAGTCCTGAACGTGATCTTGGAGGTAACCGTGTCCGCTGGTCTCATCCCTGACCATCCGGGCTGAGAGATTGGACGTGTCCTGACGCCGAGCAGCAGCCGATCGAGGACCGATCGTTGGACTACGCCACAACATAACAAGGTGAAATCGTGGCATTACTTATACTGTAACTGTGACCTTCAATATCGGCAATTGCGACTTAAAATTAACACAAGTCCAAAGTGCGATTGTAAATTATATCACGCGTGATCATAAGTGCTTGCATTAAAGTCTTTTCTTTTCTTAAGCTAACTAGACATTAATCGCATGTTGAAAGTAATACATAATTGTGTGAGCGATATTAGTAGTATATAAACATAGTAAAAGTGTAAATTGATTTCTTTAAATTCAGTGTTGTTTTATTGTATTATTTGTGTAGTTATAAACTTGTATCGTAAAAAAATCCAAACAGCTTACGAGCGTGTGCCGCATGCGCTTACGCAACAATAAAATTGAATCAGCTGTTTCAGATTGCTTTGAAAGGTAGATATACCACTGCTAAGATAACATCACGACTCTGACTTCACGGCTTACGCGCGCACACTTGTGGCGCCTGCGCATTGAGAATGAGCCATTAAGTCTTAAATTAATCAACACGGGCAAATAGTTCTAGATCGTATTTTGTTTCCCTGACGTACTTATATAAATATTGAATGTTATTCTAATACTAACATCAACTGTGTGTCATAATTTGTTAATTAATGTATTTATATTGAATATAATTGATATTATGAGATTGTGTAAAATTAATGTAAATAATTTGTGTACCTATTCCTTAACCTCCCTTTCCCATATTTAGTCCGGGTTGCCTTCTCAAAATCTGGTGTATCTTGCAAAGCAGAATTCACGCCCTAAAGAGAAATAATTTAAGCAAGATCAACTTAACGCTAGTACGACGTTGGAAACTGACACCCAATGTAGTGAGCGGGAGGTGATAATATATAAATCAAGAAGAATGGATCTAAAAGCTATAATCAGGGATCCGTATTTAATAACAGTTCTAGAAAATATAACTAACCAGATATCCCAGATTGAGCTAGGAAGATATTGTCACCTAGAAATCGAAACGTTGGAATAATGATAAAGAATCAGGTTAATTGTAGAACAGTGTAGACCCGATGCTCGCTCACTAGTCAACTGCCCGCTGCATGGTAGAACACAGCCTTGTATAGACATAGAACAGGAAATGATGTAACACTCATTGTTAACAAAGAACAATCTGGAACAAATTAAACGAAGTAGTGAAAAGTGACTAAAAATATTAGTGGGTGACGGGAATCGATCCTTGGCCCACCGGACCTCAGAGTCAGTTCCTTGAGTGATTACAAATGTGGCAATATAATTGCAAACTATCTCTGTAGGAGCCATCATAGATGAAACCTCCATAGACATAAAACAAAAAGGCAGAATTGATTTTCTCAGAAAAGCGGTTAGAGAGGAAGACTTGTAACTGCTTCAAACAATTCGACATTATTTGGGCCCCTCAAAGATGTTATGACTGACAGTCACACAACTCTCCTGGGCCGGTAATCCCAGGAATCGGAGAGAAACATAGACATGATTATGTAACAGACAAGAACAAACATTCCTGACATTTTCTCATCAAATTGGCGGTAGAAGTAGAAACAAAATACACAGGACGAAGGTAACTTAAACCCTCACTTCCTGGACGCCGGAAAATGAGGGAAACCGGAATTCCGGAGCAGGATGTACAACCTGTGCTACAGAAGTGGAGACGCAGGAAGAGAGGAGGAAGCAAAAATATTGAAAGGCTATTTCCTGCCTCCAAAAGGAAGCCCAGGAGACAAGAATAGAGCAATGGTTGACCTCCTGCGTCTCCACGCAGTATTGCTGGTAGAACTTATACAGGGATAGCGTTCTTCATAATACAAAGTTTGCTCTACAGACACCCTGCAGACAAATGCTTCCAAATTTTTATGTAAAAATAAAAAAGCTGAATTTAAAAAAGTTATTTGTTAGCCTGTAAATTCCATTTAATGTAACAAAAGGGATGGAAGCAGCTGTTACTTATCATAGTTTTCCTCTCCCTTCATATTAGAGTGCCCGCTCTTTCTTTCTTCCCTTCCATATTCCTCCAGCTTTGATATTCCAGCATTTTCCCCTTCATCCTCCTACCCTTTTCACACTATACCCTTCTGTCTCTAGTTTTAGTAATATATATATATATATAATAGAAGAAATCTGTTACACAATTTTTGTAAGGTTATAAAGATAAGGCCTGTTATAGATGTTCCGGAAAACAGGCTAATTAAGTACTAAATAATTAATAAAAAATAAAAATAATGTCCCCTATAATTCAGATCCATGTTCTGAAATCTTTCTAAAATTTCATGTTAATATTTCTAGTGTTCCAGTTGATAAACGATATTTTAATGTACAGTGTTTGATGATAATGTTCGTGTGTTCAATCAATTTGATGTTATTTGTTCAAAGCTTTTAATTATATGCATTTATCATTTTAATAATTAAATTCCCCCTCCCCCATTATTTTTGAATACCATATTTGACGACGAACGTGGGGCGACTTTTACTCGAGAGAATGAGATTTAATTTGTTTGATTTGTAATAGAATAATTTTCTCTTCAAGGTACAGATGCAAGTAGTGTAATGCTTATTTTTCTTTTGCTTTCTCTTTAAATATACGTTATTTTTCCATTATTCATATGTGTTTTTCTTATTATTGTGCAGAAGCTGATTCAAATACACAGTACATTTTTTTCTTGAAAAATATGATTACACGTTTAGGTAGATCTAATATTTTGGGAGAATTATATTTTTGTATGTTGCTTAGAAGTAAGAAACGTGTTGTCGGGCAGAAATTCGTTGAAGTTAGAACGTTATAGAAAATTAGATGCTATAATGGAATCCCCAAAAGTTACCTTTCCAATGTTGGCAGGTTAAAGATTTCTAGTTTGAGCTAGCGTTACTGAAAATTCTAGTGGGGGCGATGCTATGTCTGAATCCATTTGGGAGCGAGTGAATGGTGAAACTGTAGATGATAATAAGGGAAAGACAGATAAAGTAGGACAATCTCAAGGCATATATAAGGGATGGCTTTGTATTGAGAATTTTAATCAAATATTTATTGCTGGAAATAGGAAGGATATGGGTGATATTAAATTAGACATAGCTGATATGGTTGGGAAATAATAATGATGTCTCAAGATAGCTGATATGGAGAAAATCTTGAGAAAGGGCTAGAAATTAATAGCAAAACCTTAAAGAAAGATATAGCTGATATGGGGGCAAAGCAAGAAAGAAATCTAGGAATGAATGTAAAGAAAGTGTCAATAGGGTTGCTGAGAATTTGGAAAAATTTTGAAACAATTTAAACTAGAATTAAAGTGAGAAGTAAATAAAGGAATAGAGGAAGTGAAGAAATAAACTAATAAGATAACAGAGAAATTAGGCTAACTAGAAACCAAACTTGATAGAGATATTGAGTAAGTTAGGAAGGAAATGAAGGACGGAATGCCAAAACAAAAATGAGTTGGCTAACAGAATCTATCTGGAAAGGAACGTGTATTGAGTGTATGTGGAAATCACCATTTTATTTCCTCCCTTCCATATTCCTCCAGCTGTGATCTTACAGCATTTTCCCTTCATCCTCCTACCACCCTTACCCTACACCCTTCTGTCTCTGGTTTTAGTTAATTAGTTAGTATTATTTTAATGTATATATATATATATAATAGAAGAAATCTGTAACACAATATTTGTAACATCAGGCCTGTTATAGATGTTCCAGAAAAAATTTCAGTAAACCAAAATTCAAGGAGTGTTATGTTAGACATAATGAATAAAATATGCACAAAATCTCCATTAGAATTCGTACAGTAAATATCCGAAATGTTTACAACATACAAACAAAAATTATCATTAGATATAATTAATTCCGATATTATATATAATGAAAACGAAAAATTAGTTGTACTACATACCATCACTTTAATGAAAGACCCTTTACGAAACAATCTAGCTACACGAAATCCACAGACCTTGTCTGAAATAGGTTAACTAATCAGAAATGATTTCCATTTCATATAAAAAAAACAGTTATACACCACAACAAATAAATATCCAAAACCTACACACTAACCAATTTCATAATACGCGAAGAAAACCATTTCCCTCGCAACCGATAAACTTAAGATCGAATAAACCACCCATGAAAACATTCGCACCACAAACAAGGAATTTCCCAACTAAATCTACAATAATGTCAATATGTACAAGACAAACAAAAAACCCAAAGAATTACTTCAATCCAACCCAATACTGACCACAATACGTAGTTTAAGAATTACAGAACATTTGATGAAGAACAAAAATCACAGGAATATTCGTAAGACGACTACGAAAATGGATAAGAATCAGATAATATTCAGGAACCTGAACCAGAACCAACCTTTCAATCCGAACAACCTCATTTTTTAGAACTTCGAAGAAAAATCTTGAACATAAATTGTAATTCTAAATTACCATTCATAGAAATTAAATTCATTATATTACTAGATACAGGATCATCAATAAATCTAATCCACACTAACTTTGCTAGCATATATTAAAACATTTAAAAAGATATAAAGAAAAATTCACGTTCACAACCGCTACAGGTACAACAAACGGAAACGAATACGTAAACTTAGTAATAAACGGAAAAATAATTAAATGCTACCTATATCCCTTTCACAAAAATTTTAACCTTCTGTTAGGAACCCCTGCGTTAAAGACATTAAAGTTGGGAATAAATCTAGGAAACGAAACAGTATACTGTGACAATAAGGAATATATTGTAATCAAAATACCGTAAATATACAGAATAATGAATAAAATAACACGACATCTGACGTATTCAGTACAGTAAGAACTGAACATCTAAATGAATTAGAGAAGAGAGAACTCCTAAAATTAATTAAAACATACAAAAACGTATTCCCTGAAGAAAATAAAGCCCTATCACACACGTCAACCATAAAACATAAAATAAAATTAACAGACGATACGCCTACCTACACAAAAAACTACCGTTTACAAACTCATACAAGAACGAAGCAGACAACTATGTAAAATACCTTTTAACAAAT
Source organism: Eucriotettix oculatus (assembly GCA_034510155.1). Classification (NCBI taxonomy): domain Eukaryota; kingdom Metazoa; phylum Arthropoda; class Insecta; order Orthoptera; family Tetrigidae; genus Eucriotettix; species Eucriotettix oculatus. The sequence continues at coordinate 1,245,724 of CM067377.1, read as the reverse complement.
AAAATTATACGAAAAAGCTATTCACCTTGGTCATCATCAAGATGGATAGTACCGAAGAAACTAGAGGCCTCAGGAAAAAGGAAAACGTATTTAGTAATCGACTACCGCAAACTTAATTCACGGACTTTAGACGATAAATTTCCTATTCCAAGTATAACGGATTCATTGGAAAAGCTTAGAAAATCTATCTACTTCACGACATTAGATTTGACATCGGGATTTCATTAAATGCAAATATATGAAGGAGATATAGGAAAAAACAGGATTTTCTACGGTTTTTAGGCTATTTAGAATTTGTTAGAATGTCATTTGGACTAAAAAATGCGCCCGCTACATTTCAAAGACTAATGAACACCGTCTTAAAAATTGGCTTGGTATACTTAGACGATATCATAATTTTGGGAACTAGTCTTCAAGAACATTTTGAAAATATTATAAAAATCTTTAAGAAATTAAGATAACATATTTTAAAAATCAACTGATAAATGCGAATTCTTTAGAAATTTCCTATTTAGGACATATAATTACAGAAAAGAGTATAAAACCGAACCCAGACAAATTCGAAGCTATCAAAATTACCCTGTATCAAAAACCCAAATAGAGCTTAAATGTTTCTTGGATTGATATGTTACTACAGACAATTTATCGACCAATTCGCAAAAATCACGAAACCTTTAACAAACCGTCTAAAAAAGCACGCGACAATAGACTAAAACAGTAAAGACTAAGTAGAATGTTTTTAAACATGCAAAGAATTACTGATGAACGATCCAATTCTCATATACCCCGACTTTTCGCAGAAATTTACATTAACAACCGACGCAAGTAATTACACTTTGGGAGCAGTTTCAAGCCAAACACACGAAGGCAAAGAACATCCAAATTGGATATGCCTCTAGAACTTTAAATCCTCATTAAATAAATTACAGCTCTACGGACAAAGAACTACTAGCATCGTATGGGCTAAAACTTACTTCAGACCGTACCTGTATGGAGTTAAATTCGATATAAAAACAGATCATAAGCCCCTAGTATGGTTATTTAACCTGAAAGACCCAAATTACAAAATTAGAGCTGGCATGAAAAATTGGAAGAATTTAACTATAAAATTATATACAAATAAGGAAAAAGCAATAGCAATGTCGATGCCTTATCCATAATAAGACAAGAATTTAAAATTAATTTTATTAATGAAAATCTAATGCAATGCAACGGACACATGCTACATTATATCTCTAAAGATCTCAAATTTAATAAAGGAATAGCGAAACAAATAGAATGAGAATACGATAGCAAAAAAATTTGGGTTAGCAAATAAAACGAAAAACAATTCACATAGGTAATTGCAACAAACAAATAATTGGGAGATATAAAATTATCTTTCATTTAATTACCAAAGAAAACTTTTGCGATAAACCGTGCCTAGAAACTATTTCAAATGAGGTTAAATCTTACTGTATACAGAATGAAATTCACGAACTTAACATGCCCAAAATCGATTCAGATACATTAAATCGGTATGCAAAAACAATTTTTTTTTTAAATGACAGAATCATAATTAATGTATATATCCCAACCGAATTCAAAATAAATCTAAATTCTAAAATCGAGAGTGTTCCTTCAGAAATCAACCAAGATTCTGACGATGAGACAATACACAGCTCAAGTGAAAATGAAATAAATTGTCTCACATGTTTGGACAGCAATGTAAATTGCGGAGCAAATCAAATATTGTTTGAAACTCACGGAAAACCAACGGAAGTAGAAATTAAAACATTATTTGGAAACAGAAAACAAAGATTCCTTGTAAAAATAAACAACAGAAATACCGAACGAGATAAAGTAGACTTTCTCAAATCATATGTCGTTCCAAAGATCAACTTCTATTGCCTATTTCAGAGTCAATTACTACGGAATCAAATATATCAAGTGATAAGAACGAAATTAGAGACCAATTAAATTAAAATAATTATTACAGACAATTACTTCAAGACATAGAAAATGAAGGTCATCAAAAAGCTGCAGTACTAAATTATCATTACGGGATAACTAATCAGCGCGGAATTTGTGAAACATGAGAAATTAAAAAATGAATATTATTGGCCGAACCTTCCATTGGCAGTTCAAAAACTAATCAATAACTGCGAAATATGCCAAAAAGTTAAATATGAAAGGAAACTTTTCAAATACTTCAATAAGTTAACTATTACACCAAACAACCATTTGAAATAATAAATATAGATACGCTTAGCTTCAGAAAAGAAAAATTTTTCACAATAATCGACCAATTCTCAAAATTCGCGCGTCTATCACTTACCCTATTGTAATGCAGTAACAATAACGAAAACACCGTTACAATACTTCTCATTCAAAATCCCAAGGAAAATAATAAGAGATTCTGTCACAGAATTTAATAACTTTGAAGACACAAAGAACACTCCACTCCGGAAATCAAACTTAATAAAATATACATAAAAGAAAACCCTAGGAAAATCGGAAAAATAAATAAACTTATATGAACTTTATAAAAGCAAAAAATGTTAAAATGTATGATAAAAAAATAGGAATCATACTGAAGGCAAAAAGCATAAACTAAAATAAAAAGACCTCGTAAATATGGCCAAGAACTCGGTGCCAGTACAACGAGAACATCTAAAAAAACAGGATTCAACCTGATAGAATCAGGAAAACTATATATTAATATATATGCGTATATTCTTATAACATTACGAATATCAAGATAGAATACGACAAAATATTAAACTATAGCCCAAAAATTAAAAATCTTATAAAAGCTTCACATTATAACACACTAGAAATTGCTGTAAACAAATTAAACATTAACATCAATAAATTAACAGATAAAGTAAATGGAAACTTATATTCATTAAAAACACTTCTGCCAGACGAGAAAAATAACTTCTGGGAGATTACTAACCAAATAACAAGCCACTGTAGAATGAAAGACTCAATGATATACTATATATTAGAAAGCCTTGTGTTTAATGAAAAGAAATTCAAATTAAAGCAATTCACCCTGATCCCAAAAATTAATAACGACTCTTATGTACTTTTAAATCAAGATCAATTAATACTTCTAGCCTATGTTGTCTCATGGATAGAAATCAAGAAATGTATCAAAGATAAAAATTACTTTACACCAGTTAATAAGTGTATATTCAACATAGTTCAAAATAACAATGCAAATAACTGTGTATTCCATAACATAGATATATATTTTTTAATATAGAAAGAATTCAAAGTACCAATATCATCATAATAACAAGTAAAACAAAATAACTTTTTCAAATAAAGTGTGAACAAAGTGAATTGAAGAAACAAATTAAGGGTATATACATATACATTATAAATGACAAATATAACTTTGAAAATTATAAATTTAATCAAATCCAAGATAATGTAAAGGAAATTATATTCGATGATATTGAAAGTTTCAGAATAAAAGATGATTCGGTCTCCAACCTGTCAGTAGTTATAAAGAAGTAAAAAATTTAAAAGTAAAACCAATCAAATTAAAAGAACTTGATTTTACACTTGTTGTAAATTATCGCCATATTCACTGTGGAATAATTGTAATCATAATGATAATTTTTATTGTAATTATAACTCTTGTCAAACGACAGAAATATAAATTACCTGTAAAAAATCTACTACAGTAAAAGATACGAAGACCGAATCAACAAATTTGAACGATAAAGACCCCTTTTAATGAGGGAGGAGTTAAGTAATTTATTTTATCCACTACTCAACTACATAAAGGTCTGTTTATCTTCAAGCCAAAAAGACTTAGCTCTGTATATATAAACCCTGTGACCCTGCTATGCAGTCAGTTACAGTTTTGATGATGCTGCGTGCAGAAATTTTGTAAATTGTACTTCGGATCGAATACATTTTTTAAAACAAAAGTTATTATTTAATTATCTTAACTTAATTTGTATCACTTGTTTTACTAGTTTCTCGTTGCTCTTTTGAAACGTACTGCCCTTACCTTGTCTGTATTCAGTGTCTTTATTATAAAATAGTAACCGATCGAATCCTAGAAGATATCGACCTTACTTATGATTGTCTTTGGATATCGTAAGAAATGCATTCGGTCCGCTCTCCCAACACTTGTTACGCATTTCATTTAATTCTCCAAACTACGTTAAATCCGGACAGACGTGCTCACAAAATATATGCTGTAAGTTTTTCAAATCTTGTCGGAAAAGCGATATTAAATTAAATTCTCGCACCGAATGCTTTGGAATGTGAGCATAACTCTGACTTCTATATAAAAAAAACAGTCCAGATTTCGATGCCATCTCATCGAAAAATACGATTTTACGTGACTGAGATTCGTTGGATAGATCATCTAATATGACGATGGAATTTGGCTTCGTCTGCTTAGGTGACAGAATGTTATTTATGCTATCAGTGGAAAAGTATCCGATATTAGGTAAACCTTATAACACGCTCTTTAGCAATACAGCGAGGATTAGTATACGTAAACGTTATCAAGAACAAGACCTTTGTCTGCAGTCAACAGGTTAATAATTATATTAGTTTTAGTGGTTCCTGACGGCCCGACGATTATGTACGCACATAGTCTGGAACCAACTCGCCGTGAAGTTTTCCATTTCTGATTTTCGTGTTAACGCTCAAATCCCACACGGGATTCTCGACTTGCATTGTAAATCCTTGAAAAACACTCTACTAAAACATGTCTTTCATTTAAGATTTTATCAGTACGATTATAGACGGTTTTGTTTGACAGTATCCTTCGACGAGGTTGAAACGTACAGCCGATGGACAGTGGAATGCGGATGCGGATTCTAAACGGATTTGCAGAATTGCCGATCCAGTTTCAAACAACGATGTTTGCACCAAGAAATTTGCTGAGACTTTGTTACAGCGAAAGGGCGGTCTCGCGATTGGCGATGACGGTAACCTTGATCTGTTACGTAAAAGATTTTTACATCTAGAAGACCCAAAAGCAAAGACAGATGCAGCAAGTTTGTTGACGATAGAATAGACAAAAGATTTCCGGTTTTATTAGACGGAGGACAGTACGGTTTTCGCGAGTAACGTGTAACGAAAGTAGCGATGTTGTAACAAAAAATATCTAGATAAACAGGCATTAATGTTGTCAGCTAAAAACATACAATGTGAACAAAAATCGCTTATAAAATGTGACCCTTTTTGGATATATTTTTGTCACAGCGTCGTCATCTGTAAGAGAGTAAAATATCACGATCTGACGCACGGGGCTTGCGAATAAGAAATGTTGCACTATCACAAGATTGGAACGATGCGTTAAACAAATATTTTATCACCGATCCCTTAGAGACAACTATGAGAAAGTATTTTCAAATCACAGACGACTCTGTGGTCGTCTATTAAAAGCGACGTATTAGTGACGACGGTGATCCAGTTTTCGTCTCGGATGTTGTTAACTTTGGATTCCTGAGAACTGCGTTAAATTCATTAACCACTATACACTTTTTACTGGTTCAACTTAACAGTATTTCGAATCCTCATCCTTCGCACCCCGTTCATAGAGAATATTATTATTTACGCCAAGCAGGAGGAGATTCGGCGTATCAACTACCTTACAATGGTACTATTCGAATAACATATGAGGGCATACCACTTGACGTTTTACACAACAAGGAAGAGAAAAATCTTACACACGACGAAGACCTTCAAGTGAAATCTAATGATTCAATACTTTTTCGTCTGCAGATACCGAAAAACGTAAAACGAGACATTATTAGTTTTTTTCTGTATGCGGAAATCGAGTACGTTGCGAAATTGTAAAAAAGTCTCATAGAACTAGTTTTCTCTGACAGTCGAGCATTAGCCATGGTATTGCGCGGAAGGATAATAGTTGTGAAGAAGAGGAGGAGGAAAGCATCTCCTCTAATTTCTGTAATTAAAGTGGCTCGCAGCGCTATTAAAGGCGAACCTAATTTCTAAACTACAACTGTTAAAGCTCTAAGAGATTCTCGACCACCGGGAGGTTTGTAAGATCTGCGGAGAAGATATTTGAACACAAGAGGTATCCTGAAGGTCCCGAAGCAACGTGGGGTGTTTTTACCTTTGCTTGTGCCAATTTTTGCCGGTTTGTCAGGCCTGGGAGCTTTGAGTGGAGGTGCCGCAGCCATCGCTAAGGCAATTCAAGAAGCGAGCAAAGCTAAGGAAGAACTAGATGAGAATAAACGTCACAATCGAATAATGAAATCTATCGCAAGTACGAAGTGGTGGCGATATGGATATTAGCTTACATCCAACCCTTAAAGGTTACGGTATCGCAGTACAACCTTTTTCAAATAAATTTCACATCCCTAAGCATGCGTTGAGCAGCGAGGGAAGTAACGCATTTTGCACTTGTATTAAACATACTGCATTGTCGAGGTGTCTTCTCCATCGATCGACTACCGAAACGTCCACATCGTTGTGAAAGTGCGATAATCAACCAAGATCAGTACAGCGGTCCGGGTATGCATTACCTGGTCTGCAATAAACATGATAACATTATAGATTACTTATAGATTAGTTACGGTTATATGCGTCCACCCCGAGAACTTGTAAAATACTGGGGACACAATAATGTGCGTTACAATGTATCCCGTCAACAATCCTATGAGTCGAGTGAGTGTGGACGTTTTGCATTACAATTCGCATATCAGAGACAAGCTTCCAATATCCAACATCAGTGCCAACTAAGACATCGTTGACTTCACTCGGTCCTTGCAGCAACCGCTGGAATTAGAGGACGGACCTTATTACATCGGGCTGCTTAACTTGCAAACACACAATAGAATTTTAAACATCTGTGAGGGGTGTAATACCGTTCACATCGTTTCAGATACAAGTACTTATTCAATGGACGATATCAACGATTACGTTCAAGCTAGTGAAAAAAGACCGTCTTAATTTCGGGAAGCAACGTCACACACAAGTGTTACATAGAAACTACATCTGTAGTTGATTTTCTCAATCATCATCTGTTGGACCACTCTTAGGTTTAGGATCACGTGTCATGAAACCCTCATCTACGGCAGAGGCGATGCGATTTACGTCAGAAGAGCAAGTGACACAGCTCAAGGACAAAAATTTTTACGTCGAGTGCGACGTTACGAGACATCTTCCATAATTTGTCTTTTGTTGCTTTAAGAAGGATTTTAGCGGACTCAAAAAGCGCTTTTTTTTGGGAGGTAACAGGCTACATGAGGGTGATCCTGAAACAAGCAAATCCCCTTTAATAGGATAGGAAGGGATTTGAAAAGGGGGGATGCGGAAGGTAGAGCAAGGTAGGACCCCCGGGCTATAGTTTAAGGATCCTACCCGGTGATTCATCTAAAGAGATGCATTTAAAACCCTAAAAAACCTGAATCAGGCAGGTCGGACAATAGATACTATTCTCACGCCCTTCCGAATGACGGGAGACGAGTTTGCTGTGGGGTCGCAGCATTCCTTTCTCCACCAGTTTCAGGAGGCAGTTGGCCGACTGAGACAATGGGATCAGCGGATAACTCTTGCCATATGCCCAAGGTCTTCGATCCCAAAACATATATCTCCCAAAATATGTGGTGTCTCGGCTTGTGAGGACTTTGGAAAAACACAGAGAGAGTACGATGCATTCCCGACATAGTCAGGTGAACCCCGAAGTCACTCTGCGGAGAAGTACCTGCGAGAGTACCTTATCTCTTCAAAAAATGCTGTTCTTACATGGGCTGTTATGGGCCTGGGAGCGAGTTACACCTACAGGAGCGGGGATGACATTGCCTCTCTATTTAAGATACTCTGGGCGATGCAACAGTCGATTTCTGTGCGCTTGGACTTTGAAATGGAAGTATAAACGCTAGATATTACAACGGCTATTGTTTAATTATATCAAAACATTCGTGTACTAGAAATGATTGCTAAACAGGTCTAAGTTGAACAAGTTAAAACTTGGTGTATACAGGTCTGATTCTGAAGCGAACAGGTAAGAAATTGCATCATCGGCATGCCTATAATAAACGGAGACAGACGTATTCAGCGTTTGTCAGTCATGAGCGCTAAAATGAAACCGCGTCGCGTGAAACCGTATACGATGATTAAGGACAAAAATGAGATATTCGACAACGACGATAAAATATTTTCAAGGTATACAATAATCCGAGCGCATGGAATGAACTTTCTCCGGAAGAAATACTCTCTCTCCAAAGAGGATTCCTGTTAACCTTGTCCAAGGGAGACATCACGAGGAACTGGAATCGTTTACCTGGGAAATTAAAACGATGTCTTGTCTTATGCGTCTGCAACCGTGTCTGCTCCATTACCATGGGCAAGGAGAAGATCAATTCGACGCAGAGGCCTCATCCCGAGATAACTGTACTCCATGCAATTATGATATCGATGAACTGAATGAAATGATCTAAGACGATTAAAACACTTATAATAAAACTCAAATTGAATAAACATATATTTCTCTAATTTGTTGTATATATTTATCATCCTTTATCTTGCCTTTACTACTTAACACCGCGATATCTGTCACGATGCAACGCTTTCGCAAACGAGGTCGAAGAATATCACAATGGGTTAATAAAGTAATTGATAAACTCCGTATCGAGTACAATTTTTGTGGCCTTGGTATCAAACTCAAAAAGAGGTTAGCAAGGGGTGATATATTGGTGAATGGCCTTGATGGGGCTTGTAAATAATATGATATCTCTTATAAACAAACAAAAGATGATAAATAACTACATGCGGCAGATATGAAGGTGGAGAGAGATCAGCAATGGCGGCTCACATTAAAGTGTTAATGCATAGAACGTCGAAGAAGAAGAAACGAATTCGTCGCTAACGTCAAAATTCTACCTAAACGTAATTTATCAAATCGCTTTTGCGGCATCTGGACGATCTTCCATTTTGTTACTAATATCAAAATAAATTATGAATACAAACTATTATTTTTGGTTTTTGACATTTTTTCTTTCCTCTTATCCCTTTAACATCCATATTGCGATCCTGATAAATAGATGCGAATGATATTTTCAAGCTACATGATAAACGACCTTTGAGGCTCGGATTAGGGAAACTTGGTGATCATCACACCCCACTTTCGATCGTAGCGCCATCAAGCCCCAACCCCCTTTCACGTCACAGCTGTGGCGGCTTGATTCATACTTCAAGTATGGATTTGACCACCCCATTAACTGTTAAATAACCGTCGTTTGTTTTAATTACTAAATTTGAAATTCACGTTGAAGATAACTTTGAAACAACGTTCAATTTTGCCGGGAGAAGATGCGGAGTCGTTCGTGCCAATCGAGTGATGAGAAACTCGTTGCTCGCTGATGTCATCTGCGCGCATTTTCTCCGCGGCAGATAGTAAACGCTTAGATGAACGGCTCCACAAATAGTCCTCTCCTAGCAATCCTGGAACATCAGAGAAAACATCAAAGAAAAACATTAATTAGGAATTAGACGCAAACGTGACACGTTTTGTGCGTGGTCCGGGATACGTTATTAGTGCCATGTGACCACCAAAACTAGGTCCTGGAGAATGCGCGTACGAAGTAGAACAAGTAGGATCCGTCTGCGAATCGTTGGCCAACACAAAAGCAGGTTTAACCTATTCACATGAACAGTGGTTTGTTTTCCGTTTCTGTCCAAAACGAAATCGACAGCAGATAAGCGATTGATCACACGATGAGGTCCGCTATATGAACATTCTAGAGATCGTCGAACATAGTCAGCACGGACGAATACGTAGTCGGAGTGGTGTAAGTCGCGGTGAACGAAGACTGCGTCATGTCTGCGGTGAGAAGCTGGTGACGGCTGGAAGAGTCGCATGTGCGTAAGGAGTTTTTCCAGGAAAAATCGAGGTCCTCGTGAAGGAAGAATTCTGCGGGTAGGCGCAGGATAGTGCCGTTAAGCATTTCAGTGTTACTAAAACCAAGGTCCTCCATAAGCCCTGGCCGTAGTCCTAACAAAACGGTTTGTAACACATCCAGCCAATCACGTGGGCTTGGGCACATCAAAGAAGATTTCAGTGAACGGTGCCTCCGCTCCACCGTACCGTTGGATTCCGGGTGATAGGCAGTAGTCGTTAAGTCAGTAAGGGCGCGAAATAGGACGGACTCAAATTGAGAACCTTGGTCTGTAGTGATATTTTTTTTATTACACTAATAGCCTGTTTTCTTGAATATCTATAACAGGCCTTATTTTCATATCTTATAAGATTTGTGTTACAGATTTCTTCTGTTTTTTTATAAATATTTTTTTAACAATAATAATACTAATCAACTAAAACTAAAGACAGAAGGGTATAGGGTAATGGGTGAATGAGAGTAGGAGGATGAAGGAAAAATGCTGTGAGATCACAGCTGGCGGAATATGGAAGGGAAGAAAGAGCGGGCGCTCTTATATGAAGGGAGAGGAAAACTATGTTAAGTCATAGCTGCTTCCATCCTTATTTTACATTAAATACAATTTACAGACTGAGATTTTTTACAGATTTTTTATAATATATATATACACACCAAATTTGGAAGTATTTTTTTTTTGCAGGGGGTCTGTAGAGCAGACTGTGTATTATGCAGACGCTCTCCCTGCATAAATTCTACCAGTAAAGCTGCGTGGAGTCGCAGGAGGTCAACCATTGCTCTATTCTTGTCTCCTGCGCTTCCTTTTGGAGGCAGGAGACAGTCTTTCAATGTTTTCGCTTCCTCCTCCCTTCCTGCGTCTCCACTTCTCTAGCACAGGTTGAACTTCCAGCTGCGGAATTCCGGTTTCCCTCATTTTCCGGCGTCCAGGATATGAGGGTTTAAGCTGGCTTCGTCAAGTGTATTTTTGTTTTCATTTCTACCGCCAAATTGATACGAAAATGTCGGGAATGTTTATTCTTGTCTGTTCATATCTGTTTTTCTCTCCGGTTCCTGGGATTACCGGTCCAGGAGAGTGGTGAGACTGTCAGTCATAACATCTTTGAGGGACCCAAAGAAGTGTCGAATTGTTTGAAGCAGTTGCAACCGTCTTCCTCTCTACCCGCTTTTCAGAGAAAATCGATTTTGCTTTTTGTTTTATGTCCATGGAGCTTTCATCTATGGTGGTGTGAGATTCTATATTTGGCTCCTACAGAGATAATTTGCAATTATATCTTCCTAGCTCAATCCGGGATATCTGGTTTGTTATATTTTCGAGCACTGTTATTAAATACGGATCCCCGATTACAACTTTAAGATCCATGTCCTTTAACGCATTCCGTTCTTCTTGATTTATATCATATCCAGGGCAATCAAACACTGGAGGCTGGCTCTTCGCACTTGCACAGGGTGTTCTTGTTTCTTTTTATCCTACTAAGGTACAGCCCACATGGTCCATGGCCTCAGAGGAAGTGCATCAACCCTTTTATTGGTTGGAGGTGACACATGGCTACTCTTTCTCTAACATCGGGTTGAAGGCCATGGACTCTTCTGTCAGTGTTACATTCATCCCATCGTTTTTGCCAAATATCAAGGATAATTTCAACAATTACTCTCTTACATCTAGCTTCTCTGCCTAATATATCCTTTATTTTTCCTTGATTGTTCCTGTTCAGCCAAAATTGAGCACCTCTCTTTCTCACCTCTAGGTCCAGAGGGACTATACCCAGAAGAACTGTTAGTGTGTCTGTCGATGTAGTACTGTGTGTCCCAGATATTCTGATCAAGGTTCTTCTCTGAATTTGGAGGATTTTCTTGCTTGGGTTTGTCAGTTTCAATCTGTGTCCATGAGCTAGCAGCATATCCCGTTATCGCTGCTAGAATAGTCTCATGATATAGTTTGAATATGAACATAGGAAGTTGAAATTTGTCTGTTGCTATGCTAGTGACTTTGTTCATTATTTTTGGACTTTTCATCTTAACTTCTTCTATGTGTTGGCGAAAGTTTCTGCCCTCATCCAACCACACCCCGAGGTATCTTAGGAACTTAAATCTTTTAATCGAGTCGTTGTTAATTTTTATAACGGGATTCCGCATGAGTGTGCCTTTCTATACCAGATATCTCGTTTTGTGCCTGGAGATTTCAAGCTTACTTCGGTAACACCACGAGTTAACTTGCTGCAAGCAAAGCATTGACTTAGCTTCGATCTCCGTTCTTGAGTCGCCTTCGACAACTATCATGATATCAGCGGAATAAGACACTACCTCCGCGTTCTCGGTCATTTGTGAAAGAGTTGTTAGCAGGTTCTCCATACACAAGTCCCAAAATATGGGACCACACACGGATCCCTGCGAGCAACCTTTGGTGGCTGTTTTATCGATCGAGTTAATCGGGTAGCTCAGAGTGACTCGCCTATCATTGCAATAACTTTTGACAAGATTTATCAGTATGTTGGGGCAGCTCAAGTACTTTAATCTAGTTATTAGGGCGGGCCAGCACAAATTATCAAAAGCACCAGCAATGCCAATTGAGATGGTAAGTACATATTTTTTATTAGAGATATCTGTTGTCTCCAATACCTTGTTAATGGCATCCTCCGTTGATCTACCCTTCCGAAAGCCGTACTGATGTTCGAAAATTCCTTTTATAAGTCTAAATTCCGTAATTCTTTTGCATATTAGTTTTTCGTAAATTTTACCAAGGGTATTTATAAGACAAATGGGTCTGTAAGATTTAGGTCAGTTTTATCTTTGTCCTCGTTCTTCAGCAACACTAAAAGTTTTGACTCCTTCCAGGAAACCTGCCTTGGGCTAAACAAGCATTAACTAACCTAGAAGGTATGGAACCAGTTTGTCCGAGATGGCTTGTAGCATCTGCAGTGACAATGGAAGGTGCTCCGTATCGCGATATCCAATCGCTATAGAATGCATCACTAACGCTCTTTGCCGTTATACTGAGGAGAGGAGTAGCCTCAGGCCACCGAGTGAATCGGTCAATAATTGACAGTCTGTAAGAAAACCCACGTGCAGGCGATAGAAGTTCAACATACCAAGGAAACGCCTAAGTTCGGCGATTGTCTGAGGAGGTGAGAAATCAATGTTGGCTCGAAGCCTGCAGAAGTTGGCCGGAATCCAAAAATGAGACAGAATTTGCTCCCAAAAATAGGGGTTTAACGACAAGCCGAAGTCACGCAACCGTTGGAAAACTGTATGAAGGTGTTGCTCGTGCTCTTCGGGTGATCGAGACGCAACAATGTCATCTATATACGAGTGCACGAAGTCGATATAGCATTGTAATGTTATTATGGCAGTCTTGGGGATGTCCTCCGGTGCCATCTGATGGTAGGCACGAGCCAAATCTAATGTGGAAAAGGTAGTATATCCATGCAGATGGTATGCGAAGTTATGGAGATGCGAAATCGTGTAACGATCGGGAATAGTAACGGCTTTGAGTCGACGGAAATCCCCACATGGTCTCCAACTCCCGTCCTTCTTGTGCTGCATGTGTAGTGGGCTCGCATTTGGGATGCTCGAAGGGCGACGGATTCCCTGCTCCATCATGCGCTGGAATTCCCGTTTAGCGTCCCGTACTTTCTCAGGACATAAGCGGGGTGCAAGCTGGAACACTGGCGGTCCCAACGTAAGTAAGTGGTGGCACACCGAACGTTCGAATTTCCGTTGGCTGCATGTAAGGTAATGTTGGTCTCAATGGCATTAATTTTCATGATTCTATGTTGCAACACCGAAACCTCTGCGCCCATGTCTATAAGGAACCGAAGACTACTGTTACGATCAAAACGCTCAAGCGGGTTTCACAGCTGCTATTGCCCTCCACCGTCGAAACTGAGGACGAGCCATTCAGTCTTTTTGCTCCGGTTCGACCCACTGACACGCATGCGCCAAATCGGCGATGATACCAACAGAGGTCGCTTCTTGCCAAACCTGCGCGTTCCCTCGAATTAGTCGGACGGAGAGTGGCGCCGCGATTACGGCTCACAGAACGCCGACGCTGATCGCGGGTTGACAAAGCTAACACCATCCGTCACTCCGTCGCTATGCCCGCACTTCCGCAGTTTAAGTTGAAGTAGTGTAATCGGTGGCTGCCTAAGTAGGGACGTTACGGGAGACGGTGTCGACATGCGGTTTCGTGACGTCGAACACACGATCCGCTCAGGAGGCAACGAATCAAGATTCTTCGACTCACTGGCAGCTAAAATACCACGGATATGATCGGGCAAATATTCCGAGAAGAGTGTACGCAAAATTTGATCGGTGCAATGTCCACTGGCTAGGTTACGAATCTTTTGCAGTATCAGGGAAGGGCTTTCCTCTGTTTTAGCCTGTACGCGCAACAAACAACAAAGGCGTTCCTCCGGCGATTCGGCAAAAGTATTGATAATTATATTTTTAATGACAACATACTTATCTGTTTCTGGCGGGTCGTCCACAAGATCGCTGACATTGTCCAAAGTGGATTCGTCCAGATTCAGGAGGAAAAATGATACCTTGATGTGTTGGAAGAAATTTCGCGTAGAGAAAAATCGGCCTCAACGACGATGAACCATCAACGTGGGTTGGAACGCCAGAAAGGTGGTATTCTTACTGCTCCGACTGCATTGATGACTGAGGCGTCCGGCGTAGCTGGAGACGGAGTCGATGACGTCAGGTCTTCATGGTCCGCGACATCCATAGACGGTGCGGCAGGGAATTGCGCCATAACTCTTGGGCCATCAGACTGCTGGCGGATGGAGAAGAACGATATCCCGGCAGAAATTCTGCGTCGAAGTTTATACAGTCCAACTCGGGGTTACCATTTATGTGGCGGCTGGATTTATACAACCCCCAAACGTAGCGCCATCTGGTGGTGGAATTTGGAACTACTATACCAGCACTCACCTTCCTCTTCTACTTTCGTCCTTCCTAGTTTTCTGAAAATATTGCCAATGCGTTGATTTCAAGTTATGTAGGTGTTTTGAAAACATTTTAGAAACTTCAACAGTTTTAAAATTTAATTCATTCAAATCCAGTAAAGGATGCATATCTAAAATTGTATTTTTGTTTATCAATAAATGCATTCTTAAATCTTGTCATAAAATGTAATAGTTTTCCTTGTAATGGCAGGTTGAGCTCATTGCATTTTGTAAAAATATCTACCAGATATGCAAGTTTTATCATGCCTATAAATTATTACGGATATTTTTCTGACCATATCTATTTTTGTTTGTTAGTAAAACTGTAATAGTATTGTAATATCCTTTTCAGGGAATAAAACATTAATTAACCAATTCAACAAATTATAATCAATTTGAAAATTTTACATTTATTAATTAAAAGTGATTACATGGGCTTAATCTCAGGGGATTTTGGGTCTCTTGAGAGATGGAGTATGCAGTTACTGAAAATAGAAAAAAATCATTAAATATTATTCTACCAGCACAATGAGCAAGTTTCACAGCTTTTTAATAACTTACCCACAATTACTGGGCCTACAAACATCCACCTCACGAATGTTTCCGCGTCTCTCTGGCGTCTTGCAGGACTTTTATCGATTAAGGTAGTATAAACCAGATTCGCAACTCATATGCTTTCTTGAAACATCTGATCTCTGCAAACCTCTGACAGCATCTGGCGACGTCTGACCTCTGCAAACATCTAACCACGTCTGCTCACGTCTCACCACATCTGACGTCTGACCACGTCTGACAGCATCTAACAGCAACTCATCTGCCCCCTGACAGATCCGTCGTCCGTACTCTCCCCAACTCGTCTGGCTTCTGGTCACGTCTCAACTCTCACTCCATCTGATCGCAACTCATCTGCCCTCTGACAGATCCGTTGTCTGTCCTCTGACCACCTCTCACAGCGTCTCCTTCCATCTGTTCTCGTCCGTCCTCTCCTCAACTCGTCTGACTTCTGATCACGAGCCACCTGTCGGCTCCCCTTTTAAATTCTCCCACAGGAATTCCCCGCCCTAGGTCTATTTCATAAAACTCCGCGGTTCCCCGCCTTAGGTCGTTTACAAAATTCCGGGGTTCCCCGCCAGTTTATTTCATAAAATTTCGGGGTTCCCCGCCATCATTTTTTACACACACTCGGTGGGAGTTGCCCGCGGGGGATCCCCATCGTATTTTTACACACGCCCCGAGGGAGTTTCCCGCGGGGCACTCGCTTCGGGGGTTCACCCGCTTTCAGCCGACTTGACATTGTTGTTGGCCGAACTGCGTCTCATAACGCCACAATATCACAAAAATCCGCGTTTTTTCATCACAGTATTAATCTTTCCGGCTGAGAAACGCTGTACTTTGTGGTTCTGACTGTATTCTTGTGATGTGCCACAAAGAAATGGTGTATAAGGTTGATTTATTTGTTGGCCATAGCTGCTGATTGTCAAGTTAAATAAAATATTATCTGTATATTCTGGGCTATGGTAATTTATATCTCATTCGTACTGGATTCTGGTTAGCTGAAGACGTCCACATTTGTTCATTGTTACTCATGTTTCCTATTGTATCAGGAAATAAGGAACACGGTTTCTTTGTTTCCCAACGTTGCTGAATGGATTCCGCAACAAGCTAGAAACAGTTTTGAACTGTTGAGAAACACCGAAAACATTTTTCATATGCACTATTCCGAATCATGTTTTCAGTGTGCATTATCCCGTTGAGCTGAGTGTGGAGTCGAAACTTGTCAGATTTACCTGACAGGTATTGTGGTCGCCAAGGTAAAACAATTCACCCCATCTCTTTCATGCACACGGTACGAAAAATTGGTAAGAAATGAAATTATAACATAATATATTATCCATAGTATAGATAAAATCGCTCCAGGTTTTTGTGGAAAACTTATTCTGTGTTTCGTGGAATCTCAGTTTGGGAAACCCGGTCTTAGGAAAATTTCCCGAGCGGAATAGCTGTGGAAATAAGTTATTGAAATGCGAAATCGATATTATATGTACAATATGATGGATTATATTGTCATATTTTCTTGGTCTCTTAAAAACTTAGATATTAAAATAGGGTGGCGCAAAAAGCGAAGAACATCTGTAAAAATTACTATCGTATTTGCTCCAGTCTTTAAAGTTTGTTTTACTTTTTGCACCCCCTGTTAAGGAATAAACTGTAACATAAATCGTATGTTAAATACAAGAAACGAACCTGTAGGCTCACATTATACCGATTTCTACACCTAACTCGATTTGTATTGATATCTTTATGTGATTCTTCGTCCTCCTCCGCTCATATGTTGAAGGGGTTAAGAATATAGAAACTTAGTATACGTAATAATATTGTTGAAGTAATTTACCCAGGGAAAAAATTATTCGAGAGAAACATCAAAAAATAGATATGAATGATCTTGTAAAGACACAAGTTAAACAAACTTTAAGGCTCGGATAAGCTAAACTTGAGTCTCCATTACGCCACATGATGTCATGAGATGTCATCACCCCCGTCCCAGTGACGTCACAGCTCCCCCTCCCCCCGATAGTAGTGGCATTGTGGAGCCGTTCATCTAAGTTTTACAATCTGCCGCGCCACGGAGCAAACGCGCGCAGATGACATCCGCAAGCAACGAGTTTTTCATCGCTGGTTATTCTTTGACACACAACGGCTTTGCTCCTGCGACTCCGCATCTCCTCTCGGCAAAATTCAGCGTTATTTCAAAGTAATCTTCAACGTGTATTTAAAATTTGGTAATTAAAATAAACGACGGTTAATTAACAATTAATGTGGTGGTTATTATTTAATGTTTAAATCCAGCCGCCACATAAATGGTAACCACGATTTGGACGGTAACCGCCTTCCAGCGGTCAACTTCTGCAGGGTTCGAGCCATCATTGATTTCTCACCACCTCAGACAATTGCCGAACATTGGAGTTTCCTTGGCATGTTGAACGTCTACCGGAGGAGTTTAGGTTACCTCTTAACGAGTGCCTTGAAGAGCTAACAAGAAAGACAAGCGACCGGTTGTTTGGACGCGCGCATTAAAAACTGCATTTGACAATGCTAAGAAGTTACTAGCTTCTGCTTATTTGTTGCATTTTCCGGACTGTAATGCACAAATCGCATTAAGTACGGACGCCTCGCAGACAGCTGTTGCTCAGTTTTGGAGCAACGTCAAGGTGAAAAATGGGTGCCTTTAGGCTTCTTTTCGCAGAATCTGTCCCAGCCTCCGTGCAAATACAGTACCTGCGACAGGGAGCTTGCGGCCATCTATTTAGCTCTCAAATACTTCCGTTTCTTTGCTTCGGTTTCGGCAGTTGGTTATCAAGACAGACCATAAGCCTTTGACTTTTGCATTCCGCAACCGTCGGATAAATCTTCTCCTCGCCAACTTCGTCAACTAGACTTCATTGGGCAATTTACCACTGATATCGACGGATTCTCGAATTACAGTTGCCGCAGCACTTGCTCGCGTTAGTCTTACCACAGACGTGACGCAGTCTTCGTTCACCTCGACTTACACCACTCCGACTACGTATTCGTCCGTGCTGACTATGTTCGACGATCTCTAGAATGTTCATATAGCGGACCTCATCGTGTGATCAATCGCTTATCTGTTGTCGATTTCGTTTTGGACAGTAACGGAAAACAAACCACTGTTCATGTGAATAGGTTAAACCTGCTTTTGTGTTGGCCAACGATTCGCAGACGGATCCTACTTGTTCTACTTCGTACGCGCATTCTCCAGGACCTAGTTTTGGTGGTCACATGGCACTAATAACGTATCCCGGACCACGCACGATCCTACTTGTTCTACTTCGTACGCGCATTCTCCAGGACCTAGTTTTGGTGGTCACATGGCACTAATAACGTATCCCGGACCACGCACGAAACGTGTCACGTTTGCGTCTAATTCCTAATTAATGTTTTTCTTTGATGTTTTCTCTGATGTTCCAGGATTGCTAGGAGGGGACTATTTGTGGAGCCGTTCATCTAAGCGTTTACTATCTGCCGCGGCACGGAGAAAATGCGCGCAGATGATATCAGCGAGCAACGAGTTTCTCATCACTCGATTGGCACGAACGAGTCCGCATCTTCTCCCGGCTAAATTGAACGTTGTTTCAAAGTTATCTTCAACGTGAATTTCAAATTTAGTATTTAAAACAAACGACGGTTATTTAACAATTAATGTGGTGGTTATTATTTAAAGTTAAAATCCAGCCACACAGCATCTGTGATCGTAACGTCATCTGGTGGTGGAATGTAGAACTACTCTGCGAGAACTCTCCTTGCTCTTCTATTGATGCACGACACGCTTCCAATATAATGGACGTAAGAGGACAGCGCGGAGCAGACTGTGACACAGACCACATATTGGTGAAGATCAAGTCCCAAGAAAGACTGGCAATCAAGCCCAGAGACAGAACTGAACAGGGTTAATACTATAATGTAGAAATGCTAAAGGACGAGAATAAAGAGGAAGAGTATAGGGATCAACTGCAAAGAAAACTAAAAATGGATGGAAATGTGGACATTAATACAATGTGGGAAGAAACAAAGCTAGCAATAAATGTAACAGCACAAGAAGCACTTGGAGTGAGAAGAAAACAGAGTAGAAATAATTAGTATGATGAAGAAGTGAAGGAGATTCTGGAGGAGAGTAATTTAGCCCGACAAAGAATGTTACAGAGACCCACTCGAAATAATATATCAGTTTTTAAAGAGAAACGGAGAATAGTAAAGACATTGATAAGAAATAAAACAAGAATAGAAGAAAAGGAGAAAGTAGATGAAATACAGAAAAACTTTGAAAACAAACAGGGAAGAAAATTCTTCTAAGGGGTTGGACAAGTTAAAGAGGGATATCAACCTAGAGTGAATATAATTAAGGATGAGGCAGATACATTGATTGTTGGGAAAGAACAAACGCTAGAAGAATGGGTAAAACATTTCGAATCATTACTCTCAGTAAGGCCAGTAAATGAAACGGAAGGATTAAGATTAGGTAATAGTGGAAGGAGGGAAAGTTTAGAAAGAGATGTTGAGGGAGAATGTGGAGAGGTGAGGGAGAGGACAGAAAGGAATGAGAAGGATGGAGATGACATGGAACTGCCAACAACCAAAGAAATAAGAGAAATTATAAAACAATTGAAAAATAATAAAGACCTCATAACGGTAGAGATGGTAAAACATGGAGGAGAAGCACTAGTGAGGAGTTTGCATGAGGTTATAAAGAAGGTTTGGAAAGATGGTAAAATGTCAGAAGAATGGACATTAGCTAATATATTCAGATACATAAGAAAGGAACGCGTTTGCAATGTAGGAACTACCGAGGCATATCCTTACTGAGTGTGGTGTACAAAATCCTCGCTACAGCTATAACAAACAGAGTTAATAGTAGAGCAGAAAGAATTATAGGGGAGTACCAAGCTGGTTTTAGGCCTAGAAGATCGATGACGGATCAGATATTCACAATGAGAATGATTCTGGAAAACACATATGAATATAACGTTCGACTGGGACATCTTTTTATAGATTTTAAGCAAGGATATGACAAAGTATAGAGATCTCTTTTGTGGGAAACAATGAAGGATTTTAAGTTCCCACAGAAGTTAATAAAACTGACCAAGATGACCTTAGAGAACAGTAAAAGTGAGGTAAAAGTGCAGGGATGCATGTCAAGATCATTCAGAACTGAAGAAGGCTTAAGGCACCAGTGCTATTCAACCTAGTGCTGGAAAAGACGGTTAGATCAATAACCACTAATGCGGGTGGTAATATTTACAATGGGTTGGTCCAAGTATTGGCCTACGCAGATGACGTGGTTATAACTGCGAGAAGTGAGGAGGCACTTACCACCGCCTTCAAGGACTTAAAGGATACAGCTGAATATTTGGGATTGGAGATAAATGAGGCTAAATCTAAATATATGGTAACGGAGAGAAGAGGAAAGAACACAGAAAATCTCCAAGTGGATGATTACACCTTTGAAACAGTAGGTAGCTTCACATATCTGGAGTCAGTAGTAACATCAGAAAATAAAATTGAGATAGATATTGCAAATCGGATTAACACTGCCAATAGATCCTATAGAGCACTGTAACCCCTTCTGGGAAGCAAAAATTTAAGCAGAAAACTGAAAGTGACTCTATAAAACAATGATCAAACGCGTACTTATGTATGGGAGTGAGGCATGGGTATTGACTAAGGCCATAGAGAGAAGATTAAACGTGTGGGAAAGGAAAATATTGAGAAAGATATATGGGCCGGTGAAGGAAGGAAATTTATGGAGGATCAGAACAAATAAGGAAATAAGATTGTTGAACCGGATTTGGTAGCTTCAGTCAGATTCGGATGGCTAGGACACGTGCAACGAATGGGGAATGAAAGGCACTAACAGGGTACCGTGGAGAGGAGAGAGGACGGCCCCGGAGGAGATGGCTGGAAGATGAGGAGGAAGACTTAAGGACTGTCGGAGTCACGAGGTGGCGTAGACGGGCTGAGGACCGGGACGACTGGAAACATATAATTTTGGAGGCTATGGTCCTTAATGGACCGTATAACCATGGAGTTAGTTAGTTATAAAAATAAATATAGGTATATTCGAATACAAATTGACGTTAATTGGTGCATATGCCATAAATGATGATGAACAGGTAAATGAAAATGATGCCTTCTTTCAACAACTAAATGATGAGATCCTGAAAGTTGGAACATAAACTCGGAGGTTTAAATAGCAGAACAGGACGGAAGGATAACGACAATACTATAGGTAGATATGGAGAAGATATTGTAAATAATAACGAAGAAAGACTAATAACGACTTGTGAACAAAATAATATGAAAATCCTCAATGGTTACTTCCAACATCGTGACATACATAAATATACATGGAGACAAGAAACTCGAGGACTGCAGTCATTATTGATTATGTCATAACAAAACAAAAAACCTTCGTAAAATTTCAAGATGTTAGTTTGCAGAGGACCGAACTGTGGTAGTGATCATTATTTCGTCAGAATTACAGTATTTTTCCCCGGACAAGAGAGCCAAGGTATAGAGATACAAAAAGAAGGTGAAAAACTACAACCAAGAAGATATAATCTACAAAGCCTAGAGGACGAGAGTACGAGAATACTATACAACATCCGGTTAGATAAAAAATTATAGAAAAAAACCTTCAACAAAGAAGAGGAATACATCCATATAAAGGAGTGCATACATGAAGCACTAGTATATTCGAAGGAAATAAACATGAACGTAAACCACATTGTGCGACAAAGAGACAGAACAGGATATTAAAGAAAAAGGAAGAATTATTATCAGTATTTAGTTCCATGAGCTTAGAACATAAATTAATGTACAAGAAAGCCCAAGTAGAAGTACGGAAAAGTATGAAAAAAAAATGGAACATAGGAAAGGAAGTGCTCAGTAATTAATACATACTTGGGAGGACAAAGAAGCACGGAGAGCTGGAAGATACTGAAAAACATGAGAACAAATAGAATAACACCTGAGAAATGGGAACAATATTTTCAAAAAATGTTAACAGAAGAACGTAGGGAATACATAGATAATCAATTATGTAACATGAAAGGATCACCGATAAGATTAACGTTTGAAGAAGTGGAAAAGCACCTGGAGTCGGGGATATATATGGAGAGCTAATAAAAAATGGAAGCAAAAATCTATTTGAACATTTACAAAGGAACTTTCAGCAATGTGTAAAGGCACAAGAGATGCTGGCGGAGTGAAAAGAATCATATCTAACATCTGTATTTAAAAAAGTCGACAGGAGTATATGTGGGAATTACAGGGGAATAGCCGTAACAAATACAAGCAGCAGATTATACGAAAAAAAAAGAACAGAAAATTAATATCAGCAAATGGAAGCGGAAGAGCAAGTAGATCGACAATTGATCATATACTCAAATTATTAAAATAAAACGCCCTATCAACAAGAATTACATCTACTCTTTGTTGACCTAATAAAGGTGTATGACAGTGTACCTTCCAAAAAACTATAGGAAGCCCTTGAAGAAACTAACATTAACATCGAACTAATAAAAACTGTAAAGACCCTGTATAAACAATCAAAGCCAAAAATTAAGATAGGCAACATGCTCACAACAACGTATCCCCCACCTCGAGCACACACTAAAGCAGCTACTGTGGGCAACAACCGGCCCGCTGTAAGGTTTGATCAGGCCGGCGAGACATTTAGAAAAACCCAATTTAAAAAAATTACACTACTTACTCATACTCACTCCAAATGAGGAAGATCGATTGAGATGGGGTTTGTTGCTTGCTCATGCGGAATCAAGTGAGCGAGCCGAGTGGCGGCGATCATCAAAGCCTTTGAGGGTGGCACAACTAAAGATTATTGCTTCTCAATTGTTCTACACTATGTGGATGGCCCGAACTTTAGTTCAGTTCTATTTGAGCTACCGAGGTGATAACTTCGACAAGCGACATCCTAGCGAACTGCTAATGCCGTCAATTTTGCTTTGTGACTTTGTGTGCATCTTGAGAGCTTACTAATTATATTTTGTTATTAAGTTTATCGAAGAAAAGTAAACGAAAATGATGTCTAGTGGAAATAAACGAAAAGTAGATGCAGAGGGTCCCCAGTTTCAAGATAAATCAACTGAAGAATTCTTTTTTATCTTGCACAATGTTTGCTGTGTAATTAATCAATTTCAGTGATGAACGAATTCAATATAAAGAGGCATCCTATGCTGCACTCACTCACAGGGCAAATAAGAAGATAAAATTCAGAACCTTACCGCAAATTTGGAAAAACAGCAGCAAATGTTTCATAAACAAAGAACACAACTTGATAATGTTGTGAAAACTAGTTTTAGAGTTAGTTCAAAATTGGCAAAGTCATTAAAACCATTTTCCGAAGGAGAATTTATCAAGGAGTGTGTTGGAAGTTTGCAATGTTTTGTGAAAAGAAAAATCATTTTAAAAAATCAGTTTGTCAATACGAACTGTTGTCCGGCGTGTAGAAATGATGCCTAATGATATAAAAACAACATTGACTGACCGTATGGCTGGTTTTGTATCATTTTCC
Source organism: Eucriotettix oculatus (assembly GCA_034510155.1). Classification (NCBI taxonomy): domain Eukaryota; kingdom Metazoa; phylum Arthropoda; class Insecta; order Orthoptera; family Tetrigidae; genus Eucriotettix; species Eucriotettix oculatus. The sequence continues at coordinate 1,221,791 of CM067377.1, read as the reverse complement.
ATAGCACCGATTTGTCTGATAGCTCAACTGGCTGTATTTATTCGCGTTGTGAATAAAGAGTTCACTGTTACTGTGGAATTGCTTGCTTTACAGCCGCTAAACGCAACCACTACAGGAGAGGACATTTTTAATGAAGTTCAAAAGGTATTCACAAGTCTTGGCTTGCCATGGTCAAAATTAGTTGGAGTATGCACAGATTGTGCACCGTCTATGGTCGGCTTACGTAAAGGTTTCATCGGAATTTTGAAAGAAAAAGCGACTGAATTAAATGTGCAAAAAGACGATTTGATAGTCCTTCATTGCATTATCCACCAACAGAATTTGTGTTTAAGTCCATTCGACTCCAGAATGTTATGAATCTGGTAGTAAAAACCATCAATTTCATTCGATCCCGAGGGCTTAAGCATCGTCAGTTCAAGGCGTTTTTGGCTGAAATATCATATTATTGTGAAGTAAGATGTCTAAGCAAAGGGAAAATGCCGAAGCGGTTTTACGAGCTTAGAAATGAGATAGCAGATTTTATGCAAGTAAAAGATAAACCACTATCTGAATTGAGTGACCCAAAATGGATATTTGACTTAGCATTTCTGGTCGACGTTAATGGCTATTTGAATGGTTTAAATATGAAACTTAAAAACAAGGGCAGTTAGTAAATGATTTGTACAGCCCTTTGAAAGCGTTTCAGAACAAAATCCGCTTGTGGGAGGCACAGATGCTGTCTGGTAACAGTTATTATTTCCCCACGCTGACTATCAAAATATTGCTTATGCTCAATATGCTGAAGAACTCAAGTTACTGTCGGAGCAATTTTAGAACAGATTTAGCGATTTAAAAAACATGGAAGACTGTTTCAATTTATTTGCTACTCCAACAAAAAGAAATGTACAAAATGCTCCAATACACTTGCAAATGGAGTTGATTGAGATTCAAGACAACTCACTCCTAAAATCTAAATTTGAAGACGTGGAATTGTGCGATTTCTACAAAAATTACCTCGAACAAGACCATTCATTTCCGCAGCTTAGAAAATTTGCAAGAAGATTGATTTGTGCGGTTGGTAGTACTTATAAATGCGAACAGTTCTTTTCAGTGATGAAAGTTAATAAATCAAAATATCGTACAAGGTTGACTGACGATAAGTAGGAAAATTCTTTACGTCTTTGTATCAGTGGAATTAATCCAAACATCGATGGATTAGTTTCCCGAATTCAAGCTCAAGTGTCTCGTTGATTTCGGTGTCGCTATCTAACTTTCGTAGTTTGTAATAATTCCAAATTTCACGATTTAATTATAATGTTGTACCTATTTTTTCTTTCATTTCATTTTGTTATTTTATTAAATTTTATTATAAAACATTGTATTATTTCATGTCTGATATCTATCACTAAAATGTATGAACACTACTTTGAAATGTACTACTTTCAAACGCGGCCCACGAACGCATTCGCACACTAAAGTTTGGCCACCGTCAAGTCTACATAGAACCTGCGGATTTAAGCAAACTTCTCTCACACTTGTCTTTGACCTAGAAAATATTTCTCTTTACCGATGTAATGTAAAAAAGAAGGACATTTAGGAAAATACTGCCCAATTGCTCAAATAACCACATATATTGAAAATCCCATTGGTCTGTAACATAGTTATAAAAATATTCTCTTGCGTGTACAAATAGTTCTTGTCGTGAGATCAAAAACAGGAGGACTTAGTTCTTTCTACACGTGTCCGGACGTTGACCTGAGTATCCCTGACTTTGCATTCCCCACATCTCCCATTTAAGGAATTTATTATAAATAATATTAACTTCTCCCTCCACTCCTAAGAATAAACTCCGCCCTAATACATTTTTAACCTAGACCCGTTCTCTTCCAAGCCTGGATAATAAATGAATTTAATTGGCTATCCCTTCTACTTACAGTTTCAGCGTTCTGGAAGCGTATTGGTGCAATCTAGTATAAAAGGTCCAAATTATGTCAAATAAGTTTAAGTTGTGTGTAACCTTGTGACGTCGTCTCTATGTCAATCTCAGCTCTGATTCTCTTCAAGTATTTCTCTTTCAACTAAGCTGTAGTTTTAAAGAATAAATCTATTTTACTTCTTATTGAACTTATGCCTTATACTTTCACCCACCACACTAATTCCTTCCGAAGGTTTTTATACTCTTTGTGAAATTATGAATTATATTTCAATTTTGAAATATTTCCGGTGGCAGCGGAATAAACCTACCGAAAGAACAAAATTTTATATTTCAGGTCAAAAAATTCAAACAAACATAACCAACCAATATGAAAATCTTTCACCATCTCAAATAATAAACATATCTCAAACGCAACTAATTTCCCTATATTATCAAAAAGACAACTCTCATCAAGATCACCTAGCCAACAAGAAACACCGACAGAAACAATCCAGGAAAAAAGATAAGAATCCACCTAAAATGAAAATTAGAACTTATCAAGAACTAGCAAACATAAATCGGTTGAAGAAATTTTTGCCCAAACCAATGAGTTTATAGAAGAATAATTTCAATATGTTCTACTTAATTACCAACAGTTCAAAAGCTTCCTAGAAAACTGCCTAGGAAGCAGTAACCCAATATCAATAGCCAAAGAGTACACTGAAAACATAAAAGCACTGCTGGATATGTTTACTCACTCAAAGATCCATGAAAGTCAGATTTCACGAATCAATAATAAAATCCTCCTTCAATTAAACTGAGTTGAATCTGAAACAGAAATTTCCAATCTGACAACTTAATACATCAACTACATATTATGATAAAGGTTTTTCAATGGAACTTAAACCAAAATTACTAAATCGTAAATAACGCAAATAATCCAACAACTATTGATTTACAAGAAACTGATTACAAAAATAATAAGTACAGAAAAATAATGGATATCAATGTTTTCATAAGAACCCAACCACGCCAGCGAACGTTAGTTCATGAACGTCAGTAACTGAAACGTAAGCGCAATGGATCTAGCTGTATATTCCAATAATATTACCCATAAATGTGATTGGACTGTTTCAGATACCCTGTAATACTGATCATTACTCACTCATTACTGAAATCGAGATAGAAGTAAACAACATCGATGAACATCAACATTGACAAATGTGGAACTTTAAAACAGCGAATTGGTAATCGTATCAAAAAATAAAAGCCTAAATGAAGAAAACAGCTATCAGGAAATCGACATTGACGCCACATTTTCAAAGCTAATAAACATTATCACCAATGCTGCTAATTACTCAATAAAACATTTACAGCAGAAAATAGAAAAACGGGTCGCTGGTGGAAAGAAAAGTGCAAGAAGAAACGCCAAGATTACAAGCACGCCATTCATAGGTTTCAAAAATCAAAACACAGAAGAAAACAAAATACAACACAAAAATCTACAGCACTATACAGAATGACAATTAAATATAGCAGCAATAGTACATGGATAATCTCTAACTTAAACTACCAATCTAACATAAAAAAAATCATGGAACTTAATCAACCCAATTGAAGGAAAACGAAAAAAACAATAGCATACATAATATTAATAACGAAAAAGAAATAATAATCAACCCTCACGAAATTGCCAATATCTTCACAAATTCCAGTTCGGCTAATTATACTGAAATCTTCAAACCATAAAAAAAGCCAAGGAATAACTATGCCTCTTAAAAATATTAACAAAAATACCGAAGATCAATTAAAAGAAGTTCTATAAGAACTTATAGCGCGTTATTAAGTATAGACGCAATTAATTCAAACTGAGATTTAGACAGTGAATCGCGTGAGTAATGATGAGTTGTTGAGTACTACCATGTGGAATGTAAGGAACGTCCAGACCCCGGGGTTGAGCATCTGGAGGAAGTGAATGACAGGCCTGCAGAATCGCCAATGCAAGGGTAAAGGAGCGGATCCCCTATGGCGACGGGCCTCTTCAGAATCTTAAGACGCACGAGGGTGACCAATGTGAATAATGTGACACACACCCCTGATGGAGAACAAAACAGATGCTCTGGCGATGGAAAGTTGTGGAGTTTTTGTGATTTTAAGAAGCGCGACTGCCCCAAAATTATTTAAAAGGGCATGAAAGCGGAGAAAATGGGAGTCGCTGGCAAAACTTTGAAGACGACACTACAGAGAGCAGTCGCCATCATTCGATGGCAAACTACAGAAGCCGACAGGGTCCATGACAAGCTGACTACACGGGGAAACACCAGATAAGTTCCACTCATGGCAGTCCTTAACATTCTCGTAATCACGTAGACATCGTAACTCCGTCATTTTTCCAGACCAAATTTATCCCACGGTCAACCAGAGATTATATGATTTCATAGCTGAGTAGCCAGTGGTAGAACAAAATGTATTGAGTAGGATCGGTCCGCCAAAATTTGTTATAGAATAAATTTCTATATTCTTTACGCCATTATAAGAATTATTTAACTCCCCTCCCTTATACAAAATGGCAACAAGGACATCCACTCTGGCGCCCAACAAATTAAGAGAGTACGCCACAAACTACAACTACTAAAAGACACATAAAGCACTTTCAAAACTTATTGATAAAAAAATACCCTTAAAAGGAATAGAGACGTTATTAAAAATGCATAACATAGTTTGGACAAAATACACATTTCCGAGAACATGGAAAATAGCCACTGTAATACCAATACCGAAACCAGTGAATGACAAATGAGAACCGACCACTACAAGCCCATTTATTAACTTGAATCATGGGAAAAATATATGATAGCAGACTAAAGTGGTTTCTGGAGAAAAATCAAACAATTAAAGACAACCAATTAGAATTTCGGCAAGGCAATTCAACTACGCCACAGCTTGTTAATATTGAAAATTGCATTCGCGAAGCATTCATGAACAAACGACATGTTGTAGCAGTTAGCTTGGAAATAGAAAAACATACGGTGTGGTATGGATACACTGTAGCATATTAACCAAACTTCTGCAACTAGGAATTCACGGAAATATGTACAACTATATAAGGAACGCAGATATATCAGAACAAGGTAAAAGGCCATTTTTCTCAAGATATTGAATTACAAACCGGAGAACTACAAGGATCGGTACTTAGTCCAACGTTCTTCTTATTAACAATTAATGACATAGACGAAAAAATGGTTCCCCCAGTATTATTAAGAAAATTTGCTGACGACATAACAATACTATATAAAAGGCGAAATATAATCCATATTCATAGCAACATCCAAACAACTATCACTCAACTATACACCTGGTCCCAGGAGACTGGTTTCTCTACCACTAAAACTAAATGTGAACTATTCACATTCTCCATAAATAGCAAACTTAAGACACCTCTCTAAATTAGGGGGAAGAACTTTACAATTCCTCAACTGCATGAAAATACTGGGAATGCACCTGGATCGCAACCATACGTATACAAAGCATATTGAGCGTATTGTTGATGAAAGGTTCATTCCACGTCAAGTGTCCAGATTTGAGGAACGATTCCCGCGCGACCATTTCCGTTTTTGATCAAATTTAGACAATTTGTACTCTATAGCCTTACATGAACATATGCAAAATTTCAGTTCGAAATATGCATTTCTGACTGAGATACGGGATTTTTCGTCGAAGCCTGCGGTTCGTCGGAGACGACGTCGTTTCAAACTGTCACTTTTGAGCTTCAATATTACGGCAGTTATTAGAGAATAGACCCTGAAAATTCGTTTCTAAGATAAATTGCATGCTGCACAAGATGGCCGACAGCGAGTTCTTCGATACGGTAGATAAGCTTGGTGACATGGGCATTGCTATTCATCCATATCAATTAGCCATCATGCTACTTTACAGCTTACCACATTCGTTTGAAAACTTGAGATGTGCCGAAGCTCTTCGTTCAAAGATCATAGTGGAATCGGACGCTAGAACGAATAACGCGGTAGATATAACACCGAACGCAATGTTTGTAAACAAAAGTGCCAAAAAACTGTATACAAAGAAGAAACGAAACAACGTAAAAAAAGTGAAAGTGAAGTTAAATCAAAACCAAAATTGCGGTGCTTTATATGCGAACGCACTGGACATTTAAAAAGTGAATGTTGGTACAATGAAACGAACAAAAAGCAGCAAAGTGAAATAGAAAGCGGAAATTTTGTCTTCATTACGCTTCGACTTTAGCGCCACGCGAAAGATATTACCTGGACAGTGGCTCCACAACGCATCTATGTCACAATTTGAACGACTTTCGTGGTATTCGTTTCGGAGAATACGGTACATTAAAATTGGCCAACAATTCATAGACTACTATCAACGGTAAAGGTAAAGTGCATTTTAAAACTTATGTATCAGGCAACGAAAAAAATGTTACAATGTGTCTCACGTTCCTGAATTACGGACAAATCTTTAACAGTTAGTAAAATTACTGACCGTGATTTTCAAGTTTCAGTCTCTAAGAACAAAGCCGAAGTTATCAACAGAGATGGACAAGTTGTGCTGCATGCCGATCGAATTGGTAATGTTTATTATGTATCTCAGTTTGAAAATGCTTGTGTAGTTTCATCTCATTTGAAACCGACTAAAATTTCACTCGAAATTTTGACAAGGACTCGGTCATGCGAACATGAAAGACATTTTGGATGCTGTAAACAAGAAAGTGGCTACTGGTGTGCAAATTGAGAAGAAATTCAAGTTTAATTGCTACACTTGTTTGAAGGAGAAGATGTCACGAACACCTCTTCCTAAGAAGTCTAATCTAAAGATACACTTGTTGGACTTGATTCACACAGATGTTGGTGGACCGATGAAAAAACAATCTCTCGGTGGTGCCAAATATTACGTCGAATTCATTGACGACGCTTCAAGATGGTGTGAAGTCAAATTCCTGAAATCCAAATCCGATATCTTCAGTGCAACCGTAGAATTCATCAAAAAGGAATAACTGTGAAATCATTGCAATCAGAAATGGCCGTGAGTATGTAAATCACCACTTCGATGAATTCCCGAAGAAGAAAGGAATTGCGCGAAGGCTTATTGCTCCCTATAATCCAGAAGAGAATGGTATTTCAGAACGACGAAATCGTACTCTTCTCGATGCTTGCTCGCTGAATCCAAGTTGCCAAAATCTTTCTGGGCAGAAGCTCTAAATACTGCCAACTATTTGCGAAATCGTTTACCCTCCAAAAGTTTGAACGGCCGGACTCCATACGAGATGTGGACCGGAAAACGACCAGACCTTTCACATTTAAGGGTATTCGGGAGTCGTGTGTTCTACCTAGAATGTGAGCCTGGAAGAAGTAAACTGGACGGTCGTGGTCAGGAAGGTGTTTTCCTGGGGTATACAGAAAATCGAAGGCTTACCGCATCTGGTGTGTGATCATCAGTCGAGACTTAAAATTTTGTGACGAACAAGATCTTTCAAGAGTAAACAAACTAGAAAAAGGGGAAGATACACGGCAGAATCCAGACTATGATGACTTAGAGTGGCAAGAAGATAATTCTTCAGTTAACGAAAATGAGACTGAAGATTCCATGGATACAATTCAGGCAGAGCCCTCAAGATGCAGAGGCAGACCAAGAAAGGAATACAACTCTCGAATTCGTGATGCAGCTGAATATATCGAACAGAAAGAAGATATTTTAATATCAGATGTACCAATGAACCAAGCGATGACAGGTCCCGATGCAGATGACTGGTTTGAAGAAATCGTGAACGACATGAAGTCAGTGCTGAAAAATGATACATGGGAACTTGTTAATCGACGTAAAAGAGGAAAAGTTATTGGCTGTCACATGGTTTTGCGAAAGAAACTAAAGGCTGATGGTACTTTGGACAGAAGAAAGGCCCGACTGGTCGCCAAAGGGTTCAGTCAATAACCCGGAATTCATTTCTCGGAGACATTTGCTCCAGTAGCACCAATAGGATCCATTCGTCTTATGATGGCATTAGCAGCCGATTTAGAATGAAAGTGAGACAATTGGACGTGACTACAGCAGTTATAAATGGGATTTGAATGAAGAAATCCATATGGAGGTACCAAAGGATTTTGAAAATATATTAGTCAATTATTAAGTCAGAAAAGAAGAGTCTATTGGGTGTCAAGGCCATGAACATGCTAACAAGATTTCGTGGAGGAAACACCATTTGTTTATTGAAGAGATCATTATACGGGCTACGCCAAGCTGGAAGAAGTTGGCATGAAAAGCTGAGCACAACCCTTGGAAAACTTGGCGCGACTCCTACAAAGTCAGACCCGTGCTTGTTTCAGATTGGTTCTGGAGAAGATGGAATCCTGATCACGACTTTTGTCGACATCTTGATATCATCGAAAAATGAAAAGGCGATCTCCGATATCAGTCGAAAACTCGGAAAACACTTTGAGATAAGAGATCTTGGGTATGCACCGCGCTGTCTAGGTATCCAAATTATACAAAGCGATGATGGAATCTCATTACTCCAGGAGCTTCTGGTTCGGTTTAATATGTCCGAATGCAAGTCGGTCTCTAATCTGATTGAAACCGGAACAAAATTAAAGAAGAATGAACAGGTCGAAGATGTTAAACTTCCCTATCGTGAGTTAATTGGTTGCACTCGACCTGACACAGCCTTTGCAGTCAGTTTCCTTGGTCAGTACATGGCCCTCTGTGAATGTACTTGCAATGTTTCATACGTGAGCTAAGCGTCGCAGAATCCCACCTACCATGGACGAAGCAAACACATAGACATTAGACATCATTTTGTAAGGGATGCCATATAAATGAAATCCTTGGTTGGGGACTACGTATCTACAGAAGAACAGATTGCAGACTTCTTAACCAAATCTCTGCCGAGGACCAAGCATTCATGGTGTACAAGATCGGCAGGAATCGTGACTCTTTGACTCGAGGGGAAGTGTCAGAGATAATATTTAAGCGACTCAAAGCGTCGAGTTGGCAACACTGTCATACGTGCTACGTAAGGCAGTCTCGAACGCGCCACCGTCATTGTAGAATGTATGTTAAATTGTTTCGTTAGTAAATAATGTTATTAAATGAATTCCGTGTACGCATTTCTTCTCCACTACACAAATCCTGCTAACATAACTTTATTATAATTTAGTATTTTGAAAGGAATTCAACTACACTCTTCTGATCTTACCCCACACACTTCCCTCTAATGTTAATTTTACAAAACTCTCATATATTAAAACGTGGCCTTTTTAATTTATCCCTTCTTTTGGTCAATATTGTTCGTTCTTCCCGGATTCAGTTTCAATATTCCTCGTTGGTGATTCTATCTCCCCATCTGATTTTCATCCTCCTATAGCACCATACTTGAAAGGTTCCTAGTTTTTTCCTTTCTGTAACTTCTATCGTCCATGTTTCGCATCAATACAACGCCACACTCCATACGAACATTTTTAGCAATGATTTCCGAATATTCGCACATATATTACCTGTAAGTGAATTCCTATATTTCGCGAAAAGCTTTCCTATCCTGTGCTATCCTACTCTTTATGTCTACTATACTTCTACCATCCCTAGTTATTACACTTCCCACGTATCAGAATTCCTTAACTTCCGTCAAAATATCTAACGCCCTTTGTTATTCCACTATATCCCATACTACACTCCATTACCTTGGGTTTCCATCTATTAATCCTCATATTCAACTGTTCTCCAGGATCACGTTCACGCCATTTATTATGGTTTCCAAGTCTTCTGACTCCCCTAATACTACAATATCATTGGCGAAGCTTAGAGTTTATCTTTTCAAAAGTCTGATATTCCGTTCAACATTTGCAATAAATCCCGTTACATCATTCGAATTTTTGGTTCGACAAATGGCAGGAATTAGTGATTGTCACTAGTTCATGAGTAAACTGTGTTTCCCGATTTAAAACGAATATATTGCTGATTTCTTATCGTTTCAAATTCATCATTCGAAATACAGAGAAATTCAATTCCGGCAAAGTTCGTTTGGCCAATATAAATAAATCAACGGCGATAGATTTTGATTAATGATTTGCTCAGTAGGCTTGTTCTTGCTCTAAAACCTTTGGCAGTGCCACCTACAACTTCACCGTGGCTTGTGGCGAAAAACTTCCACGCAGCAGTAATGCCGATGTCGTTGTTATGCTGACATTTATTTTTTAATTTTTGCCTCTGAGCCGTCTCTGCAATAATGGATACGATTTATTTTTAATAGGTGACTGATTTCCACAATTAAACTTTTGAGTCACACATGGACTTAACTATATCGTGACGTAGATAATTCTTAATTACCACATAATACTTCTGGCTTTTAACAACACATTTTTGTAATAAAGCGAAAGGGTGCAATGTTTCTTGACTGTTTTCCCACTGGAAGCCTTGTTCGAATGATGAATAATAAAATAATAATTCTTGGTTAAAAATTATTAGTTATCATATAGGACCGTATTGAATGATTTGAGACATTAACAATATATTCGAGGAGATGCATCAGAACGTGCTTCATTACGGTTTTGCGAACTATCAGGTTGGAATCCTTAGTCAAAAAACTGAATTATAATAAATTTATGTAAAATATACATTTATGTAAACGTATCAGGCTTGAGGTCCTGCAGTTAAAGAAACTTCTCATGGCTGGTCTCGCCTGACTCGGGACCATGGGATACGAACCTTTGATTGGTAGTGCAAAGCTACCATGGACCCCACATGGAATTTTGAGTGTGTTGTATTGGTTCTTACTCGTCGTGTTACGAAATTCATGGATAAATTAATGCTACAGTACTGTAAAAGAAACTCGCGCGTCTTGAAAGGTATATTTTTACTTTTGGAGACTTCATGAAGTTAATAATAAATAGGCGATTGATCCAAACAAGTTTACTTTTACTTTATATGTAAGTCATACACCTAAGAAAGTGAAATAACACTTAAGAGCACGTAATTCGAGCGATTATTACACAATAAAACACGATGAGACGATATTTTTCGAGAGTCTCCGCACTACAGCAGACTTTCACCCAAAATTTTAGACCTTATCCATCGAGACACCAAAATGAAATGTATGTTTTCTATTATATAAAATCCTCATCCTTTTAATGGTGTCAACTAGAAAACGATATCTGGTGTCCTCCTAAACGATTTATATCTCTGAAAAAGCTCATTTTTGTCTTTTTTCACTTTGTCTCCAGGTCTGCTGTTCCAAATTTACCAAAGTATATTGTCCACAAAGCTGTAAATCGTCTGACTTGTAGACACTCATGCAAACTACAAAATATGAATACCGCACGTATTTTATTTAATCTGTCCAGGATCATATTTGGTGTGCCAAGTCCTAATTCTTCAGATGACGATTAAGATTCGGGTTTGTAGTTAATTTGAAAAAATTAAGGTAGTTTGATACATGAAACCAATTTTTTTTTCAGTTTGGTTCCATTGTTTTTCTAATTTCTCTTTAATTAGGTTGTAGATATCTTATAAAGTGTTGCTTAAGTTTGGAGAAGAATTTATTTGGTGTCCTGATTTGGAAATCGGACAACTGTTGTATTTGCTGTTATGCCTTGTTGTGAGGGTATCCACGGTACTCCAATTTTTATTCCAGATTTGATTACTTGATGGTATAGTTCACAAATCATGGTATTATTTTCAGATGTTGTGTTGTCTGTAATCTTCTGGATAACCGTTGTAAAATTATATTTTGGGTTTCTTGAATTCATAGTCAGTTTGACTTGTTAAATGTAATTTTATTAAAGAAGTTTATATTTATATTTAAAACAGCATGAGATTATCATCAGGGTTTAATTGGGGGCCGTGTAGCAGATAAAAGGTCCAGGCGCGTAAATTCATAGTTTCCCTTTTTTTTCTGACGTCCGCGGCAGTGGAGCAAGCAGCTAGAGTCCTCGGAACTCGTAGGTCGTGATCCCTGTTCGAGGACACCCTTCCTCCTAGTCGCACCTTTGGCAAGCGATCGATCGTAGACCAACTTCCTGGTTGGTCCTTCCTCTACCTCAGATCATTGCAGACTCTCCTCTTTTTGTCTCAATTTCCTCTATTTGTCATGCCACGTGATCATGACATCCAATTGCATGTCGGAACACCTGCCGCCATTTCCAGGGTTCCTAGAAGGTTCTGCGGGTCGATGATTTTCCCTGAAGAGTCAGGTCATCTCACTAATCCTCCCGGGGTGAAAAAGATCACGATTTCCGTTGGAATGCAGCCCTACGGACTCTCGCTTGCTTGACCGCCAGAACGAAAATTACGCTCGTTACATATGCCCCCGATTGGGACGTTAATAGTGACGCAGCTTTTAAGGTGTGACGATTCTTAGCGTCGCAATCTAAACGAGAGTATGTATTTTCGTTCCCATTACATGACTCAAATTTCTGCTACTACACGGAACGTTATTTATTATGCAGATCATTAATATTTCTGTCCCTGAATATACCTATATACAGCACATTCAAAAACTATTTACAACACAATTTTTTGAAACATATACAATAATAGACGTCTGAAATAAATACAAAATATAATATATGAAATTTATTTAAATTGACATAGGATTTGAGGATATTGATCTAATTTTTTCCATTAAAATACCTTTTTTTTACAATTTGTTTGATCAAATGTACGGTATTTGTATTCTGAAAGAAACAAAACACCATGATCGGATTTCGCGAAATATGAAGTTTTATCAATTTGCCCATGATTGCATTTCACTTATCACTCGCGCACTTATCACTGCTTGTGCTTAGTTTTGCTACATGCGTGACAACTAGGTTCGCTTGTGGTATGGGAGCAAATTGTACACATTGAAAGTGCGTACTCCCCCCCCCTCTTTCTTACGTGTCGTATTTTGGAGGCATTATTACCTAGGTCCTGACAAATTTCATACGGTCCTTAGTACAATGGAAGTAATTTCCCGCAAACTTTTCGTTCCGCGTCGGAAACACGAAGACTACGAAGAAGGACCTGGTCCCCAGCCGAAAACTTGTGATCCCTCACCTATTGTCTAGCTGTTATATTTTCCGCGTTTCTCCTCATACGCGTGATTGCTTCGCGAGCCAAACCTAACTTGTCACCACATGCAGGGTAACTAATGGCTTCTTCTCTAATTGCAGCTCTGCCGGAATCACGCCAGTGGCTATGCTAATATTATTAATTAGAGCGTTTGTGACAGTTTCGAGAGTATCATACCAACCCTCGTGATTATCCTTACACACAATCCTAAGCAATTCCCCTATCTGCTTCATGTAGCACTCGACACCATTTGTCTGCGGGTGTCGTATACTGTAATAAACACTCTTAACACCTATTTTGTTTAGTTCTGATTTCCATGTGTTGTTGTGAAACTGCGTACCGTGATCAGTGAGGAATATATACGGCCTTCCAAGCTTCGGTATGTATTCTTTCAATACTTTGTTTAGGCATGATCTAGTAGTGGCGTTTTTAAGACCATACATTCGAACATATTTCGAGTACGCGTCCAGAATTACCAGAATATAACACATCCCGAATCGTCCTTTGACTAACGGATCGTACACATCAACCATAAATATTTCCCCACGTTTCTGAGGTAAGATAGACTTGTATGGGCCTTCAAATCTGAACGACCTAGGTTTACATATCGTTTCGCATCTCGTTCCGTATTCCTCCAATGTTCCAAACTACACAATAATTGACAAAGCTTATACGTCCCAATGTGTCCGTTTTCGTGGTGTGTGACCCTGAGAATGATAGAGACGGGAAGCCACAGGACCCATTCGTTTCGCGCCTTCAGATTTCTCTTGAACACAAGTCCATCACTGTACCTAAAATTTTCGCGTACTTCAACTTTTCTTCTCATCGTCACGGATTCATTCGGCTCGTTCAACATGCGTATGATCTGCTGTATCTTGTCATCCCCAGCTGTACTGTTTTTTAAGTGATCCCGTAGCATTCTGAATTCTTGTTTGCTTAGCGCTGCGATAATTGTTTCGGTTTGTGGTATGTCTGTTCCTCCAGTTGCGGAGATCGTGTTCCTGCTGAGGAAATCGGCCGCATGATGTACTTAATTTTCAAGTCATATTGTTCTAACGCAAGCGCCTATCTCTGCAATCTTTGATTAGTGTGATCACATCCGTCATTAATGTAACGCGGTTTCCCAGGATATATGTTCGGAACTTCTGTGTCGCAAAGACGATAGCTAGAAGCTCGAGTTCCGTCGTAGTATAATTTTTTCATATGGCGTAAGACCTCGGCTGGCTAAACTAATGACGCGCTCGTTTCCTTCATCTTCGAACTGGCTCAAAATTGCGGCAACTCCCGTTCCACTGACATCAGTTCTTACTAAGTACTCTTTCTCAGGCGTCGGGTGATTAAGGAATATGCACGCACTTTCGCTAGTGCTATTTAGGTGCTGTTTATGTTCCCACTTCCATTTCCTCCCCTTCTTGAGCAAATCAATTAGTGGGGCTATTAAGTTCGAAAATTCATAAACGAATTTTTTATAATACGACATGAAACCGATTACACTTTTTAGGGACCGTACGGATTTTGGACTTGAGAGTGCTTCTATGGCCGCCAGTCTGTCCTCCATAGGCTCGACGCCATCTGCACTAATTATGTGACCGAGGAAAGTGACCCTTCTCTGCGCAAAATTAGTTTTATTTAAATTTATGGTTAGACCGTTTGTTATCAAACATCTGAATAACATATTTAAGTGGCGAACATGTTCCTCGAACGTCTCGCTGGCTATTATTAGGTCATCGACATAAAATGTGACGAACTCCTTTATTTCCTCTGTCAATGATATATCCAATCGCTGAACGAACACCTGACTGCTTGTTTTTAAACCAAACGAAGACGTACGTATTGCCAGGAGTGACCTTCTATACAAAAGGCGGTCAGTTTGCGCGAATCCGGTTCTAGTTAAAGTAATCCAACGCTTACCAGCGAACCTTTCCAATGACTCTTCAATCAGAGCGGATCGTTCGTGCTGGGTAATTATAACTTCATTTAGGCGTCTAGCATCTAATCATAATCGAATTTGATCCGAGTTTTTCTTTCTCACGACGGTCATAGGGATGCAATATTGACTAGTTGATCTTTAAACAATGCCGTTTCTCTCGAGGTCCAATAGCGCTAATCTTACTTGCTCCCGATAAGCATATGGAGTTGAATATTGTTTTATTTTAAATACAGTATGCGGAACGGTCAGCATAGTATGTTGATATCATTGAAGCTTACCAGGCTGATCGCTAAAAACTTGCTTATTTGTTCGCAACATGTCATGAAATTTCCTCCGTTCTGTGTGGTTTATATCTTCGATCTGATCTGCTATATTTTCAAGTGTTTGTTTGCTTATTTTGCTAACATTCTTCCCTACACCTGATGCTGCATGAAATTTATTCCCCATATTATCACATCGTAAATCATCATCCTCATCGCAGTCCCCCACATATCTTATTTCAACGCGGTTCGTCTCTCTCCATTGAGATTCTTCCCCTTTAATTTTCCAACTGAAATTTAAAGTTACCGCCTGTTCTATATCTTTGTATGCCCCCGTAATTACTCCTTTTTCCAGATCTATCTTCGCACACACCTCGGTTAAAAATTTCATTCCAACTACAAACGTTGTACACAAGTTTCGTACAATCAAGCATTGAAGGTTAAAAAATCCTCCGTCTGTAGGTAATGTAATTAATGCTTGCTTAGTGACCCTTTCACTTCTCTTCCCAATCGCTCCCACAACTCGTAAATTTGCCACAGGCAATTCTGCTGAAACATTTCCACTTTCTTTCAACGCCTGAAACACATCTTCACGGACACACGAAAATACCGCGCCAGTGTCAATTATCGCCCGGATTTTAAAATCATTGGAAAATATTAAGTCAACCTCAGCCATCTGGCCTCCCAGTTTATTTACATTTCCTTTTAGTTCGACTTCGTCTTCAGTTAGGTCTTTCGTCTGTGCTAAGTATTCTGTATCCGTTTGCATTATTGCTAATTTCGCTTCCTTATTTAGCCGCGGCTGCCGTTTGATGTTAGTGAGCCGACGGACCCTGTCCGTTTAAATGATTCGGCTGTCTATTTTCCCTAATTAACGGTGGTACATGGTTTATAGTTTTTTTAAATTTTTTGGTAGCTTTACTGTAAACGGGTCTGACATACAAAAAGTCAATAACAAGTGAAATCATGGAGGTGAAGATATCTGTCAGGTGTTGTCATTTCTTCATCCGCTGGTAATCTTGTCACACCGGCATCTTACGGATCATGGGATGGGAGAAGCCTAGGCACTTTTCGATGGCTTGATGATTCTGAGTTCCATTAAACAATAAACAGACGCCGTAATAGACGAGACATCAGCAATAGTTATTACACATGTCATGTAAAAAACGAATATATTTAAAAAATGTTTAATCTAATTTTATGAATTGAAGTGGGTAAGACTAAATCAAAAATATTTGCTTCTAGTCTTTCATTGCATTGATTGACAATACAATTGCTCACAGACGAATATATGTATAACCAACAAAACCCCTCATAGAAACGCCATATAATTCTCATGCCTTATAGTCGCTAATGACCTCAGGGTTCATGCGATTTTTGTTTGATGTATTGCCTGGAGCTACGACAGAGGGGAGGACAGTTTCCTGTTCGCAGAGCTCCAAGTAGTTCAAAACTCCATTGCGTGTTTCTCAGTGTGTGCTTGTTTGTGTGACATCATGTGTCCGTGTTGTGTTAAATTGACTTTTGTCTATATACATTTTCTTTTATTAATTTATTTTAATTATGTACCTTATTTTGTTCATTTTTTAATGTATGACGTATCCTATTTCCTAAGTCGAGGACTAATGGAAACAACAATAAATCTAACTTAACTGGCAAAAAAACTACGCGAAAAAATGATATATAGCTATAAACGTACTAAAATCACACGAAATGAAAAATAATTCATTTTGTTTTTTTCAGTGATTGACATATAAGGGGAATAAAACAACAAGTAATAAACACCTAGTCAATTAAACACTGAAAACCAGCTTCAAAGTATAGGCGCTTAATTAATCTAGTAATAATATGAAGTAATATTACTAAACAATAGATTTCATTTTTTGTATCTATAGTGTAGCATAATACTGAGTTTGACTATTTTGAGAGAATTTCATGAAGCCTTCCTCCTCATTTGTTACACCTTTCCTAGCACAAACAGAAAATGATTAATTCCGGTACTTTTAGTGTATAAGGCCTATGCTGTCACCTTCCAACATAATTTTTAAGTGAAGTTCTTGAAAGTTTCAGACGTGTGTTTACAAGGTTACTGCTGACATGCCTAGGATTGCCCCAAAGATGAGCACCTAAAAGTAAGATACTGTAGTTATAAATGATTTTGTAAAGAAATGTCTTTTAGATACTATTTTCAAACTACACATTATTTCAGATAAATCACAGTCACTTCTGAGGACCCAGAGACTGGGGCCCATACTAATTCAATAGAATGTATGAGCTGATCCGCTAAGGCAATTGCAACTCCATGTGGGAGCAAGAAAAACAGCCAGGAACCTGGTGAAATATGTTTTTAAAATCTTGTAGGGATAGGAATATTGATGCTTTTGAAGAATGGGGGTACGTGCTGTAAAAGATCAGCCAGTTATTGGAGAATGTGAGAACTACTCTGATGACAGGTTGGAGAGTGAACCTAATTTAATTTAAGTTGTACAAAGACAGAGATATCAATCTGTTCTCATTTTACAGAAAGTGAGATTTTTAGTTCAACTAGTGTTAATTTTAATACTGGCCTTCAGAGTAAGATGCTAAACTCGAGTTGATATGTTTTTAAATGCCTTATTTCTCTTAATTATTTCCACATAAGATATTATTTATGTTAATACTTAACCATATTGCAAAACAATTATACAATTGTTAATTTTTATTCTACTTGTTTCAGAAATCTACATCCTTGGAGTGCCAGATTTCTCGGCATCCAACGACAAGAAAACTCTTGGGATATTATGTATTATTAGATTGCGACCTTTGTTAAACATGTCCAACCACATTTTTAAAAATTTTGTTACTGTCTTCATATTAAAATTTGTCTGAGTAATGTTTGTTGAGTAAAGACTCAATAAACTAATCATACATCAAATGAATGTCTTCTAAATAACTTTTAAGTCATTTTCAGCCAGGTGTCTGGATACTTTTGATCACATGGTGTATATATATAATAGGGAAAGGAAAGAGAGATAGAAAGTAGGTGACTTACCTGAGGTTCACAGATGGCAGGCACCTTGAAAGGTTTGGAGTTTTTTAAATTTTCGGAGGCACTGCCCCTTTCTTCAGAAAACATTTCCAGTGATCGACTAGGTGACGATTTTTATATATACATGTATTCAGATTGTCGGAGTATTAAAGACAAATTTATGCCACAGCATAATAAATAATAATGTCAATTGTTGCATCTGACTTTAAGAATTGTAAAGAAGACATAAATTTGACATTACATTAGCTTAGCTTAATGATACATTGACCAACTCTCTCTCTTTTAATGCATCATATTATTTTACAATATATAATGTAATCCCTTATGTATTCATTGTATTTCTTTCTGTTAAATAAACTTTTTCATACTTTATCGTAATTTTGTATATTTTTCTGATAAAATATATAGTTCACAATATATACTAGCCAAGTAGTTATAATATATCGATACTATGCAACAACATTCCAACCGATCGTAGTTGCCAAAAATAGCAGAGAAGTGTAAACATGCATCAGAGTTCTCTGCCCGTTTTGTAGTGAGGGCAGCACTTGCACAGAATTGTCAGCGAAGAAGTGGGCAGTTATCTGCCCAATATGTAAACGGTAGGCAGAGCACAGTCAACCCTACTTCGACGAACATCACTGCCCGTGTAAACCTAGCTTATATATAAGTAAATAATTTTTTCTTTAATTCTTTGTTCAATTTTACAAAGAAATATCAAATTATAAGGTATTAAAAGAATGAAGATAATCTAAAATTACTGGAAAATATTGCTTATAAATTAGTTAGAATAATTATAAAAAGGCAATGGGAATCAATACCGGAAAATGCTGAAATAGTTTTCGGGTTTCCACTCGGGTCCAGGTGCGATGAAAACGCGACGGTACGACGACCAATTGCTCTGTCATCATCTTCAGGCTGAGTGTATATATATATATATATATATATATACTGCTGTAGGTCCCTAAGAACCGAGGCTGGTGTCTGATTGGTTCCAATCAGCGCTTAGTCGTCAGTTCTCCTTCCGCTCCGTGCCTGTCCTGCCTTCCGTAGCAATGATAACGCCGGATCTCAGGCCTTGCTTAGTTGGAAACCTGTGTCTCGGTTGAGCAGGTTGTCCTGAGTCCTGATGTGAACAGCTTCAGTTATCACGCTGTCCCAGCAACCTGTAGCCCGGTCCAAGATTTTTATTTGTCCGAACGTGATTCGATGGCCGGTTTCTATAGCGTGTTCTGCCACTGCTGACTTTTGTGGCTGTTTGTGTTTTAGATGTCTTTGGTGTTCTTGACATCTGTCTAGTACCGTGCGAACCGTCTGTCCGATATATTGCTTTCCACATTCGCACGGTATTCTGTAGATGCCGGGGTTCTTAGTTCAATGTAGTCCTTAGCTGCGCCGAGCATTTCTCCGATTTTTCTCTGTGGGTAAAAGACAGAGTGTACTTTGTATTTGGCTAGTATCCGCCTGATTCTGTTGGTCGTGTTTCCAGCGCAGGGAAGGAAAGCCGAATTTGTCTTGTCTTCATCATCGGTTGCTTTTCGGTCGCGGGTCACGAAGGCCCGTCTTATTTGCGCAGGAATGTGTCCGTTGAGGCGGAAGACGGTTTTAGTTGTTGTAATTCGCTTGGGAGACTTTCCTTGTCGGACACTGATCTGGCTCTATGGACCAAGGTCGCAAGCAAATAAGACGGGCCTTCGTGACCAATGTATGTCGGTGCAGGTCACTTACATAGTTAAAAGTATGGCGATTAATTTATATAAATCCTATGCATGTTAATACTACAAGCGTCTGGTCAACAATTTAGACGACAATAGAACAGCAATTTGCTATTAGCACTTTGTGTGTGTGGTTGGGGGGGGGGGGGTAAATGGGAAGGGAATGGAAAAGGAGGATGGGGCAGTATTGCTAATTGAGACTTTATTATAAAGAAAGTGGATTTATTAAAAATCATCAGAATTGAAACCTAAAACATACGGCATTTAACAAAAGTAAATCTTTAGAGATTATCAATAAGCCACTTGTTTTACAACTATTAAGTAAAGCAAGAAGTTGATAATTGATCGCAACATATGTATCGATTACATTCGTCGAGAATTCCACTGCGATGTACAGTGACGCTAAGAGAATTCTTTGTCTTTATAAATCTTTGGTTTAATGTTTGTGTTTGGTCGGGAAAATTTGGAATATTTAACTTTCTTGCTTGTACGAGTATAACGTCTAAATTTTATCTAATTATAATTTTATAAATGGGGAGCATTGACAAGGCTGTAATCACTGGATTCATATGTCGCCTCTGCTCAAAAATGAATCGCTTTGTAATTCATATATACGGAGAAGAAGGCGAGAGACTACACTTGGCCGAGAAAATTAATGCATATCTACCAATTACGGTAAGGAATTGTGTATTCACACTCATGCAAAATATGCTTTAATTCTTTATAACAAAATTACATTGCTGTGTAGCGCTCGTTGCAATTTATTTTTCAAGGGTTTAATTTTTTGTATTCTCCTAAAATTCTTTATAACTATCCTCTACTCGTAATCGGTTCACTTGCTCGGAAGTTAACACCGCATACTTTGTATATTTTATCGTGAATAGTTTCGAATTTTCATATAATTGAAAACCTTATTTCCTCATAAGTGTTTAATTTTTTACTTTATTTGAAATTACCTTCTCAATGTAGTTGTATGTAATTCAATTTTGTAGTCAAAACGTGTATTTGAGTGCTGTAATTGTTTAATTTCCAATGCATTTGTTGAGTCGATTATGTAGATTCGGAACAAAGACTATAGCTATTTGAGTAGTGATTAGGTGTAGAATTTTGAAACTAGCATACATAATATTTATCTTTATTGTATGCTAATACTCTGAAATGTTCTTATAACCTGTAATGTTAAATTAAATTACATTTCTTGAATAAAATAACGAACAGAATCATATTGACAATTTTATTTCTTGCATTTAGTGTGTTATGTGATTAATTCATTACAACTCTGTATTTATTATTTGCAATGATGGGTCATGATCATAAGTGTGATATGATGAAAGAAATGTCTTGACTCATAATATTTCAGTTTTGCAACTGTGCTGAAGATTTTAAAAGTGCAAATTTTCCTACAGAAGATGTGTTTATGAATGTAAGTACATTTACATGAAAAGCCACATTAAACTTCAATATCCTTGTGTAGTATGAAATGTGTAAAGGGGGCTTAGTTTAAAATAGTGTTATGTGTCACATGGCATTCACTCATGTTGTGGAGTACTTACAGCTTTGGTTGTGATGGGTATGGGCTTTTTAAAGATCAGTGTGAACAAAAATATATTTTAATATTTCAAGTAATTTACCATAAATTGATTTGTACTTGAATTTTTTAATGTAGTCACATTGTCTTTGTTATGTACCAAAACTTATTAGTGCAATCGTACACAGACAACAAAAAATGGTTAACTTGGTGAAAATGGTAGTTTGAAAAAATTAATAGCTTCTATCAACCAATCTTAAAATCTATTTAAACCTTGAAAAATCATACTTTTTTTAATAAAAAATATACTAAGTAATGGTTTTGGTGAAATATATTATGGGGTAACTGAAATTGTTGATAGTATCTGAT